>OX578154.1:9751119-10351119 GCA_951213105.1 Amaurobius ferox | reverse complement strand
GTGGATATTACATCCACTCTAATTGAAAAACTATTGGACCGAATTTCATACAATTTGGTAGGTATGTTTTTTGTGGGAAATCCTGATGTTCATTAGATTATAGTACGATTCGTAATAAAAGAATCTGCCTTCTTTGCGAAATGGCCGCAGAAATTGCTTTATCCACTTTAGCTAAAAACTAATGGAACAAATATAACAAAATTTGGTGTATAATATTTCAATAACCTACAAGTGATTTATATACCAAATTTAACAAACTTTTGTATATAAATCATTTGTAGGTTATTCTAGTACTATTCGGGAAAAAGGAACGGGCTATTTTTGCGAAATGGCCCGCAAAAATCGTTATATATAAAAATAAAAGACTACGGGTGCTCAATTATATCAATTAAATTCCTATTTCATACGTGATTTTTGACAACAAAAAGAATGAGACTAACCCCATTACTCTAGGACTAGCCGTTCTTGAGATATTCTAGTTTTTTCGCGTTTTCGCTACGCCACCTTTGACAATAAGTCCAGCTATCAAATGAGAACCAAATTTAAGTTTAAAGTGCAAATTCAATGTCATTTAAAATACTTATGGCTGTTATTTTGTGCAGATAAACTCAAATTATTATTGAAGAAATAAAGAGAACGTGAATATGAGTCTGCCGGGAAAGACATATGCTACCCACATAAGAATTTTTAACAATATTACAACAATGATTTATGGAAGTGAACGGGATTTATTTGCAAGCCATTTCGAAAAAATGTAGGATCTATATTTAAAGATCCACCAAATTTTTGTAGAATAAATGTTCAACAAATTTAAGCTGTGTACCAAATTTTAACTCTCTAGAACGTAGGAAAGTGCATTAAAAATGCCATTAAATAAGTATATCACGAAGAGTTATATAAAATTAAAACAAAAATTTGAAAAATTATTATCTACCAAATTTTTTTTAAAATGTGAAGCCTCTCTCTCATACAAAATGATCAAATTCTTGGAAAGATATTTATTATATAATATATCTCTTTTTTCTTTCTGAAAGATATCCCAACAACCCCATTACTCTAGGACTAGCCGTTCTCGAGATATTCTAGTTTTTTCACGTTTGCGCTACGCCACCTTTGACAATAAGTCTAGCTATCAAATGAGAACCAAATTTATGTTTAAAGTGCAAATTCAATGTCATTTAAAATACCTATGGTTGTTATTTTGTGCAGATAAACTCAAATTAATATTGAATAAATAAAGAGAACGAATATGAGTCTGCAGCGAAAGACATGTGCTGACCACATCAGAATTTTTAACAATATTACAACAATGATTTATAGATGTGAACGGGGATTATTTTCAGGCCATTTCGAAAAAAATGTATGATCTATATTTAAAGATCCATCAAATTTTAGTCGAATAAAAAATGTTCAACAAATTTAAGCTGTGTACCAAATTTTAACTCTCTAGGACGTAGGAAAGTGCATTAAAAATGCCATCAAATAAGTATGTCATGAAGAGTTATATAAAATTTAAAAAAAATGAAAAAATGTTATCTACCAAATTTATTTTAAAATGTGAAGTCTCTCCCATATGCAAAATGATTAAACAAATGGAAAGATATTTATTATATAATATATCTCTCTTTTCTTTCTGGAAGATATCCCAAAGTCAGAATTTAATTGAATTTGTTTGTTTCCCTTTATTAAAGAATTTTTAATTAAAAAACTACATAACATATTTTACTGAATTTTTTTTTATATATTCTATGGAATAATGTGAATATTTCTTAAAAATTTCGAAGCAATTCGTGAATTTTAAATTTACTTAAAAAATGTTTGAAAAATTCGGTCCCATAGGGTTCAATGTATTTCATTTTTTCAACCCAGGTTCAATAAAAAACTAATTGGGTGATATTATTTATTTATATTCCTATAGTTCCTACAGACCGTCTGAACAACATACTAAAATTTCATTTTGATAAAGTCATTTTTACGGCAGTTATCGTGCTAACGGACAGACAGACAGACAGACAGACAGACAGACAGACAGACAGAATGAACAAAGTCATAAACACTTTTCAACTTTGTTGTAAAGTGTTAATCATTATCACAATACTGCATTAATTCATTATATTTAGAAACTTAAAACTTCATCGATAAAAAAATGAACTTTATTCAAATGACGTCATTGAAATATAAATCGTCTGGCTCTCTATGTCAAAGCTGTAAATATTTCATTAATACACTTTCATTCTATTCCTTTCATTCATCACAATAGTAAAATAATTTATTTTATTTAAAAGTTTAAAACTATGGAAGTAAAAGTCATTTAACTCTATGCTTAAAACTTCATCGAAAAAGGCTGCTATAAGATCGTCTGCTTCTCCATGTAAAATCAATGAATGTTTCATTCATATCAGCTATATTGCACACTCCAGAGCTAAATAATTTTGCGTTAAAGAAATTCAGAAATTCTTATATAACTCATCGTACATCTTGATGTATTTACATTCTCCATAAGTGAAAATTAGGCTTCGTTGTAGAAATAATCAAAGTTTGATGATCATTTAAACTCAAATATATTGTTATTGTGTTGTTTCAGAATACAGATACACAGGAATTACACAAAAATAAAGCGGTTTTAGGCCATATACGACATCAATGAGAAATAAAAATAACTTTAAAAAACGCGATTTTGACACAATATGGATGGCATTGATCATTTATACTCAAATATATTGTAATTCCGCTGTTTCAGAATATAGATGCATAGAAATTAAGGAAAAATAAAGCGATTTTAGGACGGATACAGCACTAAATAAAAATTAAAAATTATTTTTAAAATCACAATGTTGACACAAGATGGATGTCATATATTATTTTGAAGTGTGTCACGTGCTCTCTCCATGTACTATGAGTGTAATTATTATTTTAATTTTCAGTTAAAAAATTGAGAATAAAGAATATATTTTGCTGATTTTCTTTTCACATTTTTAATGGGAGAATTTGAATATTTCCTTAAACTTTCGAAACAATTTGGGGATTTTAAATTCGTTTAAAAAATGTTTGAAAAATTAGGTCCCATAGGGTTCAATGTATTTCATTTTGCAACCCGCGTTCAGTCCAAACTAATTGGATGATATTAATAATTTATATTCCCGTTGGTCCCACAGACCGTCTGAATAGCATACTAAAATTTCATTTTGATAAAGTCATTATTACAGCAGTTATCGTGCGAACGGACAGACAGACAGACAGAACGAAGTCATAAATACATTTCAACTATGTTGTAAAGTGTTAAAAACAGTAACGTTTAGCTATCACTACATTCTTGGTCATATGCGACTCAAAGTGAAACCGATGGAAGTCCATACAATAATTGTATTTGGACATGAATACAATTTTAAGAAACAATAGCATGTGATAACATAGAAATGACATATGTTTTATTCGTTTCAATTGAGGAAGTCTGATACGAAAGGGAATTTTCTACAACTATCTATTATTATTGAAATATAATTGCCTTATATCCAGTAATATTAAAATATAATTACCTTATTTTGTCTATTTCATTGATGTATACATACTTCAGCCCATTTCATTAAAATCCAATTGAATATATTAAATTTTTATATAAAATATTTTCTGCATCAGATATATATAAAAAAATCTGATGTGGGCAACACATGACTTTCCTTATATAATGCAATGAATTTACTACTTTTACAGTTAAAAAATGTTATTCTTATAGTAGATACTTATATTCTTTCCAAGATATTGAATTTTCTTCAATTAGTCATAATTTTCTTTGATTTAGCGTCATTTTTATCCATTTGGCGAGATTTTTGTTAATTTGGCAACAATTAAAAATGCCGCCGTTGGTGACATTCCGCCAAATTCGTCGCTAAAATCTCGGCAAGCGTTATGGACGGAGACATAAGTTATTCTTATAGCAGATAAATGACTATTGGCTTTCAAATACGAAAGTATTACTCAAAGTATCTTTTTCATGAATGGAACGAGCTGGATCCTCTAGAATGGTGTCACCAAATTTATCGCATGGTATTACATATAAAAAGTGGACATGGTTCTCAATAGGAAATATTTTTATTTTTATTTTATATAACTTTTTGATAATTTTTTTAAATGTGTGCAATATCTCGAGAACGGTTCATGTTAGCGTTCTAAAATTTATGTTAATCGTTTTCTAATGAATATAAGAAATGTCTATGTGCGTAACTTTATTAGCGGTTTTGATTTCTTGACGATTTTTTTAAAATTTCACTCGAAAATTCAGGGGGGTTCTGTACATTCGATTGCGTATAAAAACAATAGGCTTCCAGTGTTTACGGATTATGATTTTTGTACTAAATTTCCTTCGAATCGGTTCATTCGTTCGTCAGTTATCGTCTCCATAGGCTCGCATACACACACCCACCCACACAATATACACACATACTTTCTCTCTCTCTCTCACACACACACACACACACACAGACATCACTTCAAAATTTTTTTATTCGTGATCAGGGATGGTTGAAACGTCCTCTGCCGTCGAAAACTCGAATTTGAATTTTCGATTCCGTTACAATACTTTCCTTATACATTATGTATATAAGAAAAGTAATTAGTATGTATTACACACTACATATTTATCAAAATTGCTGTCTATTCTGTGTCAGGTATATATATATATATATATATATATATATATATATATATATGTATATATATATATATATATATATATATATATATATATATATATATATATATATATATATTTTCTGCACTAGGTATTTATCAAAATATATGCTGAGCCGGGCTAAAGCATAGCATACCAAATAGAAAACTTTCGTGAAAATAGGAAAAATAAATTTTGAACTATAGTAGTTACAAACTCCTGCCTGTGCACATGCAACAGGCATGTCACGCTAAGCTGGCTGATTTGTTCACTGTAAAGCTAATAAATTATAAATTCGCAGAAAAATTGAATTATAATTTTCTTTCCAATTAAAATTATCTCTTCACAAACATATAATGCGGGGACAGTATAAACGAAGTATCGATTTCTGCTTACTCTATAAACATAAAAAATTTGAAGTATAGAAAGAAAACTAAAAGCAACCCCTAATCCGTTTTCTAAAGCCCCCTCCCCTTCCCCCCTATCCCTTCTCTAAATCCTTAGATATAAATGATGCTTTTGAAAATGGGAAAATAATCCCTTAACACTTAAAGCGTTCAATAGCTCAATTTTTCTTTCTTTATGAGGTCCATATTTACTTTGTCATACTATTGTCTGGAGAAAGTAGTGTTTTCACGAAATTTTTGAAATTTCAAATTTTGAAGAATTCAAGATACATTTCAAACACTTTAAAAAGTATCGTACGTCTCTGTATGTGTTTGTATACGTGTGGAGATAACAAATAAAGAACGAAATTTCACATTACAACGAAACTGCATTTCAATACATTATCTAAAATATATCACACGTCCAACTCATAATTGCAGAATAACAATAATCGATATAGTGCGAAAACAACAACAAAAATCTGAGGTGGGCAGCACATGACTTTCCCTGCAGACTTAAATTCATATTTTCTTTATTTCTTTAATAATTCATTAGATTGAGTTTAATTACCCCCAATAACACTAAATTTGCATTCTTAATTCAATTTTTGTTTTTATTTGATAATTGGACATTTTTCCGATAGCGGCGCAAGAAAAATGCAACAAATCTTGAATATCTTGAGAACGATTAGTCCTAAAGTATAATGGAGTATGTTATAATCTCTTCCTCGTCAAAAATTGCCTATAAAACAAGAATTTTATTGATACATTGCAGCATACGTAGTCTTTTTTTTAGATTTTAGCGATTTTGAGGGCCATTTCGTTAAAATAGGCAGGTTGTTATTTTCCGAATCGCACCAAAATCGAATCAGCACCAGACTGTCCCACAAGTAACTTATCTACTAAATATTGTGAAATTTGTTCAATTAATATTTTAGCTAGGGTGGATACATGGAATTTTTACGGGCCATTTCGCAAAAAAGGCGAGTTCTGTTTTTACGAATCGTCCAAAAAACTAATCAACACCAGGGTCACATCCAAGTGACTTACCTACCAAATTTTATGAATTCGGTCCATTAGTTTTTGAGTTAGAGTGGATAAATATATTGTACAGACACACAGATACACAGACAGACACACAGACACACACACAGACGTTACTCTAAAAATAGTTTTTCGTATTCTAGAGGTCTCGAAACGTGTAGATCCGTCGAAAACTCGAATTGCGATTTTCGACATGATTCCAATACTTTCCCTATACATTACCATGTATTGCAGGGAAAGTAACAATTAGACCTGTCTCATTCGAACTAAATAAATAATTACATTTTAATCTTAACTTAATGGGATAGATTATTCATGATACTCGTAGATGGTATATAAAACACATCAATAAGGTATATAATTGTAATCTGCCAACTTTGTTAATTTTCTGTCAGCATCCTGAGAAGTTGAAAGACGGCTCCACTTATTAAATCTTTGTTTATAATGACAAATCTAAATGTGATTAGTAAATATTAATTAACTAAGGCTTCACTCAAAAGTCTGTTTATATATCTGCGGATCAATAAACCCTATATCTAAAAAGTTAGAACCAGTACGCCTTGTCGTTTGTTCTTATGCCAAAAATTTGCAAATATAGAGAGACAAGCTGTCTGGCTCAACTTGATTTTCTTATCCCAAAATCCTTTATAGTAGCTCTTTTTTTTTAATTTTACATGAAAAATTTTGAAAATCGGTATCGTGGGGCCAAATTATTATAATTATAGCGTCTTACCCATAACTTTAAAAAATCCTTAAAAATATTTCTATCGATACCATAAATGACAATACCCACCCCCGCCGGGGGAGTGGTAACCTGCCCCTCAAGGGGAGCTAATGACGTCACGAAAATTGTATTCCGGCTATATTTCGCAATGATGATTGAAAGTATTAAGTCACGTGATCATTGAGCTATAAATAAATCCTCTTATGCATGATTATGCTACATTTTGTCCTATGCTGCACTATTAAAAAAAAATCCGATGTGGGCAGCACATGACTTTCCTTATATAATGCAATGAATTTACTACTTTTACAGTAAAAAAAATCTGATGTGGGCAGCACATGACTTTCCTTATACAATGCAATGAATTTACTTCTTGTACAGTAAAAATAGATTATTTTTGTAGTATTTATTTGTATTCTTTCCAAGATATTGACTTTTCGTCAATGAGTCGTCATTTTCCATACCGTCGTCATCAATGAGTCGTCATTAAATTAGCGTCATTTTTATAGATTTGGCGAGTTTTTCGTTAATTTAGTAACATTTTAAAAAGTCGCCAAGTTGGCGGCATTCCACTAAATTCATCGCCAAAGTTTCGCCAAGCGTTATGGACGAAGAAATAAGCTATTCTTACAACAGATAAATGACTATTGACATTCAAATTTAAAAGTATTACTCAAAGTATCTTTTTTTCATGAATGGAACGAGCTAGATCCACTAGAATGATGTCACCAAATTAACGCATGGTATTACATATGAAAAGTGAACATGTTTCTCAATAGGAAATATTTTTTTTTTATTTTATATAACTTTCGATAATTTTTTTGAAAAATGTGCAATATATCAAGAACGGATCATGTTAGCGTTCTAAAATTTATGCCAATCGTTTTCTAATGAAAAATTACATAAATGTCTATTTGCGTAACTTTATTAGCGATTTTGATTTTTTAACGATTTTTTCAAAATTTCATACGAAAATTTAGGGGGCTCCTGAACATTTGATTGCGTATAAAAACAATAGGCTTCCAGTGTTTACGGATTGTGATCTTTGTACCAAATTTCGTTCGAATCGGTCCATTCGTTCGTCAGTTATCGTCTCCACAGACTTACTGACACACACACACACACACACACTCACACACACACACACACACTCACACACACACACAGACATCACTTCAAAAATGTTTGATTCGTGATCAGGGAAACTTAAAACGTGCTCACCCGTCAAAATCTCGAATTCGAATTTTCGACCCCGTCACTATACTTTCCTTATACATTATGTATATAAGGAAAGTAATATAAAATTTCGAATACGTTTTGTAGTTTTCCTTTGAATCTCATATAGTTCTATTTCACTCAAAATTAATATTTGTGACCCCTATTGTGAGCACAAGAAATCGACCACAGGCAGACATCACTCTAAACGTATTCAGAAGGTCTTGAAATGACATTAAAATTTCGAATTAATACAATTTCGTGAAAACAATATTTTCTTCATACTATATAGTATATTATAGACAAAGTAATAATTGTCAGTGCAAACGCATAAGCGTATATTTCGTCCAACGAGGACAGAACTATGGAAGGAGGAGACAACAACAGCAGATAAAGAGAACCAGAAAATATCTGAAAGATACTTTAAAATAACTGCCAAAATTATCATGAAGTCTGAGAGGTTGGCCAAGAGATGCTATAAATTACATTTTGCCGTAAAAATGTAAGCTGTGCCCGCTTCAACAAATCCCTATCCAAAGATGACTCCTTGGAATGACTGTGCATCCCTTTTAAACAATAGGTACATTTTATTGCCTATGAGGCTAACATAGCCGCTAAAGTTAAGTCAAATTTCACAAATTGCTAATAGTGATAACCCCCCAGGTTAGATTGAAACTTAAATATATATAAATCTAGTGAAAAATGTAATTAAATGTTAAGTGAAAGGGGATATTTTAATAAATTATTAAGTCGCCCAAACAAAAAGTATTATCATTTTAAGTTGATGGTATATTAATGTTATCATTTAGGACATGCTTTTTTATAGGTGAACTCTGGACTGTAATAAAAGTTGGGTTATTGTCAAAAAAAATATTTTAACATATAATGCATATCTTTCCTTTCACAACGGCAATGTTAACTGCTAATTACACAATCTGTCATAAATTGCTAAGATATTTAATAAAATGATAAACACATATTTCTTTTCACCATTAATACATCCTTAATTATATGTATAATCAAAATATAAACTACATATTTCATTCTGTATTGATTTCAGCAGATACTTTGACTCGCATCACGTTAACAATCCAGCTGAATGACCAGCTAATATACACTCTGTGGAGAGTTCTGAAAATCACATGTAATTCTTGAAATTATTAGATAATCTACAAAATTCAAAAAGTTTTCAAAACTCGCCAAGCTGGCAAAATGTATTTAAATATGGTCTGAAAGTAATCGAATGTGTCGCCAAGATCAAGTAACCCAGATCTTCAAATTATAGCAATGGTTTCTTTTTAATTATTCTAAACAATATAATACCACTTTACCACTTTCGTTACATACCTGTAGCATTCTTTTCATGGTTTATTCAGTACCCTACTAAGATGTTTTACATCAAAAATGTCTACACAGAAATTGCTTCATGATAACCAGAAAATGTATATAATTTCAAGTATTTACCCACATTGTGAATGCTTCCTAGATGAATAAAAACAAAAAATACTTTCCAACGCTGTTCCTTCGAAGCGGTATTTAAGCACCGTCACTTAATCCATCGTTATAAATGATGTTGGGAAAGGTTTCAGCATATCCCCTTAAACTCCCTGCATGCCTTGTGTCTGTCTATCTTTGTTGCGTTTCTTAGCCGTATTTTATTTAAGGTGCAAGCCATGATGGACATTTTGAGATGCGGTTAAAGTGCTGTTGGTTGGAGGAACAAAGGGAGGTAAAATAAATTACTTTGTAATTCCTCGGATATATTGTTTTACATAAGGAGGTGGCCGGCCGTCCAAATAGTTGCTCTCAGTCCCTTGGACGAGTCGGACGGTCTGGGTCTTCAACATAAGGAGGTGGAACATAGTTTGAGTTTGTGCAATATCACTTACTTTCCTTATATACATATAAGGAAATATATAAGGAAAGGCTTGTGACGGGGTCGAAAATTCGAATTCGAGTTTTCGACGGGAGAGCACATTTCACAGCATCCCTGATCACGAATCGAACGTTTTTGATGCGATGTCTCTCGCTGTGTGTGTGTGTGTGTGTGTCAGTGAGACTGTGGAGACGATATCTCACGAATGGATGGAGCGATTCGAATGAAATTTGGTACAAAAATTACAATCCGTGAATACTGAAAGCTTATTCTTTTAAAACATAATCGCATGTTCAGAACCCCCCTAAATTCCCGAGTGAAAATTCGAAAAAAATCATCACAAAATCAAAACCTTTAATAAAGTTGCGCAAATAGACATTTCATATGTAATTTTTTCTTGGAAAACGATTGACATAAACTTTAGAACGCTAGCAAAAACCGTACTCGAGATATTGCACATTTTTCAAATACATTTATCAAAAAATAAAAAAAATATATATAAACTCTTAAGATGTTCACTTTTCATATGTAATATCATGCGATAAATCTAGTGAAATCATTCTGGTGGATCTAACTCATTCCATTCACGACAAAAGATACTTTGAGTAATACTTTTGTATTTGAACGCCGATAGTCATTTAACTGCTGTAAGAATAACTTATTTCTCCGTCCATAACGTTTGGCGAGATTTTGGCGACGAATTTAGCGGACTATAGCCAACTTGGCGATATTTTTAAATGTTGCCAAATTAACGAATATCTCGCCAAATGGATAAAAATAACGCTAAATCAACGAAAATGACGACTAATTCAAGAGAATTCAATATCTTTGAAAGAATATAAGCATCTACTATAATAATACCATTTTTTTAACTGTAAATGTAGTAAATTCATTGCATTATATAAGGAAAGTCATGTGCTGCATACATCAGATTTTTTAGTACTGCGATTGTGCTCTTGGAGTATTGAACGATGATTAAGTGGTCCAAAAGTTTGTGATTAATGCAGTGGTTGTATAGAATGCAGATTTTGGATTTAGGTATAAGTGTTTTTACTTTATCTAAATTACATCCCCAGCCCTTAACACAAATTTACCAGTTTTACTTTCCCTACAATGCATGGCATTGCATAAGGGGAGGTAATCGAATTTTGGCGAAAATCGAAACTCGAGTTTTCGATAGAACCTCACTTTTTGAGCAGCCTAAAACGCGAGAAAACGCGTTTTTAGCGTGGCATCTATGTTTCTGTCTGTGCAATGTGTATTCACCCTAACTCATAAACTAATTGACCAAATTTAGTTAAATTTTATAAATAAATCACTTGTGGGTTATTTTGGTGCTGATTCGAGATATAAACAAGAAAGATCAATCATGCTTAAAGCATTGATTATGAAACACTTTCCAACTTCAATGCAATTTTATTTAAACATGTCTAAAATGCAATACATTCCTCGGTAATATTTTAAAACTTATCACAATACTACATTAATTTATTATATTTGAAACCTTAAACATTCATCGAAAAAAATGAACTTCATTCAAATGACGGCATTGAAGTATAAATTGCCTGGTTTAAACATCTCTAAAATGTGATACATTCCTCGGTAATAAATTTAGAATTATCATAATACTACGATAATTTATTATATTTGAAAACTTCATCGAAAACAACTGAAATCCATTCAAATGACGTCATAGAAAAAATAACACGCCTGGCTCTCTCTATAAAAGCAACATTTCATTCATAAATAATTCCCCCATTCATGTCATTCATCACAATACTATAATAATTTATATTATTTAAAAATTAAGACCATGGAGCTACAAGTAAGTAAAACTCTATGCGTAAAACTTCGTCGAAAATTATCGTCCTTCTCTTTCTAAAATCAATGAATATTTCATTCATATCAGCCATGCAGACTCCATGGACTAAATGATTTTGTGTTAAAGAATTACAGCGATTCTAATACAACTCATTCTACATATTTTGCTGTTTACATTTTACATAGGTGAAAAATAGGCTTAATAGTAGAAATAATCAAATTTGTATGAGCATTTAAACTGAAATATATTGTCATTGCGTTGTTAAAGTATGTAGATGCACAGAATTTAGGCCAAAATAAAGTAGTTTTAGGATGGATACAACACTCAATATGAATTAGAAAGAACTTTAAAAATCACGATTTTGAGACAAGATGGATGCCATATATCATTTTGAAGTGGGTCATGTGATCGTTTCATATCATGGACACGTGATCGCTTCATATAAGAGGTGTTATTATTATTTTAATTTTTATTTAAAAAACTACTGAATATATTTCGCTGAATTTTTTTTATATATTTTATGGAACAATTTGAATATTGCCTAAAATTTTCGAAGCAATTTGTGAATTTTAAATCCGCTTAAAAAATGCTTGAAAAATTAGGTCCCATAGGGCTCAATGTATTCCATTTTTTCAACCCGGGTTCAATCCAAAACTAATTGGGTGATATTATTCATTTATATTCCCATAGGTCCTATAGACCATCTGAACAACATACTAAAATTTCATTTTGATTAAGTCATTTTTAAGGCAGTTATCGTGCTAACGGACAGACAGACAGACAAACGGACAGACAGACAGACAGACAGAATGAACAAAGTCATAAACACTTTTCAACTTTGTTGTAAAGTGTTAAAAAAACAGCTTTTTTTTAGCGAAACAGTATTTTTGCAATTTTAAGTGGTTTACCTGCGTTTTTCAATCATTATGCCAAGCGAACAAGATCCCACGAAGGTTTACAAAATCATTTATTATTGATAATTTTTTCTTCTCTTCGGCAATTTTCTACCAATTACCTGAATTTTTATTTCTTCTAAAGTATTTATTTGCAAAGTTCTTTCAGCCTCCGAAACCAGTTAGCTCTTTTAAATTATGTTCTATTTACTTTTCGTATTTGTTAGAAATCGTGTCTTATTTCTTAGAAACGCGTAACTTTCGAAACAGGTTAGTTCCCTTTTTAACACTTTACAACATAGTTGAAAAGTGTTTATGAGTTTGTTCATTCTGTCTGTCTGTCTGTCTGTCTGTCTGTTAGCACAATAACTGCCGCAAAAATGACTTTATCAAAATTAAATTTTAGTATGTTGTTCATACGGTCTGTGGGACCTACGGGAATATAAAAGAATAATATCATTCGATTAGAAAAAATGAAATACATTGAACCCTATGCGGGACCTAATTTTTCAAACATTTTTTAAGCGAATTTAAAATTCACAAATTGCTTCGACAGTTTTAGAAAATATTCAAATTATTCCATAAAATATATAAAAAAAGTTCACCAAAATATATTCAATAGTTTCTTAAATAAAAATTAAAATAATAATTACACACTTTATATGAACCGGCCACACAGAAAGCTACCATTAGCCTATGGGTTGGTCGTGTGGTCTGGGTTTTCTACACTTTATATGAAGAGATCACGTGACCATTATATGAAGATATCACCTGCCCCACTTAAATAAAATATTGCATTCATCTTGAGTCAAAATCGTGATTTTTAAAGTTCTTTTTAATACATTTTTAGTGTTGTATCCGTCCCAAAACCGCTTTATTTTTTCTTAAATTCTGTGCATCTACATACTGAAACAACGCAATTTGAGTTTAAATGATCATCAAACATTGATTATTTCTACAACGAAGTCTCATTTTCACTTATGGAGAATATAAACACCAAAAGATGTAGAATGAGTTGTATAAGAATTGCCGCATTTCTTTAATGCAAAATTATTTAGCTCATAGAGTCTGCAATATAGCTGATATGAATGAAACATTCATTGAATTTATATAGAGGACGATTTTTTCGATGAAGTTTCAAGCATAGAGTTAAATTACTTGTACCTCTATGGTTTTATATTTTTAAATAAAATAAATTATTATAGTATTGTGATGAATGAAAGGAATAGAAAAAAGTTTATGAATAAAATGCTGCTTTTATAAAGAGAGCCAGGCGATTTATATTTTGATGACGTCATTTGAATACAGTTCATTTGTTTTCGATGAAGCTTTTAAATATAATAAATTGTTGTAGTATTTTGAAGATTTTAAAAATATTACCGAGGAATGTATCGCATTTTAGAGATGTTTAAACCAGGCAATTTATATTTCAATGCCTTCACTTGAATAAAGTTATTTTTTTCGATGAAGGTTTAAGTTTTCAAATATAATAAATTAATGTAATATTGTGATCATTTTAAAAATATTACGGAGGAATGTATCGCATGTTAGAGATGGTTAAATAAAATTGCATTGAAGTTGGAAAGTATTTCATAATAAATGCTTTATGCATGATTGATCCTTCTTGTTTTAATTTAATAGAACACACACACACACATTCATGTCTCTTTCACTCGCTGAACACGTGATTTGAATCATTTGTTGTACATTAACATCAGTGTTTGTATTTTACCTTTCATTCATAGTGCCTAACTACTCGTTCCTTTTTTGACATTTTTGTTTCTTATTTTTCCTTCAACCGATGGCAACCCCTTTCCCTGCTTGAGTCACGTTGTCACGTTTGCTGCTCTATAGTTACAGATCTTGCTCTGATGAGTAACTACTCCGCGTCTTGTCTGTTCTGACTAAGTAGGTTGTTTCTTGCTTTATAAACCAGTTGTCAGTATTCATTTTGTGTTGCATACTGTTTTAAACGCTTTTTACTTTCCCTGCAATACCGAATGAGAACGAAAATTGAATTAAAAGTGAAATAAATTAAATTAAAATAAAGAGAACGTGAATATAAGTCTGCAGGGAAAGTCATGTGCTGCCCACATCAGATTTTTACTTTCCCTGCAATACATGGCAAAGTATAGGGAAAGTATTGGAATCATGTCGAAAATCGCAACTCGAGTTTTCGACGGATCTACACGTTTCGAGACCTCTAGAATACGAAAAATATATTTTTAGCATGACGTCTGTATGTGTGTCTGTGTGTCTATGCAATGTATGTATCCACTCTAACACGAAAACTAATCGACCAAATTTCATAAAATTTTGTAAGTAAGACCCTTGGGTGTGACCTTGGTGCTGATTAAATTTTGGTATGATTTGAAAAAGAACAACCTTCCTTTTTTTACGAAATGGCCAGAAAAAATCGCCAATATCTTAAAAAAAACTACGCATGTTCAAATGTATCAATTAATTGCTTATTTCATACGTAATTTTTGACGAGGAAAACATAGGAACAACTCTATTACTCTAGGACTAACCGTTCTCGAGATATTTGAGATTTTCGCATTTTTTTATGCCGCATTTGGAAAAATGTGCAATTACCAAATAAAAGCAGAAATTGAATTAAAAATGCAAATTTAGTGTCATTTTGTGCAATTAAACTCACTTTAGTTAAAAGTTCTTAAAGAAATAAAGAAAAAATGAATTTGGGTCTTCAGGGAAAGTCATGTGCTGTTCACATCAGATTTTTATTATTATTATCCTGATAGTCAGGAGTTCAAAGTTATTATTGCATAAGATTGTTATGACAAAGACTACCAAAGGAAAATTATAAATGCAAAATATATAAATTTAGCAGTCTCAATTATAAACACCTGATTGATCGGATACTGCCATGTGTTTAGAGATACATGCAATTATTAGAGAATATATTTTGCAAAGTCCACTTCAACGATAAGAGCTTGCAATTTCGTCCCAGTAGCTCAACGGTAGAGCGTCGGCTGACCAGTTTGAAGATCCAGGGTTCGATGCCTAATTGGGGCAGCATGGTTCTTTTCAATGACGTCCTAACTAATCAACCTTGTACGTTAGTGCAAAGATATTGGAGGTCTGAAGACCCCAGATCGTACGACACACATAGTGGGTTCAGAGTAGCTATCTGTATGGCCGGGAAAGAATACCTCTTGCACACAGGATACACCCAAGTTCTACCATCCCGTCAAACGAACATTTATTTAGATCTAAAACGATAATAATTGGTGAATAATAGTTTGATTAAACAGACAGTTTTATATTATATTTGAACTTGACAAGTGCGTCCATTTTTTCAAAAGTGGGAAAAGGGTTATTGCGAATATAGATAAAAAAATCATTGAAAATAAAATTTAGAGTTAGGTATAATAACATAATGAAAAATAGATTAAAATTAAAGAAAATAATAAAATTTTAAAAGTAAAATTAAAAAAATATAAAAAAAGAAAATATATGAAAAGGAAAAAAAATGAGGCACATGAAAAACAAAAACAGAAATTTAGAAAAAAATTTAGAAAAGAAAAATTAGATAAAATACAAATAAAAAGAGTCAAAAGAAAAAGAAAGAACCGAGAAAATAAGAACAGTTAACATAGCTTTTCTTTATTTTTAAACAGAAAATATGGAGAGAACTCAATACGTTCATATAAGTTAATAAGAATGAAATAAAGGGATACATTGATCAAAATGATTTGAGAGCAGAATCTACTTATAAGTTTAGGTCACTTTATTCTGATCTCGTTGGTCTGAAAGTGACCCTAATAAGACTAGTACGTATTCAATGGAAGATTGAGCGCCGATTTCAAATTCAGAAAATAACGACTACTCATAATACCTGGATACAAATAGTTGTAAGCAGGAGACTAAACTGAGGTAAAAAGAGCAAGAGGTGGTCAGTCAGATTGTCATTTACCCGGCAATCTGACATTAGAGAGTGGATAATGCAGAGTCCACCTCGGCGATAAGAGCTTACAATTTCGTCCCAGGAACTCAACGGTAGATCGCCATCTGTTCAGTTCGAAGATGCAGGGTTCGATTCACGGTTGGGGCAGCAAGGTTATTTTTAATTTAAAATTAAAATGCTTAAATTAATGAATGAGACCGTATAGTGGATAGGGATATAATTAAAAGTATAAAATACAAATATGCTTTGTGTAGTAAAATTTATGAATTGATAATTAGCAGATCTCCATGAGAGCGTCTAAATATAAATACAGTAATGTAATAAAGAAAGAAAATCTGATATGGACAGCACATGATTTTCCCTGCAGACTTATTTCCACGCTCTCCTTATTTTAATTAAATTTAATTCATTTTTAATTTCAATTATCGTTCGCATTTGGTAACTGGACTTATTTTCAAAGGTGCCGTAGAGAAAATACGAAAAATCTAAAATATCTCGAGAACGGCTAGTCCTAGTGTAATGGGGTTAGTCTTATTCTTTTCTTCGTTAAAAAATACGCATAAAACAAGCATTTATTGGATATATTTGAGCATACGTAGTCCTTTATTTTAGATTTTGACGAGTTTTGCAGGCCATTTCGCAATAAAGCGCAGGTTACTTTTTCCGAATCGTACCAAAATCTAATCAGAACCAGAGTGACCCACGAGTGACGTATCTACCGAATTTTATGAAATACGGTCCATTAGTTTTTTTAGCTGGAATGGATACAAGCTTTTGCAGACCGATTCGCAAAAATAGACGGGTTCTTTTATTCCAAATTGTACCCAAAACTAATCAGCAATAGACTCGCCCACGAGTGACTTACCTACCAAATTTTATGAAATTCGGTCCATTAGTTTTTCAGTTAGAGTGGATACAATATCTGCACAGACAGACACACAGACGTCACGCTAAAAATGGTTTTTTCGAATTCTAGAGGTCTCGAAATGTGTAGATCCGTCGAAAACTCGAGTTGCGATTTTCGGCATGATTCCAATACTTTCCCTATACATTACCATGTATTGCAGGGAAAGTAAAAAAACACATTCTTATAAAATATATTTTTTGCATAATGTAAATAAAATAATTAATATCCAATTTGAATTTTATTCAACTCTGAAGACTTATTTATTCTTACTGAAAGAAAATGAAAAAAAGTTATAATTATAGAGCAATCGTTTAACATCCTTATGTAAAATTCATATTTTCTTTACTATCCGGCTTATTCACTTCATATATAATTATTTTGTGAAAATAAATTTCTCCTGTTAATAAGGTCAAATGTAAATAATTCTTTTATATATATCACAATAAAGATCGCAAAGCATTTTATAAAAATGTCCTAACAGGTAATTTTCCCATTCATACCTTGTAAATCATTCTAAGAGCATTTACGCTTTATAAATAGCAGAACAAAACTAAAAACTCTCTCAATGTTTCTCCTACCAAAGCTGTGTTTAACCGCCATTGACAAATCCATGATAATAAATGATTTTGGAGATGCAGACGTTTATCCCCCGTGAACTCCCATCATGCCTTGCGCATATTTGTGCCTTTCTTAACATATTTCAGTTTAGATGTGAGAAATAATGGAGATTTAGAGAAGAATTGGTTAAACTACAGTTGCATACACGAAGATAAGAAATAAAATAAATTACTTTGAAATCTTTTGAGTAAATGTTTTTGTTACCACCAGCAGGAAAATTAATTTAGTTCAGTGATTTGCTCTATTTTGCATTTTAGGAGCTGCAGTTTCCAATATTTGATATTTAATAAATGATTTTTCTGACTTATGATGACCTTTGGCTAAGAAGGGCTTTGTCGTTGCGTCTTGAAGGAGGTTGTTTTTTAATTTCCCTATATACATAATGTATAAGGAAAGTATTGTGACGGGGTCGAAAATTCGAATTCAAATTTTCGACGGGAGAGCACGCTTCAAGCATCCCTGATCACGAATCGAACATTCTTGAAGTGATGTGGGTGTGTGTGTCTGAGTCTATGGAGACAATATCTCACGAACGAATGGAGAGATTCGAATGAAATTTGGTACAAAAATCACAATTCGTGAACACTGGAAGCCTATTCTTTTAAAACATAATCGAATGTTCAGAAACCCCCTAAATGTCCGAGTGAAAATTTGAAAAAAATCATCACAAAATCAAAACTTTTAATAAAGTTGCGCAAATAAACATTTCTTATGTAATTTTCCCCTAGAAAACGATTGACATAAACTTTACAACGCTAGCATGAACCGTTCTCGAGATATTGCACATTTTTCAAATAAATTCATCAAAAAATCCAACAAATTAAAAAAATAGATGTTCACTTTTCATATGTAATATCATGCGATACATTTGGTGACATAATTCTCGTGGATCAAACTCGTTCCATTCACGAGAAAATATACTTTGAGTAATACTTTTGAATTTGAACGCCAATAATCATTTATCTGCTGTAAGAATAACTTATTTCTCCGTCCATAACGCTTGGCGAGATTTTGGCGAATAATTTGGCGGAATGTCGCCAACTTGGGGACTTTTTTAAATGTTGCCAAATTAACGAAAATCTCGCCAAATGGATAAAAATGACTCTAAATCAATGAAAATGACGACTAATTGAAAAAAGAATCAATATCTTGGAAAGAATATAAGTATCTATTATAAGAATAACATTTTTTTAACTGTAAAAGTGGTAAATCCATTGCATTATATAAGGAAAGTCATGTGCTGCCTACATCAGATTTTTGACTGTGAAGCCGGTTGGTACATTTAATCACCTCTTTATATTGTTGCTCTTACTTACAATGTATTTGAAGTTCGGATTATTTTAAACAGCAGTTTGGGCGATTTTTTGAAGTACGTCGATGAGTCATTCTCGACTTGATGTGTTAGCATAAATTAGTTCTAGTACGGGATATAATATTAAGAGAATAATTGACATTTCCAATTCAAACTCATGTGTTTTATTTCGGCAAAGATTTTTAGACTCATATATTTTTCATTAAATTTAATCGAATGCTGAAGGACAGAAATGATACGGGTATATCTTTTCCCAAATTATTGTCTTCATTTCTACTTTCCCTAAAAATTAGGACATTCAATAATATTAAATAAGTAATCACTTTTTACGTATTCATTATTTTCGAAATATTGCACTTTTTGCAAATAAATGTATCTAAAAAATATGCATAAAAATGAACAGCAGTAGTTATCATCGCACAGGTAACACTTAGCGAATATTTTGGCGACCCTGGCTACTCATTTGACGAAATACGGTTAACTTGAAGACTTTTAATGTAAGTTCATCAAATTGACGAAAATGTGGCAAAATTCGCAGAAATGATGCTAAAGTTACGAAAATGACGCCAAATTGATGACATTATAATTAATATATTCTAAAATAATGGAGTGTATTGTTTAGTAGATGTTGGCAATATTTCCAATTGTCAAGTTCTATTTGTGAGTTAATTATTTACCTTAAAACAATTTTACATGTTGTCATCCAGAAAAACAACCAACGTCAGTATACTTTTCGACGTTTAAAAAAATGTTTCATGGATGTTGCCCATTATTATTTCGAAAAATACTTACATTATGTAGGGAAAGTCATGTGCTGCTCACTACGTATATTAAGCCTAATTTCATGTAACTTTTAAATCTGTTTACAAACTGGACGGACCTATGTGCTTTATGGACCTATGTGCTTTATAGAACTATGTGCAGATGAAGTCGTATAATGCACACTTTTTTTCAAATTTAACGATCTACTTACTGTTGCACCAATTTTTAAGTCTCCATCGCACCGTGAATACATTTCACTGTCATTTCACATTGTGAAAATTTTTGAGTAGAGAGCACTAATGAACATTTTTGAAAAGAAAAAAATTCCCGGAGACGAATTGGTGCATCAAATTTAAAGTATCTAATCTCTGATTTCACATTTCGATATCATTTGGTGTGAAGCACCCCCGGAAATGGAAATATTTTAAATTATTTTTAAAGAAATTAAACAAAATATTTTAATAAAAATTTTTGTACAACAGTATCATTTAGAAAACTATTGAAATTATCCCACATTCTAAATCACGACCAAAGCCGGCTATATCTGCTAGTACTCAATGGATAAACAACATTCCCTTCAAAGGATTTTATGAAAAATGGTCTTCAAGCAATTTTCAAATATTGCTCAATATATCATTCCATATACATTGGATATTAATTGCTCCGATACAGTACAAAACGAAAAACTCGCCATGGTCCACGTTCCAAAGCGATATTTAAGAGTCCTTAACAAATCTCTAATCTCTGATTTCACATTTTAATACGATTTGGTATGAAGCACCCCCGAAAATGGAAATATTTTAAATTACTTTCATAGAAATTAAACTAAATATCTTAATACATTTTTTCGTACAACTGTAGCATTTAGAAAACTACTGAAATTATCCCGTATTCTAAAACCTAAGTAACGCCGTATATATCTGCTAGTACTCAACATATAAACAACATTTCCTTCAGTGGATTTTAGGAAAAATGTTCTTCAGGGAATTTTCAAATATTGCACAATATATCATTCCAAGTACATCGGCCATTATAAATGTTCCGAGGCAGTACGAAAACGAAAAACTCGCCATGGTTTACTTTCCAAAGCGATATTTAAGCGCCCTTAACAAATCTCTAATCTCTGATTTCACATTTTAATACGATTTGGTATGAAGCACCCCCGAAAATGGAAATATTTTAAATTACTTTTATAGAAATTAAACTAAATATCTTAATACATTTTTTCGTACAACTGTAGCATTTAGAAAACTACTGAAATTATCCCGTATTCTAAAACCTAAGTAACGCCGTATATATCTGCTAGTACTCAACATATAAACAACATTTCCTTCAGTGGATTTTAGGAAAAATGTTCTTCAGGGAATTTTCAAATATTGCACAATATATCATTCCAAGTACATCGGCCATTATAAATGTTCCGAGGCAGTACGAAAACGAAAAACTCGCCATGGTTTACTTTCCAAAGCGATATTTAAGCGCCCTTAACAAATCTCTAATCTCTGATTTCACATTTTAATACGATTTGGTATGAAGCACCCCCGAAAATGGAAATATTTTAAATTACTTTTATAGAAATTAAACTAAATATCTTAATACATTTTTTCGTACAACTGTAGCATTTAGAAAACTACTGAAATTATCCCGTATTCTAAAACCTAAGTAACGCCGTATATATCTGCTAGTACTCAACATATAAACAACATTTCCTTCAGTGGATTTTAGGAAAAATGTTCTTCAGGGAATTTTCAAATATTGCACAATATATCATTCCAAGTACATCGGCCATTATAAATGTTCCGAGGCAGTACGAAAACGAAAAACTCACCATGGTTTACTTTCCAAAGCGATATTTAAGCGTCCTTGACAAATCCATCGTTATAAATGATGTTCAGGGTGGTGGAGGCACATTAATCCCCAGAAACTCCCAGCATGCATTATACACATCTTGAATCCTTTCTTAGATGTATTTTATTTAAATTAACAACTGCATCTGAGAAGAGTGAAGCAAAATTATGAAAAATAAATTCTTGAGAACTCAATGTGATTAATAATCGCTAGCCATTTAACATTTCTGCAATGTTCTACCACTAAATTTTCTCATGCATTCATATCATACATGTAAAAGTAAGGAGTTAAAACTTCATATTAAGAAAACGCCAATATCGTTTGAGAGAATCATTCAACTGGGATGAAATAAGCAGTTCTGGATTGTATGCATTTCCATGGCGAAAGGTCTAACATATTTATTTAAACTGCCCATTTTGTAAAAATATATTATTAGCGCAATGCAAAGTAAAAGTGAAAAATACTATTCCTATGCATTCAAAATTATTTTACCTTTAAATTTACTTTTATATCCCTATATTCTGTACTCTATTCTACAGCTATGAAAAAATACAGGTTAATTATACTAATTAATAGAGAACACTTAATTCAAAAATAATCAAAAATGCATGTACTAAATATTACGCATTTCTGTTGTGTCAACTAACAATAGCAGTTACTTTACTAACACTAGCGACGCCAAGATATAATTCTCTAAACATTATGGCATTTTCAAACGTTTCATCTATAGAAGTTTTATCTCCTTTTTAACTCCATGACTCATATTACATACTGTTTATTTCCATTTGTATCTCAATGTGTATCAGAGTGAAGAATATCATCAACCATGGAATAATTCAAATAGCAATTTCCTTTTCTTCAATTTATCACATTTTCTCAGGGAGATTTGAGGGAAATTCTATTATTTAATATCCACAAATTTATTATTCTAGAATATAGTTATAGCATATATTGAAGGAAATGTAAAAAGTGTTTCGCTGAGACGTTGAATGGGGAGGGGCGTAAAATTATGATTTATTACCTTCCTTATATACAATAATGTATAAAGAAAGTATTGTGACGGGGTCGAAATTCGAATTCGAGTTTTTGACGGAAGAGCACGTTTCAAGCATCCCTGATCACGAATCAAACATTTCTGATGTGATGTCGGTGTGTGTGTGTGTGTGTGTCAGAGAGTTTGTAGAGACGATAAATGACAAACGAATGGACCGATTCGAATGAAATTTGGTACAAAAATTACAATCCGTAAACACTGGAAGCCTATTGTTTTATACGCAATCGAATGTTCAGAACCCTCCTAAATTTTCGTGCAAAATTTTGAAAAAATCGTCAAAAAATCAAAATCTCTAATAAAGTTACGCAAATAGACATTTTTTTATGTAATTTTTCATTAGAAAACGATTGACATAAATTTTAGAACGCTAACATGAACCGTTCTCGAGATATTGCACATTTTAAAAAAAAATATCAAAAAATCATATAAAATAAAAAATAACATATTTCGTATTGATAAACATATTCACTTTTCATATGTAATACCATGCAATAAATTTGTGACATCATTCCCGTGGATCTAGCTCGTTCCATTAATCAAAAAAGATTGAGTAATACTTATGTATTTGAACGCCAATAGTCATTTATCTGCTGTAAGAATAACTTATTTCTCCGTCCATAACGCTTGGCGAGATTTTGAAGACGAATATGGTGGGATGTCGCCAACTTGGCGACTTTCTTAAATGTTGCTAAATTAACGAAAAACTCGCCAAATGGGCAAAAATGACGCTACATCAATGAAAATGAAGACTCATTGACGAAAATTCAATATACTATAGTAATAACTATAATAATAATCTATTTTTTTACTGTAAAAGTAGTAAATTCATTGCATTATATAAGGAAAGTCATGTGCTGCCCACATCAGATTTTCTTTAGTATGTGATTGATCGATGTATAACTGGAAAATATTCCGCTGGAATATGTGCTGTGACATATAAATCAGTGATCCCATTTCTGTTATAACTCGTTACTTTCTTACAATACACATCGAATATAAACCTTGTTTCAGAATTGAGGTCTAGGTGCAGCTGAAAATGTTTGTGGATAAGTTTTGTACTTTTTAGCGCTCGCTGTTGGCACGATAAATAAATTACTAGTAATTTTCAGCTCAGGGAAGTTTCAGATCAATATTCATCAAGTTTGAAAATGGTACGATTGCATAGTTGAACATTTGAAAGTTGCGAGGTTGACATTTTAAAGTAGTACATTGCGCTGTACGATTTATTTCTTAATGTTTATATAAAATTTATCACTCTTCAATATAGGTTCATGAAAAGCTGGGTATAGCAAAAATCTGCATTTGTCCTTGCTGCCGTTGCAGGTATCGAATATTAAGTACTGAAAAGCATTAAAAATTGTTAATCTCTGCACTGGCATCCCGATTCTTAGATTTTAAAACTTTTCTCTTATCGACAGGTTCTTCCTTAATAGTAAAAACTGAATGAACTAGTATAAACATGCTTATTACAGTTTTGAGCAGACGATAATGTATGGAAATTTGTTTATGGGCTAATGAGGTATTGCTAATTGCATCACTTGGAGTGCAAGTTCTGTACACGAAGGATTTTAAGGAATGAGTGACAATATTTTATAAATTTTGTGATATCTGGCATGTTTAATAATTTTCAGGGTATTTTAATTAAAATGAAAGATTTACCAGCTGTGTTAAAAAATTGCAATAAGATTAATGCACTTTGGACTTGTCTAAACAGCTTTTTTGGAAGGTGTAACTGTCTTTTGTTTCATGGTGGTGGTGGTGGGGGGGGGGGGATGGATATAACAGGTAAATTTATTTATTTTTAAAATAGAGAATGTTTCAACCACTTTTAATTGTTTAATGTATTGGCGTCATTAAGCATAATTTTTATGAGGTAACATTTTTGTAATTAACTATAAGAACCTAAAACAAAAACATAAAAGAATATAATTTGCAAAGATCCGAAATATAACAACAGGGGCTCTACTTTCATTTTTGTCATTAGTTTATAAGTACTTAGTCCGTTTTTATGTAATATTTGCGACTGTAACATCACTATTTACATATTTATTTGTAATTCAGGGACATTGCATTAGAAAAAAGTAAAATATGCTATAATATATATAGAGAGGTAAATATGTAATTATAAAAGTAAAATACGTTGTTCCTAAGGAATAATACATTATAAAGAAATTGAAAATTCCCAATCATGTGCAAATTCCTATGGTATTACAAATGGCATTATGATTCAAAACATTCTATTAAAATTTTTAAATAAATGTGCCTAAATGAAGTTTAAGAATCTATGCTATCGCTATACAAAATTATAGTCAGAGGCAGATCTGAAGAATAAAACATCCTGATCCCGTTTGTAAACAAATTTCCAAAATATATGAAATTGAGTCAGTATATGTCATATTTTAAGCGCTACAATTGTATGGGAATATATTACCTGCCGACTTAGTCTCGTAGATTAGAAGATATACCCCTGTATTAGTAGAAGAAAATCCGTACTATATATATTCGCATAGATTAGAAGATATGTCCGTGTATTTAATAAAATATTACCTTTACTATAATATATGAGTTTTAACAATGTTTGCCAAAATAAAACGGATGGCGTAATAAATTGAAAATATCCACAATTCCTCACAATTTTTAACTTCAAGGCCGTAATTTTTAAAATCCAGTCAAATATGCAATTTCGATAAAATGTAATCTATATACATTCTTTATTATTTAAATCGGAAAACATTTAATAAAAATCGTCTGCTAAATAAAGACATTATATTTACATCCGTTTCTGTGCTACATGATAAAATTATTATCAAATAAATTGGTGGAAAAAATATCGTCTGCATAATGCTATTTCTATTAGATATTCAAATATGCGTTTTTAACACTTTACAACAGAGTTGAAAAGTGTTTAAGACTTTGTTCATTCTGTCTGTCTGTCCGTTAGCACGATAACTGCCGTAAAAATGACTTAATCAAAATGAAATTTTAGTATGTTGTTTAAAATTCACAAATTGCTTCAAAAATTTTAGGTAATATTCAAATTGTTCCATAAAATATATAGAAAAAAATTCAGCGAAATATATTCAGAATTTTTTTAATTAAAAATTAAAATAATAATAACACCTCTTATATGAAGCGATCACGTGACCATGATATGAAAAGATCACGTGACCCACTTCAAAATGATATATGGCATCCATCTTGTCTCAAAATCGTGATTTTTAAAGTTCTTTTTAATTCATATTGAGTGTTGTATCCGTCCTAAAACCGCTTTATTTTTGCTTAAATTCTGTGCATCTACATACTGAAACAACGCAATTACAATATTTTTGAGTTTAAATGCTCATCCAAATTTGATCATTTCTACAACGAAGCCTATTTTTCACCTATGTAAAATGTAAACAGCAAAATATGTAGAATGAGTTGTATTAGAATTGCTGTATTTCTTTAACACAAAATCATTTAGTTCATGGAGTCTGCATAGCTGATATGAATGAAATATTCATTGGTTTTACAAAGAGAAGGACGATTTTTTTCGATGAAGTTTTACGCATAGAGTTTAATTACTTGTAGTTCCATGGTCTTAATTTTTAAATAAAATAAATTATTATAGTATTGTGATGAATGACATGAAAGGGAAATTATTTATGAATGAAATGCTGCTTTTATAGAGAGAGCCAGGCGTGTTATTTTTTCTATGCCGTCATTTGAATGAATTCCAGTTGTTTTCGATGAAGTTTTCAAATATATTAAATTATCGTAGTATTATGATAATTGTAAAATCATTACCGAGGAATGTACCAAATTTTAGAGATCTTTAAACCAGGCAATCTCTATTTCAATGCTGTCATTTGAATGACGTTCATTTTTTGCGATGAAGGTTTAAGTTTTCAAATATAATAAATTAATGTAGTATTTTGATAAGTTTTAAAATATTACCGAGGAATGTCTTGCATTTTAGACATGTTTAAATAAAATTGCATTGAAGTTGGAAAGTGTTTCATAATCAATGCTTTAAGCATGAGTGATCTTTCTTGTTATTTTAACACTTTACAACAAAGTTGAAATGTGTTTATGACTTTGTTCATTCTGTCTGTCTGTCTGTCCGTTAGCACGATAACTGCCGCAAAAATGACTTAATCCAAATAAAATTTTTGTATGTTGTTCAGATGTTCTGTAGGATCTATGGGAATATAAATGATTAATATCACTAAATTAGTTTTGGATTGAACCCTGGTCGAAAAAATGAAATACATTGTGCCCTATGAGACCTAACTTTTCAAACATTTTTTAAGCGGATTTAAAATTCACAAATTGCTTCGAAAATGTTAAGTAATATTCAAATTATTCCATAAAATATATAAAAAAAAAATTCAGCAAAATATATTCAGAATTTTTTTAATTAAAAATTAAAATAATAATTACACATCTTATATGAAGCGATCACGTGACCATGGTATGAAAAGATCACGTGACCCACTTCAAAATAAAATATGGCATCCATTTTCTCTCAAAATAGGAATTTTAAAAGTTATTTTTAATTCATATTGAGTGTTGTATTCGTCCTAAAACCGCTTTATGTTTGTTTGAATTCTATGCATCTACTGAAACAACGCAATTTCAATATATTTGAATTTAAATGATCATCCAAATTTGATTATTTCTACAACGAAACCTATTTCTCACTTATGTAAAATGCAAACAGCAAAATATGTAGGATGAGTTGTATAAGAATTTCTGTATTTCTTTAACGCAAAAGTATTTAGCTCATGGAGTCTGCATAGCTGATATGAATGAAATATTCATTGATTTTACAGAGAAAAGGACGATTTTTTCGATGAAGTTTTAAGCATGTAGTTTAATGACTTGTAGCTCCATGGTCTTAATTTTTAAATAAAATAAATTATTTTAGTACTGTGATGAATGATATGAATGGGAAAATCTTATGAATGAAATGCTGCTTTTATAGAGAGAGCCAGGCGCGTTATTTTTTCTATAACGTCATTTGAATGAATGTCAGTTGTTTTCGATGAAGTTTTCAAATATAATAAATTATAGTATTATGATGATTTTAAAAATATTACCGAGGAATGTATCGCATTTTAGAGATGTTTAAACCAGGCAATTTATATTCCAATGCCGTCATTTGAATGAAGTTCATTTTTTTCGATGAAATTTTAAGTTTTCAAACATAATATATTAATGTAGTATTGTGGTAAGTTTTAAAATATTACTTAGTAAAAAGTTTAAAATATTACTTAGGAACTTTTTAAAATATTACTTGTTAAGGTGTTTCATAATTAATGCTTTAAGCAAGATTGATCTTTCTTGTTTATTAATAGCTCAACAACCCCATGATCCTAGAAACTCGAAACATGGACATATTTTCAATGTTATTTATCTAGATTATGTTCTTCCCAATCTCCTATGCATAAACTAGGTATTGTACAGAAAGTATGAACCCCGCAAAATATTCTTCCTCTATAATTTGAAAGTTGTGCACTGCATTTCTGTTAATAAAAGGAGGAAGAGGGGCAGTAAAATCCCTAAAAATGATCCTAACTTCCCTTTCTCCCTCTTTTTCACGTTTTTATAGGGACATGATGGATATTTAAAGGGGGTCCGTGACCTATAACTTAATATACTGCAAGTTTATGATTCTAGGTTATGGTCATACTTATTGGCTGAAAGAACCGCAGATGGGTTTTTATTGAGGCTTCCATTTGAACGTAATTCTGACGAATCTTTGAGAACGACAAAGGATAATTGACTTGAGGGTTGTAATAGCGTTTATATGAGTAGCATAATTTCTGGTACTTAATGTTCTGAAAAATGTTTACTATGTTTTAAACTAGTGCTGGATAGGGTAATTTATGGTTAATATACAGGTAGAAGAGTGTTATTGGAACAGTGATAATTACTCCTTTTAGATTTCGCATAAGGCTAAACCTATTTTTGACGCTCTAGAGAAGTGTTTTCAAATATTCTGATTCGTGTTCCCCCCTTTTTAATTTTATTATCTCCTCCCCTCTGAACCTTAAACTCAGTTTCAGATAGTTTAGAATATGGTGTGGAAGTAAATAGTGTTACGTAATATTGTCTGTATTCGTGGGTGTAATCTCAGGATACAAGAGTGAGTCCAAATTTCTGGATAACTACCACGTTTATTTACAAACACAGCTTAAACAGGAACAATGTACAGTAAATGATTCGAGAATTGCCTCACAAAATGACTGAAAACTGTCAGGTACAATAAAACAGCAATTAAATGCTTCACAATTTTCACAAAACAGCAATTAAATGCTTCATTATTTTCACAAAACAGCAATTAAATGCTTCACAAATTTCACGAAACAGCAATTAAATACTTCCCTATTTTCACAAAACAGCAATTAAATACTTCACAATTTTATAAAACAGCAATTAAATGCTTCACAATTTTCACAAAACAGAAATTAAATGCTTCGCTAATTTCACAAAACAGAAATCAAATACTTCACTATTTTCACAAAACAACAATTAAATGCCTCACAATTTTCACAAAACAGCAATTAAATCCTTCACTATTTTCACAAAACAGCAATTAAATGCTTCACAATTTTCACAAAAAAGCAATTAAATGCTTTACAATTTTCACAAAACCGCAATTAAATGCTTCAAAATTTTCACAAAACAATAATTAAATGGTTTACAATTTTCACAAAACAGCAATTAAATGCTTCACAATTTTCACAAAACAGCAATAAATGCTTCACTATTTTCACAAAACAGCAATTAAATGCTTCACTATTTTCACAAAATAACAATTAAATGCCTCACAATTTTCACAAAACAGCAATTAAATCCTTCACTATTTTCACAAAACAACAATTAAATGCTTCACAATTTTCACAAAAAAGCAATTAAATGCTTTACAATTTTCAAAAAACAGCATTTCTATGCTTCACAATTTTCACAAAACAGCAATTAAATGCTTTACAATTTTCTTAAAACAGCAATTAAATGCTTTACAATTTTCACTAAACAGCAATTAAATGCTTCACAGATTTCACAAAACAGCAATTAAATGCGTCACAATTTTCCCAAAGCAGCTGATACTACTCTCAAAACATGGACTCATCTCACTCACAATTTAATGTAGCTCGTATCACGTCAACTGCTCCAGATCTGAACCACGACTCCTTTTATGCAGACTTCATAGGAAGTTCCAGAAAGGTCTCGTATTTTCAAGATATTCATTATTTCTAGAACGTTCGAGTTACTTCGAAAAGTCGCCAAAAATTACAAAATTGACGAGAAATCACCAAATATGGCAACCTTGCCCCAATTGTTCAAATGCGGCGACCCTATATTAATGTAATAGGATTAGCTAGCTGTCTGTAAAGGTTGCCTCCAATAAATCCATTTTAAATGTTCGTAACAATATGAATGAAACGATTTTGCTTTTTGATTAGTTGATCTGTGGGAAAATATTAATACCATCACCAAAAATAATTCTAATCTGCTAAATTGAATTTCATTTCTCAAAATACCACAGATTGTTATTTGATATTACACCCAATTTGCAGGTTAATACATTTTATTTCATTTGGCAATTTAACACATTTTACAACATAACCATTACCTCAATGTCCCCCCCCCCCAAAAAAAAAACTTCAATTTCTCGAGAAAAGTTGAGCTTAGTGTCTGCCGTCAAACAAATTCTTACAAAACTAGTATTTGACTAATATATTTAAGCATATTTAGTCTGTTATTTCAGATTTTGACGATTTTGGGGGACTATGACACAAAAACTTTTCTGAGATTTATAGTAACATATAATCAGAACCAGAGATATTCACAGTTGACTTAATTAACAAATTTTTATTTTAAGAAATGTCATCAAATAATTATACAACTACAGTGAAAAACATCGCCAGCTCTTTAAAATTTCAAAGATCAATCCATCAATAAATAAATAAATATATAAAAATAAATAAATATCTTGATAATTCATTTCAAAGTAATGGAGTTATCTTACTCTTTTTGCCATTGAGAATTACGTATAATACAAACATTTTATTATTATATTTTTGCAAATGTGGTCTTATATTCTTGATTTTAACGATTATTGAGGGCCATTTTGCAAAGAGAGCATGATATGTTGTTTTCTGTTTTCGACTTTACTACCAAATTGTCGAATAGTTTATGAACTACAGTGGATAAGTACATTGTATAAGCGCGCAAATACAGGTAGCCAGGCAGAAGTCACGTTAAAAGTAATGGATATGTATTCTATACTGTCTGAAATGTGTAAATTCGTCGAAAATTCAACAACCTATTTTCGAAACGCCCCAATACTGACAGGGGGTCTCAAAAAGATTGAAACCTGCTTTAATTCATTACCTCTTGGAGATAAGTGGGCAATGTAAATTGCAAAAATGTTGAAAGTAAGGTGGGAAAAAGACTACGTTAATGAAATAGTCCTCCCATTCATTTTCAAAAAGTTACACTTTTTAAATTATTATACCACCCCCTTAGACAAATTTGGTCAATCAGAAAACGTGTATCTTTAATGCAACAAGATCATTAAAAAAACCGCATATTTGTATCTTTAAAATCAACTGAATTATGACAAGGGAAAAAATCTGACTTATGTCACTTTTCCGTACCATATGAAAGGCTGTTTCATCAGTGAAAATAGGGATCCTAAACAAATTGACGATGGAAATAGTTTAGATCAAAAATACGTTAATACGTGTCAAAATTGTTTATCTCAAATGCATCTAAATAAAGCATTACACAGACAGAGATCATATAAAGCATTGGTACACACTACACGGTTAGGTATACTATGTTTTATCATCCAGATATATCTTTTTCCTGATATGTCACAAATTTACATTTCTAATTTGATATATGGTTCCGCATTCACAATGTTCAATTTTCAAAAAAATATAACTCTCTCAATTGTAAAGATACAGATATGCTGTTTTTTTAATGATCTTGTTGCATTAAAAATAAAAAAATTCTGATTGACCAAATTTGTCTTAGAGGGTCGTATAAAAAATTAAAAAGTGGAGCTTTTTGAAAATGAATGGGAGGACTATTCCATTAACATAGTCTTATTTCCTACCTTACTTTCAACATTTTTGCAATTTGCATTGCCCACTTATCTCCAACAGGTAAAGAATTAAAGCACGTTCAAACATTTTGGGACATTCTGTATACATTGCCATGTATTGTACAGTAAGTAATAACATGGCAAGGTCGTACAAAAATTTAAAAAGTGGAGCTTTTAAATTTTCAATGGAGCTTTTTAAATTTTTATACGTACAGGTCGTATAAAAATTTAAAAAGTGGAGCTTTTAAAATTCAAAAAGTGGAGCATTTAAATTTTCAGTGGAGCTTTTTAAATTTTTATACGTACAGGTCGTATAAAAATTTAAAAAGTGGAACTTTTTGAAAATGAATGGGAGGACTATTTCATTAACATAGTCTTATTTCCTACCTTACTTTCAACATTTTTGCAATTTACATTGCCCACTTATCTCCAACAGGTAAAGAATCAAAGCACGTTCAAACTTTCTGGGACTTTCTGTATACATTGCCATGTATTGTACAGTAAGTAATAAAGAAAGAAAAGCTTAGCTTGAAACAATGACTATAATATGAACATGAATAAAGAAAATCTCAAACAAAGTTATTGAGCACAAATTATTCAAATAGATATTTTGTTCTTTATGTTTATTGTTTATTGATGTTTAAATTACTAATTTGTGCTTTATTACGTTGTTTGGGTTTTTCCTTATCCTTTGTACAAAATGTTTTTATTTATTAATAAACGCAAATAGTTTGACGGTCAGGAATTATAATTAAATTCCACTTTGAAATTATACTTAAATAGCAATATTATTAATAATTATATTATTTTAACAATGAAACCTCCAAGACACAACGAAGAAACAGTGATACAATGTCTATACTGTGAATAATTCGAAAGAATGTCCCCTAAATAATAGATTTATATATACAAATTATGTTCTCTTAAGTTTGAAGGACAACTCTTAGAGCAGAGACCGCTTGATTTTACCGCCAAGAATTTCCTACTTACGGTCGCACTACATTTTCATAATACTTTGAGACTAAAACAAGAAAATCGCTGAATACATATATATATATATATATATATATATATATATATATATATATATATATATATATATATATATATATATGTATATATATATATGTATATATATATATATATATATATATATATATATATGTATATATATATATATGTATATATATATGTATATATATATATATATATATATATACATATATATATATATATATATATATGTATATATATATATATGTATATATATATGTATATATATATATATATATATATATATATGTTATATATATATGTATATATATATATGTTATATATATATGTATATATATATATATATATATATATATATATATATATATATATGTATATATGTATGTATGTGTGTGAGAGAGAGAGAGAGAGAGAGAGAGAAATATTCCATTAACAATTAGTTTGCAAACGGTGAAATTTAAATGGATGCATCACGGTTTACATCATTCATTTCTTTGCCTACAATACATGGGAATGTCTTGAGAAAGAATGGAAATAGGTTGAAATTTAAGCCTCAAAATTTCGACAGATCTACACCTATTGAAGATCTCAAGTAAACGAATTTACCATTCTTTAAATATTTAAAATCCTTTCGAGCTCAATTTAGCAAGCGAAGCGATTTTGCAAATACTCGCACCGATGCTTGAAGTGATAGCAATCAATCCCTCCCTTTACCTAACCTGTGATCACATACATCTTTTACCAATTATTTCTTAAACAATGCATTTCTTTGGTCTCTGTAATGTCTCTGTAATGCCTTCAACTTCTCCTTCTTGTACTAATTAATCTGACTCCAGAAATATATGAGTAATAGTTTCCTTGCATAAAAAGGCATGTTGGTAATCATAATTCGATCATGTTCAGATAAATATCATGCCACGATCATAATTCATTTCATGTTCAGATAAATAACATGCTTTCAACTTCACAGCACAGGGTAAACTTACTCATTTATAAGTACATTCAAATTTCACGTTACTGCATTTTAGTCAATAAATGACAGTAGACAGGACATAAAATCCCTAAAAACGATAATAACTCCCCTTCCCCCTCCTCCTTTTTATGTTTTATAGCGACATCAGGGATAATTTTGTGGCTCATGACCTATTACTTAACATTCCACAAATTTATGGCCTTAGATTATTGTTATAGCATTGGCTAAATGTATGGCAGATGGTGTCGTGGCGAACCACCAATTGTGAGTGCATTTCTGCCTTACATTTTATGCATTGAGAAGTAATCCTTGAAGTTATAGTCATATTTATGCTAGTGTCATATTACTTTCCTTATATACATAATGGATAAGGAAAGTATTGTGTCGGAGTCATAAATTTGAATTCCAGTTTTAGGCGGGAGAGCACGTTTCAAGCGTCCCTGATTACGAATCAAACATTTTTGAGGTGATGTCTGTGTGCGTGTGTGTGTCAGTGAGACTGTGGAGACGATATCTCACGAATGAATGGAGCGATTCGAATAAAATTTGGTACAAAAATCACAATCTGTAAATACTGAAAGCTCATTATTTTTAAACGCTGTCGAATGCTCAGAACCCCCTTAAATTTTCGAGTAAAACTTTGCAAAAATCATCAAAAAATCAAAACGCTTAATAAAATTTCGCAAATAGATATTTCTTATGTAATTTTTTCTTAGAAAACGATTAACATAAATTTTGGAATGCGAACATAAACCGTTCTCGAGATATTGCACATTTTTTCAATAAATTTATCAAAAAATCCCATAAGTAGAAAAAATATATAAACCGTTGAGAAATATGTTCACTTTTCATATGTAACATCATATGATAAATTGGGTGACATCATTCTCTTGGATCTAGCTCGTTCCATTCAAGAGAAGCTATACTTTGAGTAATACGTTTGTATTTGAACGCCAATAGTCATTTATCTGTTATAAGAATAACTTATTTCTCCATCTATAACGCTTGGCGAGATTTTGGCGACGAATTTCGCGGAATGTCGCTAACTTGGCGAGATTTTAAAATGTTATCAAATTAACGAAAATCTCGCCAAATGGATAAAAATGACTTTAAATCAATGAAAATGAGGACTCTTGACGAAAATTCAGTATCTTGGAAAGAATATAAGTATCTACTATAAGAATAACCTATTTCTTTAGTGTAAAAGCAGTAAACTCATTGCATTATATAAGGAAAGTCATGTGCTGCCCACATCAGATTTTTTTTAGTAATAAAATCGTGTTTTTATTTCTTAGAATTTTAATTTTATTTCTTTTCACACATTCATTGGTATATGTATAATATACGTGATCTCTAGAAATGGCCATAAGTACTTTAATGACATTGTACAGAAATGGCCATATGTGTATATTTAGGTCCACCTCTAACAAGAAGACCCTGTTCGAACGAAAAGAAAATGACTGTGGGGCTCCTAGCAGAGAGTTATAAAAGTTTGAATCACGAACACAAAAATTGTGCCTCGTCTACTTTTCACTACAAAAATTGAAACTGTTATGTTTTGTGATTATTAAGGGATAAACAGCCCCTTTTATACATCATCATGGAAAATTTTGTCCTATGCTACCATGTTAAGAAAATATAGAATTTCGAAGATGTTACTAGAATTTCAAAATTTTTTGTCTAGTTCTAGATTTATCGTTAACAAATCAGGAAAAAAAAATCTTGGAAATATATTAATGATTGTGGCAGCTATAGTATACACTAAAAAATCGATAACAGACATACGACTGACAGACTAACAGACGGACATCACTCTTAAAAATAGTCAAAAGGTTTTCAGGAGGTGCTGAAACATACAGGTGCATCAAAATCTCAAAATTGAAAGTTTTCATGAAAACAGTACTTTCTGTATTCTATATTCTTACGTGAAAGTAATAAAGTAATGCAATATTTTAATGTTTAATAACAAGAGAAAATTGCTTATTTTTACAAGCACGGTCACTTTATACTATTAATTAGACATCTATTATTTATACTTATAACTATTATTTATACTTATATATTTTATTTATACTTATCACTTTATTCTTTATATTTATATGCTTTATATATAGTTTCAACGTGTACGGTCATGAACTTTTCCTTACAAAGTCGTTTTCGTGTTTATAAACTTCACGAGAATACCTGTATAAATAGCTTTAAATCCGAAATATCATCTTTCACAACATATTCTTACTTAACTACCCGCTATTATCTATTTCCAGGATCCCATAGTAATGCGAAGAGAAAAAAGGAAGCACGAAATTATGGGTACTGAACCCACCAGCACGCAATGATCGCATTAGTATATATTACATCGCTTCAGATTTCTTAGATCCCACATCTGCTATCAAATTTTCCGCAAGCTCGAGTCTGGAATAAAAAAAAATTTAGTGTTAAGCATGATTTATCTGTTTTAAAAAGTTTTAGGAAGGAGAAAGAAAAAAGTCTGGGTTTGATTATTTTAGCATTAGTTTCTCCTTAAAACAGCGTTTTTGAAGAATTCTCAGTTTAGTACATAAGTGTGTTTTGTTATTATGAAATTATATTGTAAAAGTTGCATCTAACTGAATTTAATTAAATTTATTTTTACTTTCTTATACGTAATATTGAGATATATATTATTATATGTATTGTATATTAAACAATATTATTACATGTTGTTGTATATTAAACAACAACAAACCCCGATTTTCAGGGGTATATAGCTTATTGCCCCAAAATTCAAAATACTTTCTCATATGATTACTTACACATACGTAGTATTGAGATATATATTATTATATGTATTGTATATTAAACAATATTATTATATATTGTTGTACATTAAAGATGACAAACCCCGATTTTCAGGGGTATATAGCTTATTGCCCAAAAATGCTAAATGTTTTCTCATATGATTACTTTCTCATACGTAGTATTGAGGCATATATTATTATATGTATTGTATATTAAACAATATTATTATATGTCGTTGTATATTAAACAACAACAAACTCCGATTTTCAGGGGTATATAGCTTATTGCCTAAAAATGCTAAATGCTTTCTCATATGATTACATTCTCATACGTAGTATTGAGCCATATATTATTATATGTATTGTATATTAAACAATATTATTATATGTCGTCGTATATTAAACAACAACAAACCCCGATTTTCAGGGGTATATAGCTTATTGCCCCAAAATTCAAAATACTTTCTCATATGATTACTTTCTCATACGTAGTATTGAGATATATATTATTATATGTATTGTATATTAAACAATATTATTATATGTTATAGTACATTAAAGATGACAAACCCCGATTTTCAGGGGTATATAACTTATTGCCCAAAAATGCTAAATGTTTTCTCATATGATTACTTTCTCATACGTAGTATTGAGGCATATATTATTATATGTATTGTATATTAAGCAATATTATTATATGTCGTTGTATATTAAACAACAACAAACTCCGATTTTCATTGGTATATAGCTTATTGCCTAAAAATGCTAAATGCTTTCTCATATGATTACATTCTCATACGTAGTATTGAGCCATATATTATTATATGTATTGTATATTAAACAATATTATTATATGTCGCCGTATATTAAACAACAACAAACTCCGATTTTCAGGGGTATATAGCTTATTGCCCAAAACTGCTAAATGATTTCTCATATGATTACTTTCTCATACGTAGTATTGAGACATAAATTATTATATGCATTGTATATTAAACAATATTATTATATGTCGTCGTATATTATACAACAACAAACTCCGATTTACTGGGGTATATAGCTTATTGCCCAAAATTGTTAAATGTTTTCTCATACGATTACTTTCTCATACGTAGTATTGAGAAAGTATTTTTCTTTTAAAAAAATCGATTTAGATATTTTGATGCCAATATAAGATCAGTAAGACATAAGACCTCCTAAACACATTTTGACTATTTTTGGAGTGATGTCTCCATGTCTGATGATGTCTTTTGTACACGATATGAGTTTATTTCAGCCACAAATATTATCAGATTTTTACGAAACGTTATATCCAGCTGTGTTATCAAAAATCAAGAACTAGATTTTTTTTAAAAAATTAGAACGAGAACTTTGATTTTTATTCGAAATTTTATACTTTTTTTTTAATATGGCAGCATAGGAACAAATGTGCAGTAATCATGCATAAAAGGATTTATTTATGGCTTCCAACATCATGAGACTTAATAGTTTCAATCCCTGTTGTGGAAATTATCCGTGATATAAATTTTATCGTTTGTGACATTATTAGCTTCTTTGGGGCACGTTATCCCCCGGGGGGTGGTTGCATTTTCAATTATGGTATCAATCGAAAAAAAAAATTCAAACACTTTAAAGTGAAAGCTAACACGCTATAGTTGTAATCATCTTGACCCACAATACCGATTTTCAAAATGCTTCTTGTAAAATTTGGACAAACTATTTTGGCATGATAAGTCGAGTTGAGACATACATAATCCACACAATTTTCCATATAGCGTATGGATTTATTTCATGAAAAATAGAAAATACATAAACACTAAAAATATAAGCTTTAGATAACTATTAAATGCTTTTTTAATGTTTTAAAAAGTTCTACTAACAATAAAGTGAAATGTGGATTTGATTATTTTAGCATTATTTTCTCCTTGAAACAGCTATTTTGAAAAATTCTTAGTTCAGGGGATAAATGTATTTCATGAAATTATATTGTTACATATAGCTGCATAAATTAATTAATTTATTTTTCAATATAACGTATGAGTTTATTTCAGGAACTATAGAAAATACATATATACTAAAAATGGAAGTTTTTTATAATTATTGAATACATTTTTATTTTATTCAAAAATTTTAATGATAATTTTCTTTTTTAATTTTAAGTTAAAACAATTATGTTGGAGGCATATAACTTTAGCTGTTATATTAAATAATAAAAGGCAATGTCTGTCTGTCTGTCTGTCTGTGTGTCTGTCTTATACACTATAGGCTCAGCGACCGCGCGTCGCAGAGCTACGGAATTTGGCAATCGGAGACCCGGGGGGATGGGAAGGGGACACGTGAAAACCGATTTTTAAAGTTTGAATTTTTTATTTTATTATTATTCAATGTGTTATGCGATTTCGACCGTTTTTTGCCAGTTTTCACCTTTTTTCTCCACCATCCAGACGTCGCAGAAAAAAACAAATCACACGATCGAAAAGAACAGACAATTGCGAGTAAAATTATATCAATTTCAAATCTCAGGGACAGATTTTAATATTTTTTAAAGATTTTAAAACAAATGTCACTCTCGGCTAAAAAAAACGAACTTTCGTTTTTAAATCCTCGAATCCGAAAAAGTATCGAGAATTTCGACTAATAATTTATATTTTTAGAAAGCTCAAACAGCAGGCATTCTTACAAGCCCAATCTGGTCAAGAAATAATTATAAATAGCAGCCCGATCATGATTTTAAAGAAGTAATGATTTTAAATTTCTCGAAGAATATTCTAGCCGTAGTTCCGATTTTTCCCCTACATGCGCGCGCAGAAATGGAGGGGACATCATATTGTTTCCATGGAGATAAAAATAAATAAAATTAAAGTCATAGAATTTGGGAATCGGGTTAGAAAATTACGTTATATTTGATGGAATTAAGAGCTTATGTGAAATTGAGCTATTATGGAATTGAAAGTTATGGAGATTGTACATCGGGTTAGACGTTATATTTTAAATGATGGAATTAAGAGCTAAGCATATGGTCATTTAACGTCATTAAACTAAACCAAACTTTGTTAACTCCACGGGGTTGAGGGCGCGGTGGCTCAGTAGTTAGCGCGCGGGAATTGCAGTCAGTAGGCCCGGGTTTGATTCCCGCCAATGCCAAAACTGCCGCCGTGTTCACGCGAAGTGCGATCACGTTAAGCGTGTGGATCCGTAAGTCCTTCCGAGAGGTTGGTGGTAGGGGAAAGAGGGTACGGTCCCTGTGGATGCTTCCCCCACTGGGTTCCCGTCTAAATTGGGTGGCACTTCCTGGCCGTCCAAATAGTTACCTTACCACTTTCTGGTAGGTATCGCCTGAGAGTTTGCCACGGTCATCATTTCCAAGGTTAGCGAACAGGCTGATCGCCGGAGGCGGCAAGTAATGTAATAAATTTACGTCCTTGATGGAGAAAAAATAAAGTGTAATCTGGCACAATGCTTTTAATGTTGAATTTTGAATTACATTTGACGATTTTCCGGATAACAATATGCAAAATTATTTTTAAGTATAAATAGTTTTAACTTATATCCAATTAACTTATATTTCACACAATTCTAAGTTGACAATTATGAATATTGATAGCTTCCGCAAAAATCAATGTAGTTCATATATTAAAATATTTCAATTATTAATTTTTCGATTTGGCGCCATTTTTTTAATATAGCTTCTTTTTAAAATTTAAGTTGGGGATACTTTGCTAAATAAATCGCCAAGTTCGTCAAATTTATTGTCAAGCTTTACAAACAAACGGGGATAAGAGCATTTCTTATATATATATATATATATAAATGACTATTGTGCAATTGATAGGCGTCAGAATAGAAATCAGTTACTTAAATTATCGTCTCATGTGTGAAAGGAATAAAATATATTCACGAGATTAACAAATTATAGATTAACAAATTTATTGCATAACATTACATATGAAAATTGAACACATTTTACAATAGATAATACTGTTAAATTTTATGTAATTTTTTTGATAAATTTATTTAAAAAGTGCTACATCTTGAGAACGGCTTTTGCTAGCGTTCTAAAATTCATGTCAATTGTAATCTAATGAAAATTGAACGTTTCAATGACGGTCTAATGAACGTTATAAATCAATAGGCTTTCAATATTTACAGATTGTAATTCGTGTACCAAATTTCGTTCGACACACTCCATTTGTTTGTGCGATATCGTTTCTATAGACTCACACAAGCATTCGCACACACACACTGACATTACTACAAAAACTATCGTTTCGAGTTCAGGAATACTTGACTCTTTCGTCGAAAACTCGAATTCGAATTTTCGACACCGCAACAGTACTTTGCCTATACTTTAAAGAGGAGGTAAAAAAGAGAATATAGGAAAATTAAAAACAATTCTTTTACAGCATTTGTATACACATTTTAATCCAATATTACAGGAAATTGGTAAATTAAAATAAAAATTTACTTTCTACTTCTTTGACAAAGAAGAAAGTAAAAAAAAAGTTTTATTTTTTAATTGGAAATCATTGTGTCCCTATTTAACGAATAAATAGGAAAATTCTCCAAAGAATTTCGAGAAAAGAGGATTTTAATTAATGCCAAATAAAAACACCTTATAATAAACGCACATATTAGGAAATCTGCTTTTTCTTCTAATTATTATAAGAATGTTCATGGTGAAAATATTTCGCCCAAGGCCGTATTTTCTCATTTGCTAAATGGGTATTAAAAATATTTATTGGCTGAATAAAAGCAAAAATTAGAATGTGGTAAATATTTGACTCTTCCTACCAATTAACACATTTCGATATTGTGGAAAAAAATTAAATTGAACGTTTTTATATCTTTATCTTGATATACAGCCGGGGTCTAAAATAAGACAAATGAAAAACGTTGATATTTTTTTTAAATTATGTTGCTACTGTCCTTATATACATATAATGTATAAGGAAAATATTGTGACGGGGTCGAAAATTCGAATTCGAGTTTTGAACGGGAGCACGTTTCAAGCTTCCCTGAACACGAATCAGGCGTTTTTGAGATGATGTCTGTGTGTATGTGTGAATCTGTGGAGACGATAACTGATGAAAGAATGGAGCGATTCGAAAAAATTTGGTACACAAATTACAATCCATGAATACTGGAAGCCTATTGTTTTTATACGCAATCGGATGTTCTAAACCCCCAAAATTTTCGAGGAATATTTTGAAAAAATCATAAAGAAATTAAAACCTTTAATAAAGTTACGTAAATAGTCATTCCTGATGTAATTTTTCATAGAAAACGATTGGCAAAAATTTTAGAACGCTAGCATGAACCGTTCTTTCAAATATTATTATCAAATACTATTATAAAAAAATCCCATAAATTAAAAAATAATAATAACTATTGAGAAACATGTTCACTTTTTGAGAAACATGTTCACTTCTTTGTTTTGTTATCATGAGATAAATTTGGTGACACCACTCTCGTGGATCTAGCTCGTTCCATTTATGAATAAAGATACTTTGAGTAATACTTTTGTATTTGAACGCCAATAATCGATTTCCTGCTATAAGAATAACTTAATTCTCCGTCCATAACGCTTGGCGAGATTTTGGAGACGAATTTGGAGGAATGTAGTCAACTTGTCGACTTTTTTAAATGTTGCCAAATTAACGAACATCTCGCCAAATAGATAAAAAGGATGCTAAATCAATGAAAATGACGGCTCATTGACGAAAATTCGATGTCTTGGAAAGAATATAAGTATCTATTATAAGAATAATCTATTTCTTTACTGTAACAGTAGTAAATTAATTGCATTATATAAGGAAAGTCATATGCTGCCCACATCAGATTTTTTATAAATGGTGGTCTTTTGACCTGTAGGCCATTACACAGCGAGCTCTCCAGTATTTTTCAATGATTGAGTTAAAAGTCGGTAGAGCAGGGCACTCATCTAAATGTTTTCCAGACATAGGCTGTCCTAGGTCATATAAAATACAATCCAGGGGAGCAGCAAGTCCAATTTGATGGTGATGAGCCCTGAAATAGTCATGACCAGTCATGAACCTGGCAACTGCTTCTCGTCGAGGATTCTCTGGAATGACTGAAATGTTCTTGCTGAGGACTACGCTCGACGACTTTCTCTTAGATGTTTCCAGAGGTTATGCCTCAATTTCTTTTTAAATTAACATTTCGCGTACATTTTATTAGACCGATTGAATATATCGCTCGCCAAAATGTTCGAAGATCAAATGAGAAACGCCTCCTTCAAAATATGATAAAGGCTTGTAATTTGGTATATGGGACAATCGTTCAATTACCTTCCCCACACCTGAAAGAAAAAATTCGAAATGTTCATTTGAGGGGTAGGGGGGTGGCGGCTCCACACCAAAATTTTCGAAAGATGAAATGATGAAAAGACATACATTGCGTTGAGATATACATTTTTAATTTGGTGCAATGATAGGTTGTTCGAAAGGGAGAAATAGTACATTTTTTAAATACTTGCTACTTTAGGGATATTACACACCAAATTATTAGAATTGCGAAATAAATAAGAAAAGCCTTTTTTAAATGAGATAATGACTTGAAATACTTTGCGATGGGACATACATCGCGATGGGACATACATCGCGATGAGACAGAGACTTCATATTTGTCTCAAGATTAAATTGTTATAAAGTAATACAATGTACAATTTCATTTATCGAACATTTGCTACTTTAGGGGTACCCCCATACCAAAATGTTAGACTTGAGGAATAAATGAGATGCGCCTTTTTTTAAATGAGATATTGAAATGTGATACACAGATCAATCGTATGATTTAAGAAAAATGAAGTCTTCCAAAGCTGTTTAGTAGAAAGGGTGCTTGCTCTAAACCAAAACGTCTGACAGATAAAATGGCGGAAAAACGTACTTCCCGATGTGATAGAGGCTTTAATTTTGGTATAAGAGTAGATAGTCCGAAAAAAGTGCAGAATTTCATTTTTCAAATATTTGATAATTAATGCCCACAAATATGTTTGATTTCAGTATTAAATGAACAACGCATTCTTCTAATTGAGATAGAGGCTTTAAATTTAAAACACTGGTCAATCGTATGATTAAATCTCCACCCCCAAAAGTAGATTTAACAAAAAAACTCAGAGCGTTGTCCTCCACACCAAAACCTTCGATATACGAAATGATAGAAAACATAATTCACGATGAGATAAAGATTAGAAACCTAGTTCAATGGTAGATCTTATGAATAGAAGTAGGTGTAAAATTTTGCAATTTCAATATTTGTCAGAAGTCTGAACCTGGTAAAAATTCGAAGAGAAGCAGCTGTCAGGGTCAGACTTCTGACTGATCCTGACTGTCTCAGGGCTCATATCCATCGAATTGGACTTGTAGCTTTCCCGGATTGTATTTTCGGTGACCTAGGACAGCCTATGTCTGGAAAACATTTGGACGAGTGACCTGCACTACTGACTTTTAACTCAATCATTGAGAAATACTGGCGATCTCGTTGTCTAATGATTTAACGACCAAACGACCGGCATTTGTAAACAGCAATATGTTTGTCAATTCGTGGAAGCTGCGTATCAAAATTTTCCATTTACAGAATAAAAAGAAAACTCCTTCTTTTAAGCGAGATAGATATATAGAATCTGACACATGGGTGAGCAATTCGATAAGACACATTGCAAAAACAATTTCTTCTCAAGATCAAATTAAGAGGAGAGGATGCTCCACACTAAAATGTTTCGAATTATGGACTGTTTTTAAAAAGCACTTAACAGGGCGATACAAACTTTAATTTTGTTAATAGTATGTGTCATATAAGGGAAAATGGGAATAAATAGTGTGTTGCAATATCTTGTGTATTAGGGTTTGCTCACTGTGAAATGTTCGATTGGCCGAATTACTGAGAAATACCCTGTTTTATATTAAACAGATATTGGACGTTGAGTCACGGGTGAACAGTTAAAAAAATCCCACTGCAAATCTCGAATCCGTTAAAATTCATAATCTTTAAATTGTGCTTAATATGAGGGCGTTGATTTTAACCAGGTAGTCTATTTCTCGGAATAGCCTTAAACTAGATTTCTCGGAGTTGGAATTAAATACACCAATTCGAGGCTTTAGAAAAGTAAATTATTTTTTTTATAAAATTGCAGGGATTTTGATGTATTTTGGAATAAGTATTCATTTAATGCATCATTTTGTGCGACAGAATTTATTTAAATGAATATACATACAACAAATAATATATAACATAGTTTACATAACAAATATATAACATAGTTAAGTTTATAGCAAAAGTTCTACTCAGCACATACAAGGAATTTTTATACAGGGATAACTTTCCTAAACATACGTGTTAAGATTATTTATTGTAAAACTACTATGTCAAATCGATTAAAAATGATTGCAGAGCCTCTAAAGTAAAATTGAAGGAGTTAGGAACACAAATTAGAGAGTGAGATAGAAGAAACATGTAAATTGCAAGGTTACCGTATGAAGGATTTGATGCTACATCTGCCACAGATGGCATTCATTTCATACATACAGGTTACTGATGATTCACTTATTCACTTCTTTATTAAAGGCACTGCAATCGCTTTTATTCAATGGGGAATGTTCGATTTATTATAGATCAATCAAACGCGTACATATAGCGAACTTTCATTCACAATTTACTTGGGTGCTTAAGAATTTTCGTAAGAATCCTGTACATTAGAAGTTTCTTCTATCTAACTTTATTCTTAAAGGTAGACCCTTATTTAAGTCATATGCTTCATGCACGTCAGTTATTTAGTTATTCACTTATCCGCTTATACTCCAGAATTTTCTGTCTTGTGATCTTACACTGAAAGTACTCCATGTTTAAACTGAAATCACTAAGTGATTCTTAAGGTCATTAGAAAGTTCTTAGTGTCCTAAACCTCCTCGGAGGCATTTTTACAAAACTTTGGAAGTGATACTAATTCATTTTCCACGCAGGATGACCTAGATGGGTTTATTCTTTCCAGATCAATCGTAATAAGAGCAGTTTTTTTTTTCATAGATAGAAATCAGGCAATTAAAATGTGCTGTGAAATGAATTTCTAACACAGTTTTGAACGGAAAACGTGAAATTCAATTTATGTATTTATAGTGAATGTATTTTAATTGTCAAATTATCGCTTAAAAGAACCATAAGATCATATAATTATTTTTTTAAATCATGAAACACTCGAACCGCTATCTTAGCCACATTCCATTGTGCACTGGAGTGTGTAATGTTAAAGTGTTGAAAACCCAGACCACACGACAGACCCGAAGGTTTACTGTAGCTAAGTGTGTGGCTGGGAACTTTATTTTAGATCCAAAACATTACAAAACACGTTTAAAATGAATCACAACACAGTTACAACAGGACAAATAAAAGAATGGCAACGACAAAACAAAACATAAAAACAATACAATACTATACAATACAAGAGAGACATAAGAAGGAAAAAAATAAAAGAGGGGGAAACCCCGAAGGGAAAAAACCCAAGCAAAAATGTAGTATAACCAACTAAAACAAAACGAAAAGAAGTACATGAAATACATAAAATACACAGAAATACAAAAAAAAATACACAAAAATTACATATAAAGCTATATATACAAAAACACATGACAGTTGGGGGATGAAAAACCAAAGTATAAGTTGAGAAACCGAGGATGTAAGGGAATAAAGTCAGGGTGAGAAAATATAATTATAAAAATCCGGGTTAGGGTGTATGCAAAGTATATATACATAATGGGTGTTTTTGATACATACCGAAAAGATTAGGTATATATACTTTATGGATGATACATAAAAGACGATACATATTAGGTATGGATGATATATAATGGATGATACATATTAGGTATATATACATAATGGAGCGTGATCAAAGTATATATACACAATGGATGTTTTTGATACATACCGAAAAGATTAGGATTGATATCCAGTTAATGTACAAATATAAAAACTAAACCATATGCGTTACAGGAGGTGGTGAATATAAAATCTTATAGTGCCCAAGTGTGTAATGTAGAGCATTAAACCTAATTTTAAAGAAACATACCACTTCCACGAAGGATAACTTAGATGTGTTAATTTTTGCCAGGGAAATTGCAAAAAGAGCAAATATTTGTAAATATAGAAATCAGGAAATCGTGCGGTTAAATTATATTTCTAATGCAGTTACGAACGGAAAACGTGGAATTCAATTTATGTATTTATAGTAAATGTATTTTAATTGTCAAACTATCGCTTAGAAGAACCATAAGATAATATAATTATATTTTTTAAATCATGAAGCATTCAAACAGCTGGCCCAGCCACGTTATATTGTACGTTGGACTGCGCATTTTAATTGTCAAACTGTCGCTTAGAAGAACCATAAGATAATATAATTATTTTTTAAATCATGAAGCACTCAAATAGCTGGATCAGCCACATTATATTGTACATTGGACTGTGCAATGTAGACCATTAGACCTAATTTTAAAGTAAAAATGCCACTACGTCAGGACCGGGTGTTATATTGAATTTTTCAATCACAATGTGACATTGCAGTTTCAGAGGAGGAAATTGACCTAAAAAGATGGTCCCTCAAAAGCGAGGTAATTGTTATAACGGTCCCTGTAACGCACATGCACCGGACATGGATCGGAAGACAAATGGGTGCTATTGAATTTCAAGGGGGCGTCAGATGCTGTACGAAATGAAAGGGTTGACCAGTGGTGACCAGAGCTGACACGAAAGATCAAGGGAGTATCATGATGAACATGGGAAAGTTGCCGTGAGAAATTTCCACAAGTAAAACAAAATATTAGGTTTCCAAATTGCAAGAGGGAACCTGGCCAATGATATAGCCGGAAGGTGTGTTTTTAATATTTAGATAGCCAATAATAGACAGGGGCACCTTGTAGAGGGGGCAGAGAGAGAGATCATGTTTTAAGTTTGAAAAAGATATTAAAATCGAGGACTTGAAAAGAAGGAGAGTGAGTATCGGTCGCAAGAAGCGTCGAGGAGAGAAAACAGAACAGACGCGTTTCCCCGAGGCGAGATTCCGGATTCTTCAAAGATGAAGGGGGTAGGCTTTTATATATACACGATTTGCATAAAGGTTTTATTTCTCTCTCTCAGCCCTCTACTTAGGTTAGCCTGAACCAAAAGACGATGGCAAGGATGCAGTTGTTTTAAAATAAGATTAGGAATTAATTGTACAACAAATACATGTGAAATGACAGATAAAGTTATATTTTGAGGACTTTGTTTTAAGTAGATTTTGATCTCTGGAATAATGTATTTAAGGAATGTATTTAATTAAACAAATATTCTAAAGTGTAATTAATAGCTTCTTACTTAATACACGCATAACCACTAAATAAATGTTATTGTTTTTATTATTAATCAAGTGTCCTCATTTCAAGTGTTCCTTTAATTGTTTCAATTAGATGAATTGTACGATTAAGTCCTTCTTCGTGTTCTTACCGTACGTGTGGGATTTCCACGTAGCACCGGGGTAGCATTCGTAACTTTTGGATTGTTCTCATATATCCTACTAAGACAAACTGGATAAGTAAGGTTTTACCATAATTATATTACATACGCACCATATGATACACGGCAGGAGCAGGGATTTATATACATTCCCTGGTAAATACCCCAGTATATTTTAGTTCAGGTAGCAATTGCAATGCTTTGAAATAGTTTTGCCAAAAATACCCCACACTATATTCTAATCCAGGTGCCAATTTCAATGCATTAGACCTAATTTTATTCAAAACATACCACGACTGATACCCCCCACTATATTTTAGTTCAAGTGCCAATTGTAGTTCATTAGACCTAATTTTAGTCAGAATATACTAAGGCTGATGATACTTGGGGCCTCCGCTCGAAAGAGGGCCATGGCAGTCAAATTAGTGATGTCACGGAAAACGATCCACGGTTAACGAAACAATCACATTCGCTCAGTTTGCAAGTTTAAACGAGGCCTACGTTCCTCCGCTCTCCGAGAGAAAGAAAAAAAAGTACTAAAATATTTTTAAAAACTAGCTTTAAACTCGCAAACTGAGCGAACGGGATCGTTTCGCCGACCGTGGATCGTTTTTTGTGACGTCAGTAATTTGACTGCCACGGCCCTCTCTCGAGCGGTGGATCCGTGATACTCCACTATATTTTAGTTCAGGTGCCAATAGTAGTGCATTATACATAATTTTACTCAACACATATCACGGCTGATACCCTTCTGTATTATATTTCAGGTAGCAATTGTAATGCATTAGATCAAATGTTAGTCAAAGCTTACAACGGTTGATACCCCTCGAGAGTTTTAAATGAGGTGCCAATTTTAATGCATTAGCCTAATATCAGTCAAAACATACCACGGCTGAGAACCCACTATATTTTAGTTTAGGTGCCAATCGTAATGCATTAAACCTAATTTTGGTCAACACATGCCACGGCTGATACCCCACTATATTTTAATTCAGGTGGCAATTGGAATGAATTAGACCTAAATTTAGTCAAAACATAACACAGCTGATACCCCGCTATATGTTAGTTCAGGTAGCAATTGCAATGCATTGATATAATTTTAGCCAAAAATACCCCACTATATTTTAATCCAGCTGTCAATTTTAATGTATTAGATCTCATTTTAGTCAAAATATACCACGGCTGATACCCCACTATATTTTAGTTCAAGTACCAATTGTAGTGCATTAGACCTAATTTTAGTCAAAATATACCAAGACTGATGATAATCCACTATATTTTTGTTCAGGTGCCAATTGTAGTGCATTATACATAATTTTAGTCAACACATATCACGGCTGATACCCCACTATATTATAGTTCAGGTAGCAATTGTAATGCATTAGATCAAATGTTAGTCAAAACTTACAACGGTTGATACACCTCGAGTGTTTTAAATGAGGTGCCAATTTTAATGCATTAGCATAATATCAGTTAAAACATACCACGGTTGATACCCCACTATATTTTTGTTCAGGTGGCAATTGGAATGAATTAGACCTAAATTTAGTCAAAACATACCACGGTTGATACCCCGCTATATGGTAGTTCAGATGCAAATTGTAATGAAATAGCCTAATTTTAGTCAAAACATACCAAACGACCAAAACAATATTAAGGCTGCTCCTCAATTAAGTTACCTATTACATCGCTCTAGTTTATTAAAAGTTATTAGATTTACCTTACAGTTTACCCATTATTGAGTGAAAATTAAAAAAACACAATCAAATGCGATAAATACAATTAAATAAATAGATTATTTTACTCCATATTTTGCTATTTTTGATTTTAACTAAGAATAAACACATTCATTAATTCTCTTTCACAAAATGAATATTTCGCCGAACAGTTGAATAAAGGCTGTTTTAAAAGTTTGTTCTATTCAGCCCGTAAGAAACGATTCCTTACTTTGCTTCAAATATCTGACACCAGAAAACTAGCTCCTTACATAAACACCAGCACTTCTCTCATTTGAACGTCTACGCGAAAATACCCGGCCTTTGAAATTAAATTCGAAGGTGAGTCCCGGAGTCATTAAAATGTTCTTAGCTTTCTAAACCTCCCCGATGGCATTTTCACAAAACTTTTGGAAAATTGACTCATGCATTTTCAATGGGAATGACAGATGGGTGTTCTAAGACTGGTCGAAATAAATTTTTTATTAGGATAGACGTGAGAAAATTGTGCAGGGGAAAGTTATTTTGCAATCAAACTGTACATGCCTTTGAATACAAATTTAAACATCTGTGTGAGTATCTGGATATGATTTGGATGTATTACAAAATAGGATAATTTAGTATTATATATATATATATGTATATATATATATATATATATATATATATATATATATATATATATATATATACATACATACATACATACATACATACATACATACATACATATATATATATATATATATATATATATATATATATATATATATATATATATATATATATATATATATATATATATATATATATATATATATATAGTAAAATTTGTAAATCCAATGGTAGAATGGAAGAATGGAAGTAGTATATATATTATATTGTAAGAATTTTAATTACTTGTATTTTAAATACCAGTGACTTATATATATATATATATATATAAGTCACTGGTATTTTTCGATATATATATATATATATATCGTTTTTTATGATATATATATATATATATATATATATATATAACCTATTACATACTACATGAAATAAATGGCATTCCCTAGTTCAATATCATTAACGAGGGTATGATTTAGGTCAAGGATGGTTTGAAATATAATATCTAACAAGAGGGAAATATTGATACCAGAGAGTGAAACATGATCTTAATTTTATACTAAAAAAATGAGATAAGTAATAAAACATGGGAATTAAATTAAAAATTCATATATATGATACATACAAACTAAGCACGTGCGTCAGAAGAAATGGAAAATGCTACAGGGCGAAATATTAAAATGACAAAAATTAATGATGATAAGATGTAAATTTCAATAGATGGAATTGGATAGAACCACTATAGATGCTACTTTTCAAGGACACTTACATCCACAGAAGTTCTAAATGTGTCTCGTATTGTGATTCAAACACGTAGATGAAACATCATAAAACGATCGGACACATTAAATAAATATAAATATTAATGTAAATAATAAGAGGAAAATTAAAAGAGGAGGGTGATAGTACAAAAAACTAAATATAAAAGTTTTACATCGAATGTATGATTACGAAAAATACGATTAGAAATCAAAAATCGTCCGTACAAACACCTTCAAACTTAACGCCGAATATAGCAACGAATTACCACAGGAAAATACGTGATAGAATTCTGTAGAGAGCGCCATTTGATGAGGATCTTTGGAAATACACTTTAAGAAGATTGGTACTTATGTCATTATTGATATACAAATAAATTGAAACTTCAGGAAATAAAGAAATGAATAAAGAAATAATTAAATTATTTAATAAATAATTATTGTAAAATAATATGTATCTAAAACTTATCACAATGTTTAATTAAAACTTGCAAGAATATTTATAAAAATATTAATGTAAAAAGTGTATTTACACAAATGGTTATAGTAATTATAAAATGAAATTTCTAAAGCGATAATTAACAAATTTATAATTTGAATTTAAAATTTCTACAGTGATAATTAAAAAAACTTATCTGGATAGCATTCAGCCTTACAGTGATTGTAATAAATCGGATAGATTACTAAATTGTGTATTTTCATAAAACCTAACAATCCTATGAAATTGATTAATTAAAATAATTTTTGTATACCTGTCTAATCATACAAGAGTTAAAATTGATAATCTTGTGAAATTTTAATGGAAAGTTTTTCCTTTTGTCGAAAATATTTGACAAAAAGGCAAAATTATTATCAAGAGAGATAGTTAAATCCAAAAAGTTAACACTAGATGAGATATGGCTTCCATTTGGAATAAGAGTTGAATTTGAAAGACAAAAATCAAAATCTATAACAGTCGATGAAGTAGTTGTCTTAGTATAATATCGTCAATATAGCGGTAGAAAGTATATTCAGAGTTAATAAAATATGACTCGTAGAAGTAAAAATATAGATTTTCTAGAGCAAAACTAGCAGAACCACCCTGAGAAACACCCTTAATTTGCAGATATATCTCATTGCCTTGCATCAATTATTAAAAATAGTGAGAAGGTGTGCATGTAAAAATGATCAAAATCCAAATGTTGGTTATTATAGAAATATTTAATTAAATCCCAAATTACTTTATATACATCTTTTATGTCAATATTGTTAAATAGGTCCTGAAAGTCATAAGTTTGAAATCCCAATATATTAATAGTGGCTAATTTTGAATTAAATGATAACAGTTTTTAATAATATAGGATGATGAATTATCAGTAATATTAGAAGTAATTTCATTGAGAATGGCCAAAAAGGATTTTCTAGCAATTGTTGCACACTATTTATGTCAAATTGTTACAGATCTAAAAGAGATAGGATTTTTATGAAATTTTGAGATCATAACAATATAGGGAATCTTAGATTGTTGCAAGGTAATTTTAATAGTTTATGAAATGCAATAATTTTCTTAGATGTAGTTGTTGATGACTAATCTCAATGCTTTTAAATATATTATTATGATTTAGAAAGCCATTTAAAATGTGTACAGAATTTTTTTGCAAATGATGGTATAATTTTTAGCAGCTTTACCCACATACGTGTTGACAAAGCATGGTTTCAGTTCATTTATTGCCTGTTTCAAGTTCATAAATTTAAATGTAGGTTTAATTGAATGCATGTCACCCATGAGGTGTTTGACCTCTGTCACAATGTTAACTTTCCACATAGTGAAAGCTTCAACTAAATAGTTTTTACTACATACAATTTTGTATATGCATATTTCTAAATCAATGCATGTTTAATTAAAAGACTATGATTTAATGCATTTTTGATCCGAAATTTTGTGCCATAAAACATAAGATATTTAAGTACTGAATTTTGAACAACATTGAGATCACCAGAAATTATGTGTTTCTGATTGCAGTCTATAAATTTAGAATTATTTGGATGATTGCAAACACAACGAAATTTGAATTTGGTATTTTGATTTGATAGACATTTGGATGTGTCGTTTTAATTGAATATTTGTCTAAACAAAGATACATTATATTTAAATGTTTTGAAAATATGAGTATTAGGATGAGAAAAACAATGTTTATACTGTTGAAATAAAGAATTGAAATTTATATTATTATAATGTGAGTTTATGTATTTAATTACACAATAAATAGTATAATTTTTATTTTGATGATAATTAGAGGTAGAAAGGGATTGAATGGACAGATGAAGGTTTATAAAATAAGCTATTGCTATAAATAGGATCATATAATAGGTGTTGTTGTTGTTGTTGAGACCCAGACCGTCCGACCTACCAGAAAGGTGTAAGGTAACTGTATGGACGGCCGGGAAGAGCCACCCAATTTAGACCGGAACCCAGTGGGGGAGGCATCCACAGGGACCGTACCCTCCTTCCCCTACCACCAACCTCTCGGAAGGACTTACGGACCCACATGTTTAACGTGATCGTACTCCGCATGAACACGGCGGCATTTGTGGTAGCGTGCAAATCTAGCGCGCAAACCACGGGGATACCGCACCCGAGATGGCCAACAGCACGCGGTGTTCCGAGGTGGTCACCCACCAAGTACTAACCGCGCCCGATGCTGCTTGACTTCGGTGATCTAACGAGAACCGGTGTTTTCAGCACGGTACGGCCACATATAATAGGTGTTGAGACCCAGACCGTCCGACCTACCAGAAAGGTGTAAGGTAACTGTATGGACGTCATATAATAGGTGTGAAAATGTTCATTATGATTAAATGACTTTAAGACAGTATTACAGCCTTGATTTAAAAGTTGTTTTTTGATATTTAACACCCAGATTTTTGTAGTGTTTATGTTATATAAAGATTTAAAGTTTTTTTCCTGGCTCAGTAATTTTTACCTTTATATTCAGATTTTGATACTTTTTATTGATATAATTTCCTCACTTGGACCTTTTTGATGAAGCATTATGAGAGTTATAGCTTAGAATGTTAAAAATAGAGATATCATAATTTAAATTTTTAAAGGTAGTTTTTACTACAATTTTGTTATTATAAATTTGATTTAATCCATATGGAAAAATAGTTTTATGCTGTTTGAATAGTGAATTTCTAATATATAATCTATCAACGGGATGTTTTACAATGACAAGTATCGAAATTGAAATCTCATTCCATGAAGATCAAATTGGGAATATTCCAAATTTTTATCTGCCTTATGATAAGCGGGAGGTGGAAGTTGTGAATTGTGAGATACTCGAGAGCTAAAGTTCTTAATATGGTTTCGATGAACATCGAAACGAAGCTGAAGAGGAGCGCTAGTTTGTCCAATATATAAGATAATACAAGATATACATGTTAATTTATAAATGCAATTATATAATTTTAAAAAAGTTAAAAATTTAGGGTTATTATTAAGCTGAGACGACATAGTTGACGGATGGGTCTTACAACTTTTATCCTGGCAAGTACGAAAATCCAAGAGTTATATATATACTCTCTACTACTTGTCTATATATATATATATATATATATATATATATATATATATATATATATATATATATATATATATATATATATATATATATATATAACGGAAAGTAACAGAATGTTACAGTTTCTTTTTATATAAAGGAACACTTGCAGTTTAAACAGAAGAAGACATACAGCTAACAAGGACGTAATAGTAGAGAAGTTAAAGGAAGTTTTGATTCCAAAAAGGTTGAGTCAATTTGCTATGTAGTAGTTTAGAGAGTGAAGTATATACGAGGTTGGTTTATCTTGTTGTCTCTTTGATATTTTATATTGTAATTTGTGTAGATGTTAGTAGCAATGAACTTGTAAAATCAGTTTTTGTGGTATAGTCAGTATGGGTCTTTCACCTTTTTGTCTTTACATATTGCGATTTAAGTATGGTGTACTTGCTTTTCGACAGTGTATCTGCTTCCGGGAGTGTCGTCATGACATTAAGCTGGCTTAACCGGGAAGTGAGGTCACAACCCCCCTGCGAAATTTTGATACTTTGTCGTTCTTCCTTTCTTCTCTTTATGTTATATATATATATATATACATAAGTATAATAACGTATTATATATATATATATATATATGTAATATATAACAGATAACATTGTATTATTGCAAATGACAAATACAAGATACCTATAAATCAGCTATATTAAACTAATAGAAGACCACATGTTTTAACAATATTTTTTCGAAAACCCGTAAAATAACAGGAAATATGATTACAAAATGACAACAAAAGAACAAAAACAAAAACACTCTTAAAAAATTGTGCCTATACTTCACAAACAATTAAGACCATTATTCACTAATGCATTCGGAAATTATTGCGTTTCAAGATGAAAAATATATTAAAATCCCATTTACTTCATCTCATTCACTCGCAATACCACTCCTGTAAAATGCGAACATTTAAAGCCAATGCCAGTCGTATATCATCGAACCTTTTAGAGAATTCTTTTAAAGAATTCCTCAAAACACAGAGGTCGTTAAGATATTCTTCGAAAGCAGAATGGAGGCTATTAAAATATTCTTAGCACATGGTCTATTTGAATACTGGACTGGAGTTTAAATATTGAGTTGTTTAACTGAGATGAAGATTTTTACAGTAAAATCGAATTCTTAGAACGAGTTTTAAGTGTTATTCGCGAGGGATAGTAATTTCTAGAAAATCCATATAATATATGTATTTATAATAATCGTAATATAATATCTATAATAATGAAAAGCATGTCTGTTGTGATGATTGTTTGACTGTTGTCGGTCTAGCTAAAAATCCATGCGATTCATAACTAGAAAATATGGTACATTGATGGTTGAAGTCATGCACAAAAGCACGTCGAAGAGTTTTATTTCAATTCCAACTTGTTTTTTAGTCATATGTTTAAGTGGTGCGATTTTCACACAAATCGGTTCTTTATCGATCAAAAATCGTGGGAAAAAAAACCATGGAAAAAATCGAAGAACGCTCTTCGCAACGAACTTTGAAAATAATATGTAAGTTAATAAATCCTTTTGATTATTTTTAATGTCTCCAGAACGTGCATTTTCGGCAAAATATATATTTTACATTCGTTCATCCGTGAATTGTAGATTCTCACGATTCTGAATCAGAATAATAAATCAGATCATCAGAATCCCGATTCTTAATCAGAATAATAAATCAGATAATCATAAACCAGATTCTAAATCAGAATAATAACTCATATAATCAGAATCCCGATTCTAAATCAGAATAATAAGTCAGATCATCAGATCATCAGAATCACAATTCTAAATCCGAATAATAAGTCAGATACTCAGAATAATAAAAAAACTATTCACTTGATGCCATTTGTAAAAAAATAAAATAAATAATTGAATTTGCAATGAAACTCCTCATAAGTGTTCAAAGCTTTGAATCCAGATTCCCAGACCTGGTACCAGTTGAACACGTTTGAGATATGGTGGGACGTCTAATGCAGCTTTATAAAAATACTAATGAATTAGCTGACCAGTTGGAACAATTGTGGCAGGATCTTCCACAGAGGGACATAAGCAACTTAATTGACTCCATGCCCCAACGAATATCGGTATATATCGGTATGTATACCATCGGTAAATCCTCCTCTGATAGCTATACATTGTATAGCTACCAGGGGAGGATGTAACCACTTTCTAAAATGTCATCTTCTTGGTCCCACCATTTCTTAATAAAACGATTTTTTTTTTGTTTTTTTGCTCCAAATTTCTAATCATTTGCATATCTCCTCAAACGATAAATACATGCCGAGTTTCGCGACTGTAGCTGAATTTCTGATGGGTGCATATATTATTTCATAACAGATTGTGTTTTATAAAATTATAAACAAACGTTTGTTTGTTACTAAATAAAAATACGTCATTAATAGATCATTTTCCCAAGCATCGACCGGAACATTAAGCAGTTTGTCGTTATATTCGCAGTGAATCTCCAGCGTTTTCAAAGAGTATCAAACGTTTTATTTTTGACTTTGTTCAGGTGGAAACTTCTCTTAACCTGCTCCACACGGGTCAGGCAAAGTCATAGTTGTTTCCAGGTTACATAGTGGGTATTTTGATATTATATTTTTTGCATATTGTTTTGACAGACTTTAGTGCGCTTTTACAAGTTCGTACAATAGTATGGAAAGTGATAACAAAATAATGAAAGAAATCACGTTTCTTTCAAATCAAATAATTTATATTATCTTCTTACTCTAAAATACTGCTGAAAAAGTATTAAATTAAAACTTCAAGAAAAAGCTACGAATCAATGCTTCTTAAATAACCTTTTTTAGCAGAACACTTAATGCAAATGAAAGAAGACATAGTACCTTTATTTTTCAACATTTTTTTTTCTATTTACGAAATTTCCGAATAAAATAGATTCTTTTATTTACTCATTCTTTTTCTTTGTGTAGAAAACGAAATCATCATTTTTTGTTTAAGTCGGTATTGTGTTGAGTGCAGGAGATAAAAAAAACGGATGTCTTGTTTTGCTGAGATATATCTTGGAAATAAAAAAACAGTTTTCTTATGCCATTAAACATTAAAATCTTGCATTTACTTTTCTTTTCTCGGATTTTAGTTTATTTCCTGACATTTCATACAACACAATATATTTCTTTCAATTAAAGAAATTACATTGTACGTGGTAAATATATTGATATTTATGAAATAAATACATTTTTTGCAAGAAAATGGGGAGGGAGAATATTTTATTTTAGAAGTGTAGTATTAGTATTCTAGAATTTTAGAATTTAGTATTATTTATTTTAGAATCAGTGTGTTTTAAATTTTTCTAAAAAAATATATTTATAACATTCGCACTTTTGCAGACATATATAATCTGCGCGGTAAAGTATGTACATCAAATAAGTTTTGAACGATAATAGCTAGAGCTGTGGAAGTGATGTATTGGTTATAGTATGGAGCCGCAATGATCTTAAGAAACTATCTAAGAATCGATATAATTAAGTAACTATAAAGTGTCCATGTGAGATTGATGACAGCAACCCTAGCGGCAAAATTTGAATTTCGAGTTAGGTGCATAGATTCCGAGAGTGAAGTTCGAACTTCTGTATCGGAAACCTTGAGAGATACAGGAAAGAAGTTCACCGCCAAATTAGTAGGAAATGCCATTTTATTTATTGCCAAAGCGTTATTTGCACAACCTACAGCATACCGGAACGTACAGGGTGATTAGAATTAAATAGGTGATTTTTAGACCTCTCTGAAGGAAAAACTACTAGGCGAATCTTATGAGAACACCATCATAAATTTGTACCCTATAGCTATTTTCTGCGAGTGCGAATTTGGATTGGCGACAACAACCCTAGCGTCAAAATTTGGAACATCGGCGGCAAAATCTGTGAATGCGAATTTGGATGAGATTGATGACAACACACCCAGCGGATAAATTTGGAGGTTAGAAATTCCATCTCGGAAACCACGGGAGATGCAAAAAGAAGTTCACTGCCAAGTTAGTAGAAAATGCAATTTTATTTATTACAAAAACTCTATTTGCACAACCTACAGTTTAACGTAAAGTGATCCAAATTAAAGAGGAGGTGATCATACCTCTCTGTAGGAAAAACTACTGGGCAAATCTTAAGGGAGCACCATCATAACTTTGAAATCGGGCTCTATAGCTATTTTCTGCGAGTCTGAATTTGGTTTGATGACAGCAACCCTAGCGGCAAAATGTGCGAGTGCGAATTTGGATGAGATTAATGACAGCAACCCCGGCGGATGAATTTGGAAGTTAGGAATCCAAACTGGAAAACCATGAGAGAACAGAAAAGATGTTCGCCGCCAAATTAGTAGGGAATGCCATTTTATTTATTACAAAAGTGCTATGTGCACAACCTACAGTTTAACGTCACGTACAAGATGATCCAAATTAAAGTGGAGTTGTACAGACATCTTTGTAGGAAAAACTATTGGGCTAATCTTATGTGAGCACCATCATAACTTTGAAACCTAGCCCTATAGATATTTTCTGCGAGTGCGAATTTGGAATGATAATAGCAACCCTAGCAGCAAAATGTGGAACAGCGGCGGCAAAATCTGCGAGTGCGAATTTGGATGAGATTGATAGCAGCAACCCCGGCGGATAAATTTGAAAGTTAGAAATTCAATCTCGGAAACCATGAGAGAACAGAAAAGAAGTTCGCCGCCAAATTAGTACGGAATGCCATTTTATTTATTACAAAAGTGCTATGTGCACAACCTACAGTTTAGCGTCACGTACAAGCTGATCCAGATTAAAGTGGAGGTGTACAGACATATTTGTAGGAAAAACTATTGGACTAATCTTATGTGAGCACCATCATAACTTTGAAACCGAGCCCTATAGATATTTCCTGCGAAGGCTGTTTTAAAGCGGTGCCTATGAGTCTGGGCTCTTTGCCCAGCTTGTTATATACCATAAATCTACGGACATTAGCACTGCCTAAATGTATCCTGGTCTCATAGAAAAATTTTGTGACGGGGTCGAAAAATCAAATTTCAACTTTCGACGAGAGAGCATGTTTCAAGCATCCATGAACACGAAACAAACGTTTTTGAGGTGATGTCTGCGTGTGCGTGCGTGCATGCGTGCGTGTACGTGTGTGTGTGTTTGCATCAATGAAACTACCTAGACGATATTTCAAGAACGAACAGAATGATTTGAATAAAATTTGGTACAACAATTACAATCCGTGAATACTGGAAGTCTATTGTTTTTAAACGCAATCGAATGTTCAACCCCATAAAAATTTCCCCTCAAATTTTTCGAGAGAAATTTTGAAAATATCTTCAAAAAATCAAGACTTTTAATAAAGTTATGCAAATAGCCATTTATTATGTAATTTTTCATTAGAAAACGATTGACATAAGCTTTAGAACGCTAGCACTAACTGTTCTCGAGATATTACACATTTTTTTTCAAAAACATTTATAAAAAAATCACATAAAATAAAAAAAATATTTACTATTGTGAAATATGTTCACTTTCAAATGCAATACTGTGAATACCGGATTGGTGCATATATGTGTAAAGGCCGTGTGTGAAACCTCGATTTGTTTCCTCCTGTAAAAGCCGGATCGTTTACTTATCATCATGGATGTAGAAGTCCACCCAAAACACCGTGGGTAATGCTGAGCAGCCGCGAAATGCATAAAAACTTGAATTCGTAGAAATATAGTGGCACGTGAAAATATTCGAACACATTTCAAATATATACAAGTACTTACCCGTGGTTCTCTTCCCCGGTATGGTGCGAAATTACAACACACTGACCGGAACAATTAAACAGTAAAGGGAATGGCAACATAAGGCAAAAATGATAATATTGAAGTTAATAAATGCTTTAATTGATATTATATTATTTCCACACATGCAGTTATGTTGATGTATCGTTTATGTATCATATTTTATCACATTTCTTCGTATCAAAATAATTATCATCAACATTCTCTATATTCAAAATCTTAAACATTAATGGTACTTTTGCACAGTTAATTTAATACAGGATATTAATCACACTTTCTGTTGCATTATATTCCTTTGCATTATATTCACTTACTTGTAATAGAAATCTTAGAATTTTAAATCAATGTAATCCATACCGGATTCAATACAATACAACATTCATAATAAGGGAGAATTACTTAAATTTTAAACTTGGTTTCGACTATCAAATAGTTTTTTTAGTTTCATTTATCTTTAGTAGTTATCTTTAGTTTTAACTTTACTTATGAATTTCTGCCAAGAACAAAGGGAATTCCTAAATCCCTTGATTTTCTCCCTGGAAAAATTTACATACTTACAAAATACAGGCGTTGCGCCCATGGACCTGTAGAACACTAAATTTTTAAGAAAATTTATATTTAAACCCAAATTTAAACTTTTCCATTATTATCAATTCGCGGAGCCTACAAAACAAGGCGTCCGCCCTTTTTAAATCCTTCGTGCAAGCTGCAGAAAAACATAGCGTCTTCAACCGCTACTCCAAAACTCTGACGTCACAACGCCTCTACATGATCATTCGCATATCAAACATGCGGAAAACAGAGCCATTCAAAAACCAAATAAAATTAACAACTCAACCACAGATTAACATATACAGATATTTCACTCGACCTCAGCGCCCTCAACCGCCAACCAAAAATATCAAGGTTGGCAGGCTTGGCGATGGTCTGTGACGGTTTTTGCCAAGACGTTCTGCTAATATAACCCTATTTGGCACTAAACGAAACACTTGGAACTTAGAACTTTGTTGCTTTGTTCTATCATCGCATGTTACTTTCGCTGCTATTTTATGGATTACTAAAAGAAAAGGAATTACGTTTAAAAGGTATGAAATTTATTTTTATTTAAATAAAAAATATGTGTTATCTATCCCATATTTCATCCTATGCACGTGTTCATAAGAAATTGGTGCAGTATTATCAATGCCGCCTAGATTATAAATTCTAAGAAGCAATGGCATTATTACTTAAAAAACCTTTTCCGCATTTAATAAATTGTATAAAAATTGATATTTGGATAGCTTTTTCTAGAGAAAGTTGAATATAATATTGGATGTGTATATATTTTACATGCTTTTTACTAACTGACGTAATGTGGAAAATATTCCCCCCCCCTTCTAATTGACGATTGAGTTCGACACCTTTGATAATGCATTTATGTAAATTTGTTATTTAGTATAAGAATATAGTTTAGTATAGTGTATTTAAAAAATATATATATATATAATAACAGCATCCCAGAATAAATTAAGAACTAAGCAATTTAACTATCTACCCGCTAGTATACTTTTTAGGCTGAAAATATTATATAATATTTTAGTCTTTTGGGTGTGTCAGCTTGTAATTTTTGGCGTACAATGATTTACAGTGATGCAATGCGTCAATTTTTTTATTTAGTTTATGATTGCATGAATTAAATATATATATCTGTGTTTATTTATTTGAAGTTAAGCATATTACAGATAAAAGTATTTTTAAATGCTGATCATGTTTATAGTTTAAAAAATTATAGAAGTACAGTTTATTTTATTTTATTTTATTTTTTTTTCTTGGCCGCATTAACATAAAATCGCCAATTGAGCGATAGTCGCCAAATCTAGCAGTCGAGGATGGCTGGCTTATCGAACGTTAGTGTCTATGCGAAATCCTATGTTAACGATGTTGCCATAGGTTCCTATGGGAGCGAACCTTCTGAATATAGTATTCTGTTAACTCGACGGTCTCAGAACGGAAGTGCCAAGGCCACGAATATTTCATCAGATTCACTTCGCCGCAGATTTTCGGCCGAGAAATTTTACATTTACATGGCTTGAAAGAACACTTAAAACAGAAAATATACACTTTCGCAGATTATGACACCACAATACCATGTGATAAATTTGATGACATTCTCGTGGATCTAACTCGTTCCATTTATGAGAAAAGATACTTTGTGTAATGCTCTTGTATTTGAACGCCAATATTCACTTATCTGTTATAGGGATACTTTATTTCTCCATCCATAACGCTTGACGAGATTTTGGCAGAATGTCGCCTACTTGTCGATTTTTTTTAATATTGCCAAATTAACGGAAATGTCACCAAATTAATAAAAAACAAGAAAGATCAATCATGCTTAAAGCATTGATTATGAAACACTTTCCAAATGACGTCAAGGATGTTAAAATTTATAAATCCAGATTGGATTGAAATTTCATAGATACTTGAATGACGAGTGTCAAATGTTCTTTCTCTGCTCTACGGAGGATATGTCATGAGAAACATGACATTTTTAATAAATGCGACTTATACACGCTAATTTTAAAACTTTTTTTTTTTAATTAAAATGGGAAATTAGAGCTTTTTACTTATTTAAAATTTACTTTAGCTTTTAAACCTTTTGAATACAGATAAAGGCAGTTGCTAGGCAAAAACAGCCATTTTCAAAAATTACTTTCTCACGCACTTTGCACATCTGCAGAAGAAGAATCTCACAGCTGCAACTAATGAGTTTGGTTCCAGAAAGCATACTTGCCCCCCCCCTTTTTAGAGAACACGTGCAGATTGTACATGGCAGGACCACAACGGTCAAAGATTCCTTTCTTGCAGAGAACATTTTCCCACTCGTAATCTTAAACTCGTATGTACGCCCCGTCAGGATAAACATGGGCAGTTATCGGAAGAAGCTATAATTCCTGTCAACAGAACGATTTTACTGACAAAAGTTACACACTCTAAAATCTCCGACCACACAATTTGTTACCATAAACCCCTGGGTTGGTCGTGTGGTCTGGGTCTTCTACACTCTAAAATTAAGACTACAGCAAAATTTCACAGATGGGCAAAACATTCTCCGGAAAGGGGTAAGCAACATTGCACCCCAACTTTTAGCATGGACAAGGCTACCATCCAATAAGAACGAATCGTAAGCACAGGAGTGGCCAATCATACGTGAGTACAGTACAGCGCCACTGAGAAAATTACGGCAAGTGTAAAAAATAAAAATTAAAAAAAAGATAGAAGTGGTTCTCTCTTGGACGCGGCCGGCCTGCCGATCGGACCGTTGAGGTCCTTTTTCCCTTTTGAGCAAGAATTTTGTTTTCATAAGAGACTCTGGCCCTGCTCATCAACCAAGAAGTTTGATTCCTTTTTTTTTTGGTCCATGGAGACCGATAGACACACACATCGTATTGCAACCTTAGGACTATGTGTCCAATTTTTAAAAAAAACACAAAGATTGCTCCTTGATTTCTGAGCTAAGAATATGAATCATTAAGCCTCGTCTTCGGTCGACTGTTTCCTGATATTCCCAACGAAGATGAATTGCGACACTTGAAATATTTTTAACTTAATGATCTTGATTCGATAACGTCCCAAGACTTTGATTTCTCCAGTGATGAGTACCAGCCTTGCATTATTTTGCTCACAATGAAATTTAGACCTGTCAACAGAAAGCAGTATGAATATATTTATGGACATCCAGCCATCGGGCCACCATAAAAGGAATGGGTTCCTGTCATCGCTTCGAATACATTTGTAAGTCAAACTCTCCTTTATTTTATTACGATATCTACTTTAGCGAAAGAAGAGAAAGTAGAATACTTCTAAAGAAGAACTATAATATTCATTAAGGAAGAAATCCTGTTATTTGGTTTGTCATCATTACACTTGCTAATAATTGAACTTTAAGATTAAGAACTTAAACGAGCTGTAATAGTACTTATATTATAAAACATAATTTAGATTTAATCCTCCATAAATAGAGAAAGAACATAACATTGTTAAAAGAATTATTGCAATAGTATATCAATATTTGGTTACTTTGGTACTGATATAATAATAACATGGCATCATTGTGAATGCTGTATGATTCGAATAATTGATTAGCCTACCCTTTGTCTACTATGTTGTGTTTGTTTTTAATTACATATATATATATTAATAAATGAATTTTTTGGCCAATTTTAAATCTCTTCTTTGTTGCCTATAATATTTTGGAATCCTTAAATTAATGTTCTTATTTCAGCAATTTGGAGAATGAGGAACTTAATATTAAAAATTACCCACTAGATCATATTATTTCTGAGTGATAACCAAACTTAAATTAAGATGAAGGATTTGGTTTTTGCAACTTGGTTAAATCACTTTTTAAATGTCAGAAACATCCACGGCCTTTAAATGTTTTCTGATACCTTCATTGAAAAAAATGAACTTCATTCAAATGACGGCATTGAAATATAAATTGCCTGGTTTAAATATCTCTAAAATGAAATACATTCCACGGTAATATTTTTAAAGCTATCATAATACTACGATAATTTATTATATTTGAAAACTTCATCGAAAACTACTGAAATAAATTCAAATGACGTCATAGAAAAAATAACACGCCTGCATCTCTCTATAAAAGCAGGATTTCATTCATTTCATTGATCACAATACTATAATAATTTATTTTATTTAAAAATTAAGACCATGGAGCTACAATTCATAAACTCTATGCTTAAAACTTCATCGAAAAAATCGTCCTTCTGTTTATAAAATCAATTAATATTTCATTCATATCAGCCATGCAGACTCCATGGACTGAATTATTTTGTGTTAAAGAAATACAGTAATTCTAATACAACTCATTCTACATATTTTGCTGTTTACATTTTACATAGGTGAAAAATAGGCTTAGTTGTAGAAATAATCAAATTTGAATGAGAATTTAGACTCAAATATATTGTCATTGTGTTGTTTTAGTATGTAGATGCACAGAATTTAAGCAAAAATAAAGTAGTTTTAGGACGGATACAACACTCAATATGAATTAAAAAGAACTTTAAAAAATCACGATTTTGAAACAAGATGGATGTCATATATCATTTTGAAGTGGGTCATGTGATCGTTTCATATCATGGCCACGTGATCGTTTCATATAAGATGTGTAATTATTATTTTAATTTTTATTTAAAAAACTACTGAATATATTTCGCTGAATTTTTTTTGTATATATTTTATGGAACAATTTGACTATTACCTAAAATTTTCGAAGCAATTTGTGAATTTTAAAGCCGCTTAAAAAATGTTTGAAAAATTAGGTCCCATAGGGCTCAATGTATTTCATTTTTTCATCCCGGGTTCAATCCAAAACTAATTGGGTGATATTATTCATTTATATTCCCATAGGTCCTACAGACCGTCTGAACAACATACTAAAATTTCATTTTGATTAAGTCATTTTTACGGCAGTTATCGTGCTAACGGACAGACAGACAGACAGAATGAACAAAGTCATAAACACTTTTCAACTTTGTTGTAAAGTGTTAAGAATGAACAAAGTCATAAACACTTTTCAACTTTGTTGTAAAGTGTTTATGACTCATGTGATGTAAATGACGGTGAGTAAATGACGGTGAGTGTAATAAGTGTAATGACTTATGAGTGTAAATGACGGTAAATCAATGAAAATGAGACTAATTGACGAAACTGCAATATCTTGGACTAAATATAAGCATCTACCATAAGAATAACATATATTTTTACTTTCGTAACGTTTGGCAAAATTTCGACGACGAAGTAACGAATTTGTTGGAATGTATCCAACTTGCTGTGTTTTTAATAGTTGCCAAATAGACAAAAATGTTACCTAATTGATAAAACTTCGGCAAATTGATTGAACCGATGTGACTAATTGAAAATGCCGAATTGCCGAAATGGCGACTAATTGATGAAATTTCAATATCTTGTAAAGAACATAAGAGTAGATTATAAGAACAAGACCCATTTCTCTGTCCGTCCGTAATACTCGTCGTGAAATTTAACGGGATGTCGCCAACTTGGTAACTATTTTAAATGTTGCCAAAGTGACAAATATGTCGCCAAATTGATAAAATGACGGCAAATGAGAAATAATATTTCGTAAATTTTGATTTCCGTCATATGACGGGTAAATACCTTCTAGTATATAAGAAATGCTCTTCTCTCCGTTTATCTGTAGCAATTGGTGATGCATTTTGGTGCACTTGGTAAATAATCTAGCAAAGTATCGCCAACTTGGCGATATTTTGCCCTAGAATGACAAAAATATCATCAAAATTACAAAAATGACGCCGAATGGATGAATTAATTATTAAAATATTTTAATATATGAACTATACCACTTATTCAGGATGCTATCAATATTAATAATTGTTTATTTAGAGTTACGCGAAATATACGTTAATTGGGTAGTTTGAAATAGTTTTACATATTGTCATCCGGAAAATCGCCAAATGTACAATTCAACGTTAAAAACACAGTACCGTGGATCTTATACATTATTTTTTTATTGTAAAAGAAGTAAATTCATTGCATTATATAAGGAAAGACATGTGCTGCCCACATCAGATTTTTTACCTTCTGTTCCGTTACTTTTTTGTTTGTGGCAACCATATTGTTTTCAAGCAGAAGAAAGTGAGCTTCAAAATTGGTGACAATACGTGTGAGGTGCGCCAATGTAAGTCGGTAAAATTGCACAAGTACCTATATTATATCACTCTACAATGACATACTGCAGAAAGGATATTATATCTGAAGCGTAAGAAACACTTTATAGCTCCTATATCTGAAATATAATCATTTTCTACAAAACAGCTTCATACGAAATAAGGAAAAACATTTTTTACATTAACTTTCAATTTTCGTTTCGAAACTTTTAAATGAAATAATTTCTTTTATTTTATTATTTCTGGTCCGAAATTCCTCTCTTCTATAAGACGGCATGTTGAGTACAATGGAGATAGAAAACGAAAACATATATCTTGTTTTTGTAAATACATCTAGGAAAAAAATGTAGTTCTCTTTTGTCATTAAATATTAAAATCTTCCATTTTTATATATTTTTTTTCTTATAGAGTTTATTTTGGCACTTTATCTGACACAATACCGCTCTTACAACCAAATAAAGTATATAGTACGTGATAAATCTATTCATAATAGAACAAATACATTAAGTTTCCAAGGAATGATGGAGTAAGCGTGTGTTTGGATTTTCTCAATGAACACGCCCGGTTGAATAAAAGTGTTTGTTGTGCCATTTTGGAGAGCGTTTAATAAGTTGGGTTATGAACTCCGCAACATAGCGAGATAGACGAAAAATGCTAATTACACAGTTATAGAGCATTGTTAAATGAGTAGAAATTGACGCAAATCTTTTACAGGCATTTCTATTTGACGCATTTATATTTGACTGGCGGTTTACCGATCCAGTTCAAGGATGATAGAATAAATAACACTTACATGAACAAAATTTTAAAGTGGAATTTTAAACTGTCGTCTGTTTAACATGGTCTTTATCAGAGACAATGCATATTTGAAGTCATTGCAAAAATAATATTTCAGTTTACCATGACAAGCATTACAGGTGTCACCGTGTTAGAGGCTCTGATGATAAGACTATTTGATAGGTATGTACTGTTTTCAGTATACACTAGGGTGCAATAAAAAAAATGTCACCTACGGAATATCGCTAGTTGCCAAAAGTTGTCTATCCAGTTAATCAACTCCGCCGATTGAAAGCATAAAAAATGATAATAAATGGGATATTATATTTATTTTCCAGAAAAAAAAAATCCGCAATTGAAATTTTGCATTTTTGCTTTCAAAAACATCATTTTTTCAAATACATGTAAAAATTTAAAATATCATCCTATCGTTTAGTATGTGTCAAACTATGTGTCAAAAGTTATCTTTTAAATACTTTGCATCAAAGGATTTTAAAAATACTTTTATACATTAAAAAAATAAAGACAACCAGAAATTGGTTATTAAAAGTCTTTAATTAAAGTCACTATCCACAACGTACAGAAATTCACAACCATAGCACTTTCGGGAATTAATATGCTCTTCATCAGTGCCAATGTTTAACTTCTTCGATCCAGACAGCCCGACTTACCCTGATGTGTAAGGTATCTGTTTGGCCGGGCGGGGCAGTGTCACTCTATTTAGACCAGAACCCAAGGGGGGCGGCATCTACAGGGACCCTACTCTCCTTCCCCTTCCACTAACCTCTCGGAATTGTTTATCAGAGGTTTATCAGATTAATTGTTTATCAATTGTTTATCAGAGGTTGTTTGCAAAGTTTATCAGAGGTTTGCTTCTTACATCCCTACCAATCCCGAATACATTTTCAGTAATATATAGTAATTATTTTTTTTACTTAAAATAAAATCGATTAAATGTCAAGTCCTACATTGCTATTATTTGACATAGCATGCTGTACCAAACTCGTCACTAAATTAATATACAGTGTATGCTAAAATTTAATTCATCACTTTATGTCTTAATATCACAGATTCAATATGAAATCCCATGTATTTCATCATAGCTTTATGAATAAAATCAAATACATCACTCCAATAAGTAAGCACTTTGATGTATTAATATTAACATTGACAATGTCCAACTGTCGTAAGAGAGTAGTTGCTTACCAGAGTGAATCTTTTAATGTCATATAAATTAATAGTCAAATACATTAACAAGAAAGGTCAATCACGCATAAAGCATTGATTATGAAGCACTTTCAAACTGACATGCAATTTTATTTAAACATCTTTAAAATGCAATACATTCAGAGGTGATATTTTTAAAATTATCACAATACCACAATAATTTATTATATTTAAAAACTTCATCGAAAACAAATGAACTTTATTCAAATAACGTCATCGAAGTATAAATCAGCTGGCTCACTATACAGGGTGTCCCAAAAGGATAGAAACGCGCTTTAATTCTTTTCCTGTTGGAGATAAGTCGGCAATTTAAATTGCAAAAATGTCGAAAGTAGGGTAGTAAATAAGACAGCGTTAACGAAATAGTCTTCCCATTAATTTTCAAAAAGTTACACTATTTAAATTTTTATACGAACCCCTTAGACAAATTGGGCCAATCAGAAAACTTTTATATCATCGACGAGACCATGGATAAGGACTATGGACTTAGGACTATGGACTACGGACGAGGTGTCGTAGACGAGACTATGGATATGCCCCACCAAAAAAAGTTAAGAAGCCTCAGATCGAGCGATCTTGTGGGCGAAGCTATGGGACCACCTCATCCAGTCTATCAACCCGGAAAAGTGATGTCAGATAGTTACTTACCTCTCACCCAATTACGAAATTTACATAAAGATTCTTTGTACCCAGATGAAATTTGCATACGTGGTTTTATTCTTCAACCAGAAAATAACAACCCGAATGACGCTTTTAAATTTGCGGAGCAGCCGCTTCCCAACGAATAAGCGCCCTGTAACGTCTATAAGTTTGATTTCCGATCCAGTAAACTATGATGAAAAATGTTTTGGTTTGTTTGTACTATCAGCTCGTAAAGGTTGTTCCATCTATGAACATCATTTAAAGCCGAAGAACTCTGCGCTGTCATTTCTCATCCTACATTCTTATTGAGGTTCCAGCAGAGAATATTCCTTAAGTCTCCGGAGAAGACGTCAAGGGGCATTTTTTTTATCATATTCTTCACTTTCAATAGACGGTTGTTGTTGAGACCCAGACCGTCCGACCTACCAGAAAGGTGTAAGGTAACTGTTTGAACGGCCGGGAAGTGCCACCCAATTTAGACCGGAACCCAGTGGGGGAGGCATCCACAAGGACCGTACCCTCCTGCCCCTACCACCAACCTCTCGGAAGGACATACGGATCCACATGTTTAACGTGATCGTACTCCGCATGAACACGGCGGCAGTTGTGGCAGCGTGCAAATCCAGCGCGCAAACCACCAGGCTACCGCGCCCAAAATGCGTCAATAGCACGCGGTGTTCCCAGGTGGTCACCCACCCAAGTGTTAACCGCGCCCTATGCTGTCTGACTTCGGTGATCTAACGAGAACCGGTGTTTACAGCATGGTACGGCCGTTGGCCTTTTTGGGGGGTTTCAATAGACGGTGTCAAAGTGAAATAAAGTCTCATCATTTGATACATATAAGTAGGGATCTTTAAAACATTCCCTTAATGTTTCAGAATCCCCATTTTCTCTGTTTAACAGGGAGAGAAAAAGAGAATCCGGTTCTGTTATGTTCTGTTCAGCCGGCTAACAGAGCCACAATTCTGATTTGCATTTAAGGGGAACCAATCTCTTGTGAACTAGAAAGAACAGAACAGAGCCGGATTTTCAATTTCCGTCTCCGAGAGTGGGGAAAATTGAGGTATCTGAAACGTCTATCTAGACTCTCCAGAACATCTCCCTTGAACTAGAAAGCATACAGAATATAACAGATCGAAACAGAACGTAACATAGCCGGATTTTCAATTCCCCTCTCCGAGAATGGGAAAAATTGAGACATCTGAAACGCCTATCCAGACCCTCCAGACCCCCTCCCTTGTGAACTAAAAAGCATCCAGAACATAACAGATCGAAACAGAGCGTAATACAGCTAGATTTTCGTTTTACGTCTCCGAGAGGGGGAAAAATTTGGATATATAAAAAGTGTCCTAACACCCACCCCCTTCGAAGCTAGAACGCTGAAAGTTTGTACATTTATAATATGCACCACAGGTCAGAACCGAATTGAGCCAATTTCTGATTTGGACGACTATTTTCAATAATGAGCGCCATGTATTTGTAAAATAAGTAAAAGTTATTAAAAGCAAAACTGCAATTTAATGTTTTATAGTATTATTTATTTTGGCTATTGGCAGGATTAAATACTAGTTCTTTTACTATTTCGTAATTAATATATAACATGTAAACGTAATACATAACATTTACAAAACTTAATATATAACATATAAACGTAATATATAACATTAAAATATTTAATATGTAACATATAAATGTAATACATAACATTTACAAAACGTAATATATAACATATAAACGTAATACATAACATTTAAAAACTTAATATATAAAAACTTAACAAACTTAACCTGTTGCTTACGGGTGGAATAGAGTCAACTCCAAACGAAGAATATAACATTTAAAAAAACTTAACATACACCATATAACGTAATATATGACATTTAAAAACTTAAATATATAAAAACTTAACAAACTTAATTTAAACGTAATATATAACATTTAAAACTTATTATATAAAAACTTAATAAACTTAATATAAACGTAATATATAACATTTAAGTAACTTAATTTATAACATATAAACGTAATATATAACATTAAACTATTTAATATATAACATATAAATGTAATACATAGGATTTACAAAACATAATATAGAGCATATAAACGTAATACATAACATTTAAAAACTTAATATATGAAAACTTAACAAACTTAATCTTTTGCTTACTGGTGGAACAGCGTGAATCCCAAACGAAGAATGTAACATTTAAAAAACTTAATATATACCATATAACGTAATATATAACATTTAAAATCTTAAATACATAAAAACATAACAAACCTAATTTAAACGTAATATATAACAGAAAAATTAAGCACACATCCACAACAGAAGGTCTTTATTTTACTTCCTATAAGACGTACAAATGTTTAAAAAATGCCAGAGCGCTTTCGAGCATAAGTACGCTCTTCATCAGTGGCTGCGCGGAAATAAAATTTAAATCGTTCATATATGGACCAGATATAGCGACAAAATTTGCATAAATTCAATTTACAAAAGAATCTACGTTTAGACAAGGATAAACCGTAAACTATTTTTTTAGAGTTTCAAAAATTTCAACAACAGGAGAACAGCATATTAAATTACAATTTAATTGCAGAAATCGAAAAAAGGGGAGGGGGTGGCAATCAAACATAATCCCAAAGATGAAGACGTCAAAGATAACTTTGCAGAGACTTGAATAGTATGGAATCGAGAATGAGTCGCCAAGCGTAACTCAAATTCATAACAGGCTCAAAATTACAAACGGACTCACGGTAAATATAAATAAAAAGGGATTCAAAAAAGAGAATATCACGAGGATTATTACAACGCATCAAAAGGAAAGTCTTTTCAAAAAGAGGCTGAAAATTATCTTTAACAACAAATTGAACAAGAGCCGACTCTTGCTATCTTTAACAACAAATTGAGCAATGCTCGAAAGCGCTCTGGCCTTTTTTAAACTTTTGTACGTCTTATAGGAAGTAAAATAAAGACCTTCTGCTGTGGATGTGTGCTTAATTTTTGCTATTATAACATCAGACGTGATGCCAAATTATTTATGTAATATATAACATTTCAAAACTTAATATATAAAAACTTAATAAACTTAATATAAACGCAATATATAACATTTAAAAAAACTTAACGTATACCATATAACGTAATATATAACATTTCAAAATTTAAATATATAAAAACTTAACAAACTTAATTTAAACGTAATAAATAACATTTAAAAACTTAATATATAAAAACTTAATAAACTTAATATAAACGTAATATATAACATTTAAAAAACGTAACATATACCATATAACGTAATATATAACATTTAATTTAATATAAAAAAACTTAATGTAAACGCACTATATAACATTTAAAATCTTTATAACATATAAACGTAATATATATAACATTTTACAGACTCAATATATAACATATAAACGTAATATATAGCATTTAACAATGTGTTCATATTCCATAAATCAAAAGCAACGCTGTTGTTTCAGCTTGTTATAAACATATCAACTGGCGTAGAACAATCATTTAAAGAGAAAAACCGTACAGTTATATATCTCATTTTGAATTCTTATTGCGAACATCGACAGAAACTCTTTCCTAAGTTCAAGAGAAAACGTGAGAGAAATTTTTCTTTTTCAATAACGTGTCTCTTTATTTCATCCTACGCTTCAGTTTCAACGGATCGAACAAATTGAAGTAAAACTCATTACGTTGTACGACGGAGAAGTAAGGAATTTACACTCTGTAAAAAACTGTGCTTGATATTTTCTTTACTGGAAAATTAAAGTCAAGAAAATTTGGGTGTCCTCTTCCAGAAAACGGGAATAATTTCAAGCCGAGAAATTGACTGTAAAGAAAATGGCTCTAAAGAGAAACTGAAAATAACTTCTGTTATGTTTCCTTACTTTCCACGTTTTCAGATATTTTAAATCAATGGTTTAGGACATTATTTTACTATGTTTGATTTCAAAAATAGACAGCGAACAATTTTGGTATTTGAAGAGTAACTCTTTTACAATCTGGACTCAAAAATTACAAATAAATTTAATGTTGAAAAATAATAAAACACAAAAATATTAAAACATTCTGGTGTAAAAGCTTTTATTTAAAATATACTGATATAAATCATTGAGTTTTGTTTATGTGGTTACATTAGAAACTTAACCTTTTTAGTATCACGTGTTAAATTTTTACTTTCTCATAGTATTATGTAATATACTACACAGAATATATTGTTTTCACAAAAATGATCGAATTTGAGATTTTGATACAATATATGTTTTAAGACCTCCTGAACAAACTTTGGCTATTTTTGGAATGATGTCCTTCTGTCTGTCAGTAGTCGATATCTTGTGTCCACTATAGTAGCCACAAATAATTTTGTATTTTAAAATATTTTTATACCTAGCTTTGTTATAAAACAATCTAGAACTAGTTAGAATTTTTACTTTAATTCATGCGAAAACTTCGAAATTGATTTGAAATTATATATACATATATAATATATATATATATATATGTATTATATATATATATATATATATATATATATATATATATTATATATAATGCATACAGAAATGTAGGATTTCAGTATTACTGAACCAGCTATGGTCCTTGCGAACATACATGGTTTCGGAAATCCATTTCATTTTTACTATATTATATAACTTTTTCATGTGTGATACTCTCACAAAATATTTTAGGAGCCAGAAAAGACCTAACTCCATTTGCTATTTCATCAGTTTGAATCTTTTCATCTATTACTATATTCATGCATTTACACCATGTATGTTAATGCAGGGAACAAGAGGTTTAGTACATTTAGTAGCTGTATTACATATATGATTTACTAAGAAAAATAAATATTAATTTCATTCCTGGATGTAGTTACAGGCTTATATTATTACCAGGCTTTCTCAACATGAGATCCAGTTTTCAATTCCTTACCTTATACATGGAATAGGGAAAGAGGGGGAATTTAATACCTTTTTAGTCCATGTTTTATTTATAAAGAAATTATTCTCAAGTCTAATGTTCGGTCTGTTTTATTTTTATACGTGCTCATCAGACCACTTTCAATAAAATATATGTCAAAGGTAATTATAACATACAAGTAATTAAAATTCTTACAATATATATATATATATATATATATATATACAGGGTGAGTCGGAATTGTTTTTACAAAAGCAGAGGGGGTGATAGTACCCCACCAGACGAGCAATAATTACTATAGAACAGAGGGTCGCATTGCACTCAGGGAGGCAGAAAAAAGTAAAATTAGAATACGAACCTGCACATACACCAGTGTTAGGAAAGCGAAAGAACGATACCAAACGTTGCACAAACAGATTTATTGTGCAGCGACAAACTCACAGCAAGTGCCCAAAGTGGCGACCACGCGTGTCGTTGCAGCGTTCACACGGGCTAAGGAATGACTGACACACCCTCTCGAAGATTCCGGGTGTTGTGTTAATGTGGTCTGCTGCAACAACGATGCGCGCGACGAGATCGTGTGCCGAGTCCACAGACGTCTCGTACACTAAAGATTTCATTGCCCCCCAGAAGAAAAAGTTCAGTGGGTTGAGGTCTGGTGAGCGAGAAGGCCACGCCACAGGTCCGCCACGTCCGATCCAGCGTGTGGGATATGTGGTATTCAAGAAGTTCCGGACCATGATGGAAAAGTGTGCCGGGGCTCCATCATGCATAAACCACATGTCGCTCTGAATGGGGAGCGGAACGACCTGCAATAAACTGGGCTGCACGTGTTCCAAAAAGATACCATATGTTGCGCCGACAAACGGTCTGGCAGGATGTGCGGGCCGACCAGGTTATCACCAAGTATACCTGTCCAGATGTTCAAGGTAAATCGGTGCTGGTGTTTACGATGGGTTGTGCAGTGGATATTACAGGCAAACCACACGTGTTGATTGTGCATGTTGAAAATGCCTTCTCTGCTGAAAGTCGCCTCATCGCTAAATAAAACTAATGGAGGCAATCGTGAATCGGTATTCTTCATCCCGAGCATCCACTGCACAAAGGCTGTCCGGCGAGGATAATCATCTGACTGCAAAGATTGCACCTGTTGCACGTGGTAGGGGTGCATGCATTCTTCGTGTAAAATGCGCCACACCACTTTCTGAGAAACACCCATTTCGTCTGTCACCGCTCGTGTACAGGTGGACGGATCTGCTGGAAAATCTCGTAAGGATTCGCTCTTCTATTTCAGGCGTTCGTGCAATTCATGAACGTCCTGCATTGCTGTTAGCGATGGCGAACAACCCGGTTTCTCGCAGTCGTCGATCGACACTGGCAACGATAGGATGACAGGGAACACGACGCGTTGGAAACCGCTGCTAGTACAATCTTAGTGCCGCGCGTCCATTCCCTTTGGCTTCACCGTATGTGAGATGCATATCGGCCAATTCTTCGTAGGTGTACTCCGCTGAAGCATTCATGCAACGTGTCGGACGACGTTATCACTGGAATAACCTGTAGCGTAAGTTGTGCCGTTTTATATAGGGAAGTACAGTACTGTGGGGAAGTACAGTACTTTTCGTACAGTTACTTTTGGATGGGGGTCCTACCTGACACTAGATAATATGAAACTTTTGAATATCCTCAAGTATGTCATGGAAAATATCAAAAAACATAATCATGTTATGATCAAGAATGGATTGGAAGTTTTCGACCATCTTAAACATTGTCATAAAGACATTAATTTTAAAAGGTTTGACTTTCAAGATCTTTTTAACGACATTGATTTATTAAAATTATATTTAATATTGGTGAAGTTACATGAAGAGTTTAACCTGAAGGTGTTTATTACATTTCGAAGATACCTTGACCTTATTGATCTTGTATTAACAGAAAATATTCTACATGACGGTAACAATTATTACAGACAAATAAAAGGAATACTTATGGGAGGAGCCTGCTCTTCAATTTTGGCTGATATATACCTCTCAACTTTTGAAAAGGGAACCCATATTTTGTCAGAGACACCCTATTTCCGTTATGTTGACGATGTGCTCTTGGGGTGTTTTGAAGACACCACAAATTTCGATTTCATTTTCTACCCACGGGAACTATAATTGATTAAAAACAGTGGAAATGGAAATGCAACGGTAAATTTTCTGGACATCTCAATAAAAACATAGACTTTATGGACATTATACAACGTTATATGACAAAAGTGAATTATATAGCATTAAGCTCAATCATCTCATCGATTGGAAAACGAATCTTACAAAAAACAATTTCCGAAATATTGTACTCGGACACTTCAGGAGAAACCAGGCTAACTCGTTTAGGAAGTATTGCAATGTTAGCAACAACAAAATCGTTTCTGAGGCTTTAAGTAAACATTATCCTTTATATTTTCTAAAAGATTATTATAAATCTTTTTACAAAGATATCTCGGATTTTCATGGATTCCTTCATCAATCTGCATGCATATAAGTTTATGCGTTCTTATTGTGTTCGCTTGCATGCGTGCAAAGTTTATATATAAGATAGAGTGTTGGGATGATTTTTCATTTGGTCTGGTGTCCTTCTGTTTGGTTGTTTCTGTTCCTCTCTTTCCGGGTGCCTTCGAGTTTGCACGCATGGGGGACCTACCTTTGCTTTGTATTGGTGCCGTGAGCGTTGCCTAGGCAGTAAAGCTGCTTTAAACGGGAGGGGGAGTCGCAATCCCCCCCAACCATTATATGCAAAGCATTTGGTTATTCCTTTTTCTTTGTATTTTCTTCTTATTCCCTTAATTTTTTTGTGCTTCGGAGTCTTGAGCGGCATGGCGCCTTTTTCTGATTAGTGCAATGGTTTCATGGAGATTTGTATGAGTGATAGATTCATTCATGAACTTCACTATTTGAATTTATATGCTACATATATATATATATATATATATATATATATATATATATACTATACTATAAATACTATAAATATACTATAAATATACTTTAAATATAAATATATATATACTATAAATATATATATATATATATATATATATATATATATATATATATATATAAATATATATAAAAAATCATAGATACTGTAGCTCACTAAAATATGAAGGATACTATGCAAATATGATTAAATAAATAAAGTTATTAAGTAAATGGAATGTAAATGCAAAATACGTTTAATTTATTGCACAAACGCAGCTTATTAATAAAATGATTACAATAATAATAATAGTTTGAAAATCCAATGAACGAAAAGTAAGAAGCTGCAACACGATAAACCTAACTTTCTAAAACACCCACAGAATAAAATATAAAACAGCAAATCATCAATCAAATGGAAAAAAATACAAAACACGAGTTATCAAGTTACAGAAAATCAACAAAATTCAAAGGTATGGAAACGAATAAACTTAAAACGAAAAACTTAAAAAAGCAAGCTATATCGCTATACACGTGGGGAAAGGGCTAAGCCTAAAAAAATGGAAATGTTCACTTCGTAAAATTCGCTTATAGATATAATCTATCTATTTCTTCAGAAATATACGTATTTTAAGTCTGCTTTGTCAGAATACTTGGACTTGAGAACTAATTTTACAAAGTGAACATTTCCATTTTTTTTAAGTTTAATCCTTTTTCCACGTGTATAGCGATATAGCTTGATTTTTTAAATTTTTCTTTATTCGTTTCCATACCTTTGAATTTTGTTGATTTTCTGTAACTTGATAACTCGTGTTTCGTATTTTTTTCCATTTGATTGATGACTTGCTGTTTTATATTTTATTCTGTGGGTGTTTTAGAAAGTAAGTTTTATCGTGTTGCAGTTTCTTACTTTTCGTTTGTTGTATTTTCAAACTAATATTATTATATAAATATATATATATATATCAAAGCGTCTTATATATTCCATCCTTCTTTTCTCTTTCATCGGATTGGGTAAATTGAAGCAAGACTCATCAAGTGAAAAATTAAGAACCATTGAAATGGTGAAAAGAAATAAAATATTCTGTGTATTATTAAGGTATTCTTCGAAATAATGTCTGGAATAGAAGTTGGAAGAATTACTGATTAAAGACGCTTGTTAAAATGGCACAGAAGTATTTTCGGAATGATAAATTCTTAATGCAATTAAAATGCCTCGGTGGTAAAATAATAAACTGTTGATTAAAATTGTCAATTGGTTCAAGAGGTAGAGCATCTGGTGTGGCCAACATATAACTTTCCCTACAGACTGAAATTCATTTTCTCTTTATTTCTTTAATAATACATTAAATTGAGTTTACCTGCACAATTTAGCACGCATTATCATATGAAATGCACTAAATTTGCACTTTTTACTTTCCCTGCAATACATGGTAATGTATAGGAAAAGTATTGGAATCATTCCGATAATCGCAACTCAAGTTTCCGATGTATATACACGTTTTGGGACCTCTAGAACACAAGTCTATTTTTAGCGTTACGTCAGTGCGTGTGAAAGCCCCAGGCCGTCCGGCTCGTCCAGAGGACTTGGAGCAACAAAATGAAGACGTCAGTGCATGTGTGTATGTCTGTGTGTCTGTGTGTCTGCCTGAGCAATACATATATCTACTCTAACTCAAAAACAAATGGATCGATTTTCACAAAATTTAGTTAGTCACTTGTGTATGACCCTGGTGCTGATTAGTTTTTGGTACGGTTCGGGATGAAAGAACCCGCCTTTTTCTTGAAAAACGACCCGATAAAATTGGCTTCATTCACTTCAGCTAAAAATCTAATGGACCGAATTTCACAAAATTCGATAGATAAGTCACTTGTGGGTTATCCCTGTGCTGATTAAATGTTGGTGCGATTCGAAAATAATAACCTGCTTTTTTGCGAAATGGCCAGCAAAAATTGTCAAAATCTGAAATAAAAGACAACGAATGCTCAAATACAGATATATCACTTAAATGCTTGTTTCACGTGTAACTTTTGACGATAAAAATAATAAAACCACCCCCTTTATACTAGCACTGGCCGTTCTCGAGATAATTTTGTTTTTTCTAATTTTCCTTACTGCAATTTTGAAAACATGTCCAGTTACCAAATTAGAACTAAATTGAATTAAATATAATGAAATTTTAAATAATTATGGGTGTTATTTCGTGCAATTAAAGTCAATTTAATTAATTATTGAAGAAATAAATAGAAAGTGAATATGAGTATACAGGGGGAGTCATGTGCTGCCCACATCATATTTATTCTTTTGTATTTGGTAACTAAACGTATTTTATAAAGCAGAGTAGCAAAAATGCGAAAACTGAAATATCTCAACTGCTGGTTCTAGAACAATGGGGTTAGTCTTATTCCTTTCATCTTCAAAAATTACGTATAAAGCAAGAATTAAATTCATCATTTGAGAATAAGTAGTATTTTATTTTAGATTTTGAATATTTTTGCGGGCTATTTCACAAAAATGTCCCGTTTTTTTATTTGGAATTGTACAAAAATCTTACCAGCACCAGGGTGACCCAAAGTAACATAAATATAAGCTTTTATTAAATTTGGTCAATAATGTTTTGAGATAGAGTGGACACATACTGTGGTGCACAAAAAAAAGGCGTAACTATTGTACTCGGACTCAGCTGTCGTAGCATTTGCATATTAGGACTGCTTTGTGAACTCTTTCTGGACAACCTTGTGGAACACATTCTTAATAGATTATTCTGACATTCTGATCTCTGGCTGGAACTCAGGCTCTGCGGCAGTTTCGCTCTGCAGCTCTTAATTCAATCTAGTTCACTGTTCCCTCATTCTATTCTAGCTCTTATCTCTAGAACTTTCCTTACGTCGGCACCTCTTTTCGCCTGAGGTCTGACTCGCCTCTTTGGATCTGATTGGGCAACCTTGGGCAATGCTCCCAGAAATCTTGCTTGTAACATCTTTAACTACTCTCGTGGTTTCACCTCAGCATCTCTGATTTTATGGTCTAGTTGACATCTTGGGGCAAGGCAGCTGTAGACTGCCGTCCTTGAGCCTACTGCATTGTGTGATATTGCAGAGCCTCATAAATCTTGAACATAAAAGTATGTCCTCTAAATCTTGTGTGAAATCTATTCCTGTACTTATTCTGGTCTCACACATACATTGGCCAGACAGACAGACACACACATACACACACATATACACACACATACACACATATACACACACATATACATACATGTACAGACACGCACATGCACAAACAGAATCACGCGCACACACAGAAATACTTCAAGCTAAACATAAGTTCTTCGTGTTCTATAAGTCCAAAAAGTGTAGATCCGGCAAAAACGCGAGTTGCTATCGTCTGCAAGATTCTAACACTTTCCCTGTACATTACCATGCATTGCAAGGAAAGTAAAATTATACTTCTACATACTTTAAAATATGAAATAGGCGGTGCTTCCAGACTGATACAGCAGAATTGGTTATGCCTGCATAAAGTCTCCTAAAATAAAATGTCATTAAAGTTCAATAAGTTTAATCAATGTTTTCAACTGTTATAGAGATTTTAATGGGCTACAAATTTCTCCATTACTGTTCATAACTGGCTAAAATCCCGAAATTAAAACCTCATTTTCTAAAACATTCAAAATATTACAATATAGAAATTATTGCCATAATATTTAAAATACTATGAACGCGGTCTAAAATCCAATTATATATCCATGTAGGGCTTTCAAAGCACTACAAATTACTTGCTTTTTTTTTCATTTCTCCCTTGGTCTTCGGATTTGTTGGTTTCTTTTCGCTGACGAAGAGGATGCAGCGTATTCTCGAAATAACTGCATGCTGCCTTATTGTGTTATTTGCGCTTATATATATTACTCAAGTTTTCCATATCCTTCGTACAAAGTGTATTTTACTTTTTGATGTAACAACATAGCATATTTGCGATATGGAACTATATTTTTCTTATATTTCGATTTAGTTTATCAGTTATTCCACTTGTTATGCACCTCTAAAATGCAAAATTTTAATTTCTAAAAGCACACTAACCATATAAAGTCCTAACAAAATATAATTATTATACGACCCCTAATAAAGCACAATAATATAAAGACCGCAAAACCGCCTTAACAAAACAGACATTTTATACGACTTCCAAGCAAAAGATATCCGTCTCACCATAAAAACTAGGTATAATTTTATCAACATAATAAATTAATAATTCTCACAAAACGATAAGTAAGACCATCGCAGATCACCACAAGACCACCGCAAGACCAACTTAACAAAATTGAACATATATATAACTCTAGCAAATCATTGCTGTCCCACGAGCAAAAAAATAACTTCATATATATTTATATATATATTTAAATCAAGAATATTAAATTAATAATTTCCACAAAACTTGGCAAACTTACCTAATTAGCTTGGCAAACTTCCCTAAATATTAGCGATATTTGAAACCAAGGTTGTCAAGTTTGTCGCCAAATAGCATGCTGACAGACATAGCCACACTGCTAGTTGACACAGTGTGTCAACTAGCAAAACGACATATATTTATTCTTCTGTTTTGTATGCGTTTCAAAATGGATATTATGTGAACAAACTTCCTAATGATTACAAAAAATCATTGAGCAGTAAAACCAGTGTATCAAAAGATAACTACCTTTTAAAGTGAAGTGTCAAAATGTAGCAAGGAATTGTCCCTTTTACCCAACCTAAAATATAATTTACCCTACACACAATACAAATTCTTCAAGATACGTGAGAAGAATTTCTCTTTTTAACACAGTCAGCCCTATAACTTTCGCCCTCTGTTTCACTTTCAGTAGATCGAACAAATTGATAGCTAAACCTGTCACGTGATGCGAAGAAAACGCAAGAAATTAAGGACTATTGAAGAGGTGTGAAAGAGAACGATAAATAGTCAGTGTAAAGACTTTTTGGCGTTTCCAGAAAAATAAACCTATTATGAACTTATTCAAATAGTGTGTTATATAATTCAATTTCTATAATTTTATTCGTGTGTTATATAAATAGTGTGTTATATAATATATACTGCAGAGATATCGGCAGTGGCTCCAGTCCCAAAGAGCCAAAAATGTTTTGTGCAGATAATGTCCTGTAAAATAAAACTCCAAAAATCTGATGTGGGCAGCACATGACATTCCTTATATAATGCAATGCATTTACTACTTTTACAGCAAAAATAAATAAATTATTATTATAGTAGATATTTATTTTCTTTCCAAGATATTGAATTTTCGTCAATGAGTAGTCATTTTCATTGCTTTATCGTCATTTTTATCCATTTGGCGAGTTTTTCGTTATTTAGTAACATTGATATCCCACCAAATTCGTCGCCAAAATCTCGCCAAGCGTTATGGAGGGAGAAATAAGTTATTCTTACAGCAGATAAATGACTATTGGCGTTCAATACAAAAGTATTACCCAAAGTATCTTTTTTCATGAATGGAACGAGCTAGATCCACGAGAATGATGTCATAAATTTATCGCATGGTATTACATATGGAAAGTCAACATGTTTCTCAATAGGAAATATTTTTGTTTTAATTGATATGATTTTTTTAGAATTTTTTTTGAAAAATGTGCAATATCTCAAGAACGGTTCATGTTATCGTTCTAAAATTTATGTCAATCGTTTTCTAATGACAAATTGCATAATAAATGTGTATTTGCGAAACTTTATTAGAGGTTTTGATTTTTTGACGATTTTATCAAAATTTCACTTGAAAATTTAGGGAGGAAACAACTCTGAACATTCGACTGCGTATAAAAACAATAGGTTTCCAGTGTTTATGGATTGTGATTTTTGTACCAGATTTCGTTCAAATCGGTCCATTCGTTTGTCAGTTATCGTCTCCATAGACTAACTGACACCCCCCCACACACACAGACATCACTTCAAAAATGTTTAATTCGTGATCAGGGATGCTTGAAACGTGCTCTGTCGTCGAAAACTCGAATTCGAATATTCGAAGTTATGTGTGAACATCAAGTCTGTACGAGTTTTTACTGCACGTAATAGATTTTGCAGGATCTTATAACCATTTTATTTAAAAAACTCAGATCCTAGTCTAAAATCCAATTACAGGTACATATCTTTGTAGGGAATTTGAAATGTTTCACATTACTTATTCATTGTTGCTAGCTAGTACGTCTAGTTTCTGAAAGATCTTCAGAAAAGGAAAATTTTCATTTTTCGTTACAATGACATGAACAATTACGCGAAAGCTATAAGTGCAAACTTAAATTATTAATCTAGAAATGTATTGAAAATATTTGTCCGTTATATATATATATATATATATATATATATATACCTTTTTGTGAGAAACGACTTCATATTTCGACGACTTTTGTGAGAAACGACGCTTGGACATCCTAAAACATACACATGAATTCGTTTAAGAATTAAGAAGACAAATGCGACGTCTAAGGCCAGTTTCCTCTTCGCGTCATTCAAAAAATGATGTTTTTATCCACAAGGAACTTCCGAAGTCAACCCACGTTTTTGTGAGAAACGACTTCATATGTCGATCTTTGCAGACACTATACGATGAACCTTTCCAAGTGTGTGCGCGCACAGACAAATTTTATTTTATACATCGATCACAAACCTTTTGCATTTGCGTTTCAACAAAAAACCGAAAAGGTGATTACCAGTCACTTAAGACACCTGGAATTTGTTAGTCAATTTACAATTAATATCCAATACATTTCCCCGGTTCAACAAATATAGTAGCTGACGTACTTTCTCGAATAGAAGAGGTTCATACACCAAATGTGATGGGTTACGAAGCAATAGCAAAAGCACAAACTGATGACGAAATAAACGATTTCAAAAAATATTTTCCTTCTATCATGTGTCGAAAATGCTTTACGGCAGAAAATGCTCAGAGATGTCCACGGTCCTAAACGCAGTACTTCCGTTCTGTGGCATTTAGTTTGTGTGAAAAGAATGCTAATGGGCATAACTTTCCATTTTGCTTTTGTTGCAATGCCGATCCGATCGCTATTAAAGATGCGTCGTCTACTAAAAGTGAAAATTCACCGGTTTTTGTAGGATAAATTAATAGTGATGCACTTGAAAGTACGTTTTCACATGCTTGAAAAACAGTTTTTGTGCTTTCGGCCCACTGTACTTGCGAACTATCGCGTCATTTTTGACTGCTTTTAGTTTGTTGGAACCTAAACATCTTACTTACGCAAGAGCTGGAGGTCCTCAAGTTTGAATACAGTGAGTTGTACTATGCTTTAGTGATTGCTGGGTATTGGTTTGCGTTAAACTTGGATATTACTTTAGCAATTGAGTATATGGTAAATTATTACCCTGCAATCAGTAAAGCATAATTCAAGAGTTTATAATTATTATTTAAATCGCTATACATGTTGATAATTTTCTGTGTGATACTAATTATAGAGTATGAATCAATCTTAAATAGACTTTTATTTTATAAATATTCTAACAGAAATTGTATATAGAATTTTTACAGACAATATATATATATATATATATATATATATATATATATATATGTATATATATATATATATATATATATATATATGTATATATATATATATATATATATATATATATATATATATATATATATATATATATATATATATATATATATACTATTATTATTAAAAAATGGACCAACTTTGAGAGGTGGTATTACGTACCAAACCAAATATTCTTCGTCATAGTTTACAAGCTTGGAAATGAAACGTACATGCGTTACAGGGCACGTACTCGTTGGGAAGTGGCGAACTTAAGAGCTTCATTCTTGTTGTTATTTTTTATTTGAAGAAGAAAACCATGTATGCAAATTTCATCAGGGGAAGAAGAAAAACCCTATGAAAATTTTCATAACACCGACTGTAAGGCCTTATAAGTATGCAGCAATTATTCGCAGCTCCAACTTTTGAGGCGGTAGAATGACATACAAATAGGGAGGAAGCCGATATGTATTTCATCTATGGGTCTTCTTTTTGTGGGGATATCCCAAGAGTTTCATCTACGACACTCCCCTTGAATCTGAAGAGGAACTTGTTGCCCGAATTTCGGCCGCTGCTGCCGAAGTCCGCGACATGCCTGGTCTGATCAAGAGAGTTCGCCAATCCCTCCGTCGCCGCTCTAAGACATGCATTCAGGTTGGTGGTCACTGATTTGAGTCATTACTGTAATATTATTGTTTATTAAATGACATTTTATAATATTTAAGTCATTATTTTCACCTCATCTCATCGGTGTCACCATAAAGCGTGCACTGGCGCATTTACATTTCATTTCCCATTCGGCAGATTATGACGAAAAATGATTGGCTTAGTATGTACTACCACCTCGTAATGTTTGGCCCATATCATTTAATTCACACGATATATATATATATATATATATATATATATATATAGCAAATAAAATTATTATGGAAAAAATGGGAATCAAGCCAACGGGAAAGCATTGATGGCCGAGGGGGATTGTGACCCCTCGTTCCTGGTTATAGCATGCTATTACACCGAGGTAGCACTCCCGGTACCAAATACTTTGCCGAAACTTGACTTCCGAAATGGTGTCGAGCACAAGACACTGACCGTGGAAGTGAGTACAAAATTCAAGTATCGAAGAAAAAGCCGAAGTACAAAGCCGAAGTACAAAACCATCATGAAAAAGGCCAAGAGTCGTTTACAAAGGAGAGTTCAAACTTTATATAGCATTATACTACCACTAGGGTGCGCTATCATTTAGTTCCGTGTAGGTGAATCTCACAGTTATCATTTCCAAAATCGATAACATCACAGGTATGTACAAGTTATATCCTTAAAATAAGCGTTTCCTTCATCGTCGTATACATTATTATAATAATGTCTAAGCAAATTTGCAGGATAATGTTTCTTGATCGCCTCTTGCACTATTGTTCTGTCATTTGTAGTTCGATCTTTTTTGAAAGTATGGATTCTTTTATTACGTTTTAGATAATTTACAATAATATTTCGTGATATATTTTTACTCAAATTTTAGTGCCAATCGATAACTTGGTTGATGCTGGTCTTGAAAGTATTTCTCTTGTCGTATAAAATGGTATATAAACAATTGTTTTTATCGTAAAGGATGCTAATATCCAGGAAATCAACTTGATTGTTATTTTCCATGTGTGTTTCTATGAGATCCAAGTTATCTGGATAGAAACTAAAATCAAAGTCAGGCATTTGTTCGTATTGGCCCACAAGAATGTCATCCACAAAACGAAAATACGGTATTTCATTTAATATGTGAGTGCCTTCCTCGTATTTATTCAGGTATATGTCTGCAAGGAGTAAGGAACATCCTCCACCCTTTGGAATGCCTTTGACTTGCTGATAATAGTTAGTACCGTTAAATAGTATATTTTCGAACAGAACAATCCTGATCGGGGCTTTATATTTACTTAATATAATATATTCATGTAATTCATAAATCTCATAAATCTCCAATAAAATAATAAGATCATCAAGGTCAATATTATTAACAAGATCTTTAAAATCGTAACTGCGGAATTTCAAACGATCAGGGAAGAATTTGAGTTTTTTGAGTACTTCATAATTATTGTTTACGATAATGCTACATTTATGCTTGATTTTTGTCATTACATGTTTCAGCAGAGCTAATAGCTTAGAATTAGCTCTAGTCATATAAGTCTTGAAACCGACCGTTACGGGACGGAATTTTACTGGGGGTTTATGGAGCTTCGGAATCAGGATGAGGTAAGGAAATTTAACTTGTCTTAAATCATAATCAATCCGTTTATATAAGGCCTTTATTTTATTTTCTATAGTACGGCCTGTAAGGTGTAATTTAGTATACATAAGTTCATCTTGATAATGGTTACTTATAACTTCCACATAATATTTGATACAAGTAAGTGTATAATTATTAGAAACGACTTTGTCGGTATAAGTTATACATAATCGTTGCAATATTTATTCAAAATGTCTTCTTTGATCATGCTTTGATTTTTGTCAGTACTTTGATTTCTATCAATACGTAAGTCATGATAGTGAAAATTGAATAACTCCGCAATATTAAATTTCCATTCTTCAAATGTGTCCAATGGTACACTATATTTCACGGCCATCCTATATATAAAGTCATTAGGATCCTTCTTGAAATTGTTCACTACATTTGCAAATTCTTGAATACGGAATTTTGTTCCAAGTTGCAACATAGACTTTAGGTTGGTATCTTGGATGAAATTAAAGTCCCCTGTTATCATGTGTCCATGATGATGATCGGTAAACACGCTGTTTTCGCAATTACATTCACTGGACTTGTACTTTTCTATATTTTGCCCAATTTGATTGTAGTTGAAAATTTTTCGACCATTTGTCTTCACAAATCTATAAGCCAGTTTAATTTCGATGTTAGGTATGGGCATAAGATGAGACATGTCTTTCAAGAATGCTTTAAGAGGTATTTGATCATAACTTTTGTTTCTGAATGTTGTAACAAAATATCCTTTATTTGCTTGCTTTTTTTCTTGCGTAGTCAAGTCAATATTGAGCAATTTTGCTTTTAATTTGAACGTGTCCAGAAGTACTGCATAATTAGTAGTTGCTACATCTTTGTTGACAATTGGATCGGCAATAAATGGGTATGCATATATTATTTTCCATATACGTTTTATATAACGTTTTGGGATTCCAAAAATGATATTTTTAAATGATATATTATTCCGTAAAGGTTTTAAGTTTCTCAATGAAATTTTCGACACGTTTTAACGCATCGTTAAAAGACACTCTATTTTTGCGTCCACCTCTTGACCATCTTGCAATCCGCTTTGCAGGTATATCTTGCAATACAGATGGTTGATGTACGTTATTACAGTATTCAAAATCATGAGTATTACTGAAATTTATGGAATTGAGTCCGTAAGGATATGCCATTCCGTATTGTTTGATGTGCAAGTTTTCCCACCAAATTCTTTCATCCAATTTTGGTACGATGTCAATAATATGAATCATTATATTATCAAAACCATGAAAATTAAAATGTCGTGATTCTATATTAGTAACCGCTGGTTCTTTTTTTTCTTGTCTTACTAATTTGACTACGATGAAGATTGATACGCAGATGTAGGCAATTCTTCGTTTGTTCCATATACTTTATACAGCAGGTCTTGCATGTAATGCAATAGATGCAGTTGTACGATTTACAAAATGGACGGTAATGGTTAACATTTTCAGCAATTTTTCCGGAGTCTGCCACTGGACATAATTTGCATCGTTTAGACGTGCATCGACTATATTTGAAATTCCTAATGTTCTTATAATAATAACGATATGCATTGTTAAAAAGGTTTGATCTATTTTGATTATAGATCCTGTCATCGGAACATTTATACACATTACGGACATTTTTTTGTTTTACTGCTGGCCATAAAGAAGGTTGCTTGGAGATAGGCTTGAAATAATGCAATATACTAGACATGGTAAGGGTAACGGGATGACGATCATACAGCTACCCTGTATCGCTGTATTTCCGAACATATACAGAAATTACTATATATTTGCCAGTCGCTAAAATGTAAAGATGTATTCATGATAAATATATATTCAATAGTTTATGCCTCATATTGAGGAGTGGAAATGATATAAGATTCAGTCCAATTCACATGATATGACGTATCCAAATTTGTCGGATATCCTGTGTATAGCAAAATGTATCAAGATTCATATAACAAGTATCTCAAATCAACGTGTAAACATAAAAAAGAATTGTATCCTTTCATTACAACCATGCAGTAAGTTTATACGTTTTTCAACTTTGTTTGGTCACAATAGCTCAAGGGATATAAACACATAATCGTATAAGCTCAATCACCAAGAAGTAAAATGATTTATTATAAATATCGTTCTAAATTTAAAATCCCAAAATGTAAAACTTTAAAACTTTAAAAAGGAACACGTCATTAAATATACACCCAAGAACACATAAACCTATATACAACACCAAACATAACAAGATTCAAGAGTTAAAAGTGACAAGTAGAACCCAAATCTAATCTGTCCAGCATATGACATCAAATGTCTATATATAAATACTTAAGTCAAAAGCGAGAAAGAACATTAACCATACTCATAATACATCGCAAATAATACAACGAAAAACAAGGAGCGACTCACCTGTATTCTCTTTCCACGAAGATCAAAAGTGCCAAACTCAACCACATACGGAAGACCACCACAACCACATACGGAAGACCACCACAACACGTAAATGGTCCGGGAAGTACCCAGATATATATTGTAGATAAGACATACGTATGCGCAATGCTGCATTGGACGATAATAATAATATATAATATAATACAAAAGTAATCAGATGAAGAAAACGAAAGCATACATAAGTATGAAAAAGGCTTAACGTAGATGGCGCAATGCTGCACAATTTGCTAACGATTGCTAACGGTTGCTAACGATTGCGAACGATTTTCTATAAATTTCTTCGGACAAACGATTTTCTACAAACTGAGTGTGAGACCAGATATCGATCTCACACCAGTTTGTTGTGAGACAGCTTTATATATATATATATATATATATATATATATATATATATATATATATATATATATATATATATATATATATATATCGTGTGAATTAAATGAGATGGACCAAACATTACGAGGTGGTAGTACATACTAAGCCCAAGGTTAATAGAATTAACAGGTTGTCTCGTTCGCTATTCCCCCCATGGTACCATTTCTGGGCGAGCTGTGACGTCACTGCTAGACCTTCCGTTCTGTTGACAAGCGGCGCTTCGTTGAAAAACGTTGGAAAACAGCACGGTTTTGTTTAAAAATGTCTTGCTTTAAACATCAACGAGATACATGAAATGTTTCCTAAAATAATGTGCTAATACTGAAATATGACAAATGAACTCAAATTTGAATTCAAAACGAACTAAATTGCTGTAATTAACGGATGAAGAAGTCAAAAACAGCCGTTTGACAAATTATATATTAAGACAAGGATATGATTTTCCGGGTGATTTCGTATAACAAATACATTCATCTTCTTTTTTACACAAAATTTACATATTTCATGTGTAAATTGATAATCTTTATTAATATTTTTACTCACAAATATATTGCATGAATATGGATTTAAATATAGTATTTTTTAACAATTACTTTTACAACACATTAAAGATTTTAAACGAAATATCGCGTTCAAATTCATTAAATAGAGACTGTGCAATTTACTGTCTGTATTTTCTATTAAAGGTTTGGAATAGGATACAACTGATGAGAAATATGTAAAAATAGAATTAAATAATATTTATTTCTATAAAACTCTCCATATTATCTTTATCAATTTGCAATTAAATTTCTATTTCTTTAAAAATTGGATGATTTGAAATTTCCTGCATATAAATGCTATGGCACTTATTCTATCGAGTAAGCGTACCATTCCGTTCCTAATAGTTCCTATACAAAAAATATTTGAACTTTATAATTTTCTGAAAAATGTCATCGATTTGATTTTAAAATATTTAGATTCCATCATTGCATGCACAATGCATGTAATTAATATTTTCATTTTATATGCTTAAAGAAGACCCCGTTTCTATATATTTAATGATATACATCTACTGTTTAATTTTGTTTATTTGAAGTTTTTGTGAATTCATTTAATTTCTTTTATGGTATAGATATTACCGTAGAATTCAGTCAATCAGCACTTTAAAATGCGACAGAAAATCGTGGAAAATAAAAGGGGGGGGGGTTAGGGAGTATCATCCAGAATTTTATGCTAAAAGAAACAAAGGCTATTTTTATCATTTTATTCGACGACGAATTTTTTTTCTCCGAAATTTGTCCAATATTTATGGGGAAGGAGCTTCAAACTAAAAAGATTCCATTCACCGTTTGCTTTAAAATAAATAGGGGTAAATGTATCATTTTACTGCGACTATAAATTTATTTATTTTTTACAAAATTATCCATAAAATTACACTTGTTTCTTTTAACTTATGAATATTCCTTTTTTGAACAAAAACCATTTTTATTGAATCGAAACTACTCCGTCTTACTCATGATGAAGTCCTTCAATTTGACGAATCAAGATATAAATGCCTTAGCAAAAACTTTATTAACAAATTTACTAACAAAAAAAATCTTAACAAACTACATTTGACGTGACTAATAATTATTATTGCAATGATTTGATAAAATATGTGTTTTCAAATTTAAATCAATTACTGTTTTTTCTTCAGATGATTTTGAAAGTTTCCTGACCTTCTCTCAAATCCAGACGATATATTTTTTCTAAAACAAGTAAAATTTTTGAACTAGACAAAAGCTATGCATTCATTGCCTGGAAATAATATTTATTCTAATTTATACTGCTTTATTCATGCCTGTAAACTTCGGAATACAGTCCATATTTAAATGATGACTGATTTGCCACATTTAGATTAGAAATATATATTTATATCCTTCTCAAACCGATTCACATAACACACCTAACAACTATTGGCTCTTCTCTGATCATTCACTATTTTTTTATACATAACTTTTGCTCATTCAATTATCTTTCAACATAGCATTCAGTAATCTTTGTATAAACTTCACTTATGTTAAAATTTTAATAGCTTCCACTCTCATAAAAAAATTACTATTTCTTTTCATATGTACGGAATTTATTTTCGTAAACTTCACATTACTATGCATGTACTGTTTTATTTTATTCTATATTGCTTGCACACCGTTACTATTAGATAAATATTTAAATAGTTTCCGATCAACGTTTCTCAATAGTTCTTCTTGCCTCTGTCAGAGAATGGGTCTAGCAGTGACGTCACTCGTCCTTCCTTCCCAGGACAACTTTTCCCCCGAACGAGACAACCTTATATATAAGATATTCTACGGACCTTGTACTAAGCCAAGCATTTTTCGTCATAATTTACCGGATCGGAAATGAAATGTAAATGCGCCAGTGAGCGTTTTATGGTGACAGAGACGAGATGAGGCGAAAATATTGACTTAAAAATTATAAAAATGTCATTTAATAAACAATAATTACAATAATGACTCAAATCAGCGACCGCCAACCTGAATACACGTCTTATAGCTGCGATGGAGGGATTGACGAACTCTCTCGAACAGACCAGGCGTGTCGCGCACTTCGGCAGCAGTGGCCGAAATTCTGGCAACAAGTTCCTCTTCAGATTCAAGGGGAGTGTCGTAGATGAGACTCTTGGGATATTCCTACAAAAAGAAAACCCATAGATGAAATACATATCGGCTTTCTCCCTCTTTGTATATCAGTCCATCGTCTTAAAAGTTGGAGCTGCGAATAATTACTGCAAACTTATAAAGCCTTACAGTAGGTGTTACGAACATTTTCATAGGGTTTTTCTTCTTCCCCTGATGAAATTTGCATACGTGATTTTTCTTCAAATAAAAAGTAACAACCAGAATGAAGCTCTTAAGTTCGCGAGTGGCCACTTCCTAACGAGTACGTGCCCTGTAACGCATGTACGTTTCATTTCCGATCTGGTAAACTATGACGAAGAATGTTTGGTTTGGTGTGTAATCACATCTCTCAGAGTTGGTCCATTTTTTAATAATAATATATATATATATATATATATATATATATATTATCTGTTAGAATATTTAAAAAAATATTAGTCTATTTAACATTGATTCATACTCTATAATTAGTATCAAACAGAAAAATATCAATATGTATAGCGATTTAAACATTAATTATAAATTTTTGAATTATGCTTTATTGATTGCAGGGTAATAATTTACCATATACTTAATTGCTAAAATAATATCCAAGTTTAACGCAAACCAATACCCTGCAATCAGTAAAGCATAGTACAACTCACTGTATTCAAACATGTGGACCTCCAGTTCATGCGTAAGCAAGATGTTTAGGTTCCAACAAACTAAAAGCAGTCAAAAATGACGCGATAGTTCGCAAGTACAGTGGGCCGAAAGCACAAAAACTGTTTTTCAAGCATGTGAAAACGTACTGTCAAGTGCATCACTATTAATTTATCCTACAAAAACCGGTGTATTTTCACTTTTGGTAGACGCATCTTTAATATTAATCGGATCGGCATTGCAACAAATGCAAAATAGAAAGTTATGCCCATTAGCATTCTTCTCACACAAACTAAATGCCACAGAACGGAAGTACTGCGCTTAGGACCGTGAACTTCTCTGAGCATTTTCTGCCGTAAAGCATTTTCGGCACATGATAGAAAGAAAATAGTTTTTGAAATCGTTTAGTTAGTCATCAGTTTGTGCTTTTGCATTGCTTCGTAAACCAAGCACATTTGGTGTATGAACCTCTTCTATTCGAGAAAGTACGTCAGCTACTATATTTGTTGAACCGGCGAGAATGTATTGGATATTAGTTGTTAATTGCCTAACAAATTCCAGGTGTCTTAAGTGACTGGGAATCACATTTTCGGTTTTTTGTTGAAACGCAAATGTAAAAGGTTTGTGATCGATGTATAAGATAAAATTTGTCTGTGCGCGCACACACTTGGAAAGTTTCATCATATAGTGTCTGCAAAGATCGACATATGAAGTCGTTTCTCACAAAAACGTGGGTTTAATTCGGAAGTTCCTTCTGGATAAAGACATCATTTTTTGAATGACGCGAAGAGGAAACTGGCCTTAGATGTCGCATTTGTCGTTTTAATTGTTAAACGAATTCATGTTGTTGTTGTTGAAACCCAGACCGTCCGACCTACCAGAAAGGTGTAAGGTAACTGTTTTGGACGGTCGGGAAGTGCCACCCAATTTAGACCGGAACCCAGTGGGGGAGGCATCCACAGGGACCGTACCTTCCTTCCCCTACCACCAACCTCTCGGAAGGACTTTCGGACCCACATGTTTAACGTGATCGTACTCCGCATGAACACGGCGGCAGTTTTGGCTGTGGCTGGAATCGAACCCGGGCCTACCGAGTGCAGCTCCAGCGCGCTAACCAATGGGCTACCGCGCCCCAAACGAATTCATGTGTATGTTTTAGGATGTCCTTTAGTGATGTGTCGAGTAGGAATTCACCTGACAATCGTAATGATGTGCCGTAGGTTATGTTTGCACTAGAAGTTTTTAGATCTTGTTTGTTTGCGGATCGGATTCATAAAAGTACTGTTGTTAGTACTTCTACCCAGCGTTCTGTGTCTTGATAGCGTATTGTCTATTTCAGTTGGCGGTGAAAGCGCTCCACCATGTAATTTGAGGTAGGATGATTTGCTGTCATTCTGGTATTTTGTCTTCCTAGAAATTTTATTAGGTGTTCAAATAAATCCCTTTCGAATTGTCGCCCCTGGTCAGTACTTATGACCACGGGTGCGGCAAATCGAGAAATCAAACCAGAATAAAATGCTTCTGAGACTGTGGCTGAAGTTTGATCCTCTAATAGAATGGCTTCTGGTCATCGCGTAAATCGATCGATACAAGTGAGTAGATATCGAAATCCCTTCGATACTGGTAAAGGTCCGACATCGTCGATACGCTCATGTTGGAATCTGCCATTAGGTGTATTGGAATTTCCTAAAGGTGATTTTGTGTCGATGTATTTTTGCTTTTTGGCAGACGATACATGTGGGACTCCATTCGGCACAGTCCTTTCAAAGTGAAGACCAATTGAATCGTTTTAGAACAATGTCCACGGTTCCTCGAACTCTTGGATTATTGAGATTGTGTATATTGTGAAACACTTGCTTTCGAAAACTCTGTGGTATGTACAGTCGTATTTAACCTGTTGAGGTGTCACATTGTAGTATGGCACCTGATGGACCTATAGCAATACATTTTAGTTGTAGAAAGCCCAGACCACACGACCAACCCAAGGGTTTATGGTAAACACACATGGTAAACACATATGGTACACATATGGTAAACACATATGGTACATTTTAGTTGTAACGAAGGATAAGATTTTTTTAAAGTTGCTCAACGGTTTTCGTCAGATTGGCAACTTGAGCTTCTAGGCGTGAAATATGACTATTGTCTGGTACTTCTGATACTGAAAGTGATGTGGAAACATCGCAAATTTTGTCCGCTATTTCAGAAAATATTTGTAGCGATTTTGAACTAATTGATAAAATTTGTTGTATATGTACGGATAGTCGCTGAAAAAACAACGGGCGTAGTACGTCTTCGTGCATTTTTGCTCCGGCGAGATCCTGCTTTTCGCGAAGGAAATGACTTAGTTTCCTATCACCTAATTGCAATTCTTGCAAAAGGGGGCGACGTTCTATGACTTCGGAATCTGCAAAGTGCGAAATGTTCATTTTTTTCAACATAGAATAAGGTTCATTTTCAGGTGGTTTGTGAATCAGATATGTGACATGAATCAATATATCACAGTCTACATCTGCAATTACGCACTGAAATTTTGTTTTTTCATTTACAATTCCGGAAACCAAGAATTGAGAGTCCAGGTGCCAAAACCATAAATCTAGGTTTGTGAGCGGAGGTGCTTTGAAAGTCACTTTTGAGACTTTGGCAGAACTAAAATCTTCCTTTGAAGTTGAAGCATTTTATCCGTCGTGGGTTTGACCTCTCAAAAGAGCTTCGGTAGTTCAACTTGTAGTCACATTGCGTTAGGAATTGAACACGTATTTTTTTTTAGAACTTGCTTAAATTGAAGAAGATACTCACAAAAATTGAAGCATCTCACGTCTCCAGTGAATTGGAGTTATCACGTCCCAGGAAAGTTAGACCCATCACTTCTCAGGGTTACCACTCTACAGTGAAAGGGCATACATAAGGCGAATGTGCGATGTTGAAGAGTGTCCAATATAGCGGCAAGCATAAAACATATATTAATTTGCAAGAACATACTGACTATATGTACAGAAACATTACGTAGTTTATATACAGGAACATTATTAAAATAGAACTACATCATAACACGCTTGCAGGCAGCATCTAAAATACGATTGTTCGAATGATACGGATAAAGATCTGAGGGTTGCTTATAAGAGCCAGGATAGAAGTCCTGCGCATGTGCAAATCAAGAGTCTCTGTGGCGAACAAGAAAGTTTTATGCTAATGGCCTGTTCATCGTCTTCATGCAAATCGCTGGAGCAGTGTAGCCATATTTCCATATATTGAGCTTATACTTAAATTTGATAAAAATTCTACTAAATTTAGAACTGTCACTAGTGGTCATAATTCTTATTCTACTACTGCTAGCAAATTTCTACTTAACCTTTTGCTTAACGGTGGGACAGCGTTCATTCCAAACGAAGAACTTCTCAAAAAGACAGGTATCTGACATACCCTATCCCTAACAGTTCGATCCCTCTTTGAGGACATTGGCGTCCAAGGACGCCAATGGTTTACGTTATTCTAGTAATAAATACTTTATTCTAGATAACAGCAAAGAATAAATTAGCATCTCTTGGTAAACTTACAGATTGTCAAACTTTTGATTTTAAAGCTCTCTTTAACAGTATTAATATTACTGATTTTTATGATGTAATTTTAGCTCTTTATGCTTTTAATACAAATCATTCTAATCTTATTGAATTAAAAAAATGTCCTAAATTTCTCCACTCTGTAGTATTCAATGATTTTATTTTTCAACGTAATAAATTATTCTTTCAAGTCTCTGGGGTTCCATAAGGTAGCTGTAGTTATGTTAGCTAATTTATATTTTTATCATTATGAAAATTCTTTTACTTCTACGGATTAGAAAATTTACAGATATGTTGATGATCTGAATTGTTTGCTATTTGCTGCCAACAATGCCATCGATATAGATTTCTATCCAGATGATTGGGAATTAATTCCTAATGAAGCCTCTACTAGTAACAGTGTTAATTATTTGGATTTAAATCTAATTATTGAACCATCTAATAAGATAGTTACTAATTTATATGACAAAAGTGATAATTTTCATTTTAATATTAATAAAATATTACCATTTAATTTTTGTAACTCTATTCAATTGTTTAAAAATATTATACATAATCAACTTTTCAGAGTTTTTAGATTATCAGATAAAAAAATTTCATGTTTTGCACATTAATAACCACAAAAATATGAATTTTATAAATATCCAGTATATTTAGTTAATGGTATAGTTAATACGTTTAAATTAGCTGAATACTCTTAAATATCCTCCTTAGTATCGTTTATTAGCCTATTATCATCATTCTCTTGCATTTGCATTACAATGTATTCACATCCACCTAAAATTTGCCTCCTTGCGTTCACTGTTTTTCACACCCTCATTTATGCAGCTTTTACAAGTGAATTTATAACATTTTATACATATTTGTAATACTGTTATTTATATCTCACGACTGGCAACAGCTGATCTCCACTTTTATCTACTGTGAATGGCAGCAGTAGACTCTCGTTATTTAAGAGGCGACACCTGCTGATTATTTTCAGTTACAATTTATTTGATTTCATTTTTATTTTTCAATTTTTATTACTTTCCCTGCAATACATGGTAATGTATAGGGAAAGTATTGGAGTCATGGCGAAAATCACAACTCGAGTTTTCGACGGATCTACACGTTTCGAGACCTCTAGAATATGAAAAAACTATTTTTAGCGTGACGTCTGTCTGTGTGTCTGTGTGTCTGTCTGTCTGTCTGTCTGTACAGATTTTGTATCCACTCTAACTAAAAAACTAAAGGACCGAATTTAACAAAATTTGGTAGGTAAGTCACTTGCGGGCAAGTCTGGTGCTGATTAGTTTTGGGTACGATTTGGGAAAAAAGAACCCTTTTTTTTTTTTTGCGAAATAGCCCGCAAAAGCTTGTATCCACTCAAACTAAAAAACTAATGGACCGAATTTCACAAAATTCGGCAGATAAGTCATTTGTGGGTTACCCTGGTGCTGATTAGATTTTGGTATCCTTCGGAAAAAAACAACCTGCCTTTTTTTGCAAAATGGCCCGCAAAAATCGTCAAAATCTAAACTAAAGAACTACGTATGCTCAAATATATCCATTAAATGCTTGTTTAATACGTAATTTTTAGAGAAGAAAAGAAAAAGACCAACCACATTACACTAGGTCTAGCTGTTCTCGAGATATTTTAGTTTTTCGTATTTTCCCTACGCCACCTTTGAAAATAAGTCCGGTTACCGAATGAGAAAGAAAATTGAATTAAAAGTGAAATAAATTTAATTAAATTAAAGAGAAGGTGGATATAAGTCTGCAGAGAAAGTCATGTGCTGCCCACATCAGATTTTTTCCCCTGCAATACATGGTAATGTATAGGGAAAGTATTGGAATCATGCCGAAAATCGCAACTCGAGTTTTCGACGGATCTACGCGTTTCGAGACCTCTAGAATACGAAAAAACTATTTTTAGCGTGACGTCTGTGTGTGCGTCTGTGTCCCTGTGTTTGTGTGTGTGTGTGTGTGTCTGTGCAGATTTTTATCCATTCTAACTAAAAAACTAACAGACCGAATTTCATAAAATTTGGTAGGTAAGTCTCTTGTGGGCGAATCTGGTGCTGATTAGTTTTGGGTACGATTCGGGATAAAAGAACCCGCCTTTTTTTGCGAAATGCCCCGCAAAAGCCTGTATCCACTCTAGCTGATAAACTAATGGACCGGATTTCACAAAATTCAGTAGATAAATTATTTGTGGGTCAAGCTGGTGATGCTTAGATCTCGGTACGATTCGAAAAAAATAACCTGCCTTTTTTGCAAGAGGGTCCCCCCCAAAGTCGCCAAAATCTCAAATAAAAAGCTACGTATGCTCAAATATATCCATTAAATGCTTGTTTCATACGTAATTTCTAACGAAGAAACGAATAAGATCAACCCCATTATACTAGAACTAGCCGTTCTCGAGATATTTCAGTTTTTTCCTATTTTCTCTATGCCACCTTTGAAAATAAGTCCAGTTATCACATTAGAACGAAAATTGAATTAAAAGTGAAATTAATCAATTAAAATGAAGAGAACGTGGATATGAGTCTGCAGGAAAAGTCATGTGCTGCCCACATCATATTTTTGAATTTATAGGCCCAGTATAGGGAGTTTATAGATAATATCTATCTCCTTATTCAGGAACAAGCTTTCTTTCTTGGTCATTATATATAAATACTAGACTCTAAGGAAGAATTTATTGCATAATGATCTCCATGCTAAGCCTGTAGCAAGCTTATCCATAAGTTAGGCTTGAATGACTCGTTATTTTCAGTTTTTTTTCTCTGTTTTTCTATATCGAATTTTCACCTTTGATATTCGTTTATTATTCATAGTATGATGAATGCATAATTGCATTGATTTAGGTTTTTTTTTTCTCCATTATAGTTATATCTCTAATTTTTAAATTTTGGAAAGCCACAGTGCTTACCTCCGTAACCTTCCTTTTATATAGTAGTAGATGATAAGAATATGCTTCGATTTTGTTTTAAATTTGGCTGATTTTATTTATTAGATAATGTTTTATATGTGTTTAAAAAATCTCATAAATATCTCTCGATTTTTATAAACTATATTTATTCCTTATTATTCTTGCAAAGCATGTAATTTGGCAAAAATGCAAAAGTTTTATTTTTCCTAGTTAGAAATTGTTTAGTAGGTGTTTAAAATTTGTCTTATATGTAGCTATCTTATATTTTAAGTTACGATTATATGTGTTACACAATATCTGTTATCTTCTTGCTCTATGTCTTCGGACGAGTCGGCTGGCCTGGGCTTTCGACACTCCTTTCGACTATATCTGTTATCTATCATTGTAATTCCATATAATATTTTCATCATATATATATATATATATATATATATATAAGTGTTCTATTACCCTTGAGATTTTCGATCCAAACCGAATAACTTTATTCAATTGCCCCACACAGTATGGATTATTAAATTAAATGGGACGTATATTTGTGTATTATCCATATCTACCAATTATATTCTAAAATCGCATTATATATAAAAAATGATTTCAGATTCGTTAATAATGTTACAATAAATATTGGTCGTAATCCAGAAAGCTGCACCGAATTAGATGAGCAGCAAATTGAAATAAGTAGAATAAAATATTTAAACTATTCTGTTTAAGCAACTTTGGCTGATGGATGTTGCATTAGATTTGAAACCCCCTGTATATATATATATATATATATATACCCTGCTTGTATACATATATATATATATATATATATATATACATGTATACAAGCAGGGGCCGCGCTAGCCATTCGCCTACGCTCCAAATGCGAAAAAATCGCAAAACTGGCGACAAAGAAAACACTTTGGCGAAAAAAATGGCGAATGATTTTTTGGAAACGGTGAAAATTTCTTAAATATTTTTTGGGAAGCGTAAAAATTTCTTAAATGAATAAAAAAGGCATTTGTTTTTAGTTAAAACCAACTGAAGCCAAAAGGTCATTGCTGACAGGCTTCCGGAGATCGCCCGTCCTCCCGTTTTCGCCGGGTTAAAATTCGACGAGGAGGTCCAATTTTCGGAAGTTGCCGTCCTCTTGGACGGCTATGAGATTAGATATAAAAAGTAATAATAACAAGTTGTCATCATAAAATTATGGCGAAAGCCGCCCTTTCCCATGCCATGAATTTAAATTTAAAATGCCGTCCCTGCAAATGGCCTACCCCCTCCCATAAACTTAACTAGTGTGCATTATTAACGCCTTCTTTCTAGGAGAGCCGTCAAATCTGCATTGCAACCACAGACGCTAGTTATTTTCCTTTCTTTCATCCGCCACCCAGTGAATCTGATAACCGAACGAAAATGAGATAGTATTCTTGTATGTTTGATCATACCTTGGAACAAGGTATGATCAAAAAGTTCGGAGACAGTGCTGATATCTCCAACCCTGATTGGAGGAGAGGGGATCTATTTTACCGTGCCGTAGAGAGACATGTGATGCGAGATGTGAAAAGGAAGGATCAGGTCCGCAGTGCAGGGTTATTCCAAACAATGCGGGAACTGTAGCCGTTCGCGTTCGTCGAAAACGGAAATGGCGTTTGAAGAACAACGTGCGAATATCAAATTTTGCAAGCGTATGGGGGAAATCGCAGATAGTAACATTGCACATGTTGCAGCAGGAGTACACTTAGAGAGCAATGTGTCGTGTGAAGGTGTTTCCACGGCACACCCGATTCGCAGACGGCCGTGAATCCGTGGAAGACAATCTGCGGACTAGGCGGCCGTCAACATCCATTACGGAGGACAACATTTGAAAGTTGGAGGAAATTGTGCGTGCTGACCGACGTCAAACCATCAACATCATTGTTGAAAAAGCAGAAACTTCGTATGGGAGCTGCCAAGCTATCCTGACGGACAAACTGAACATGCATCGTGTGTGCCAACACATTGTACGAGAAATGCTAACCGAAGATCAGTGTGATAAGCGCATGCGGATCTGTGGAGTATTGACTGACGCTGCTGACAAAGTTCCGACATTCCTTTAAAAAATATCACCGGTGATGAGACGTGGTGTTTCTTGTACGACCCACAAACAAAACGGCAGTACTCACAGTGGCAGTCATCATCGTCGCCGAAGTCAATAAAGTTCCGTTCCTCCATTCAAAGGGAAAGGTAATACTGGAAGTGTTGTTTGAGCAGAAGGGCTTGGTGCATTACGAGTTCATACCGGAAGGAGCAACAGTGAACAAGGAGAGATACACACAGATCCCGACTCGTCTCCTTGATGCTATCCGTCGGAAACGCCCAGAACTCTGGAAAAGCAAGGATTGGGTGCTGCAACTTGACAATGCCCTCGCTCATCGGTCTTTCATGGTGCAGTCCGCACTGGCCAAACATGGAATGTCAACCCTGCCACATCCTCCCTACTTACCCGATTTCGCCCCATGCAATTTTTACCTGTTCCCCTGTCTCAAAAACGAACTCAAAGAACGCCGTTTCAGCAGTGCATCTGAGGTTGAGGAAGCTGCGATGGTCTCACTGAAGACCATCTCGTCCAAAGGCTTTCAGCAACTGTACTCGCTCCGGCAGAAGTGCATAGCAATTCATGTATTTTGAAGGTGGTTGTGTGTAACACATGATGTCAATAAATCATATCGATCAAGTAAGCCAGTCTCTTTTTTTTATCCTACCTTGTATATATATGTATATATATATATATATATATATATATATATATATATATATATATATATATATATATATATATATATATATATATATATATATATATATATATATATATATATATATATATAAGCAAACACTGCACTCAGACAAAGACATTTAATTTCTTTTTTCGAAAAAAGATGGAGTATTAAAATATCAAAATCATTGTTATATAATCATAAAGGTTATCTTATATATGACAAAACAAAGTACAAATTGTTTACATCTTATCTATTCAGTTTGGAGGTCAAAGCGTCATAAGAGTTTACATTTTTCATAAAGCTCCCATTTTAGCCGGAAATCCCTCAACCATAGACAAAAGGTTCGCGCCAAATGTTTGCAATTACATTTCCTTAATTTTAAACTAACGAAGTTAGGAATAGGTTTAGTGTAATACACAGACAAATTTAATAAAACTTTCTCTAAAACCATTTATATAATAAATAATTGTGCAGTTGCAAAAATATCTACCAGAAATTATAGTCTATATTAAATATTAAAAAAAAATCCAGACGACAACATAAATTAAAAGGAATGAAAATAATGTTCTTCCTGGATTTATCTTTTTGTCTGAGAGGGAGTGTCCCGCCGATTCCCCCACACCCTGTTATTTTCAAGATTCTTCAGCTCTCGGGGAAACAAGGGACTGGTTGATTACACGTTGGTATCATGAGTCCGGACTGTTTGTTGACAGAAAGTCAGCAATCTCGTTTCAGTTGGCTTAATAGTGCCCACGAGAACAATAACACTGATTTCTTACAGATACACGTTTTTTTTATTTCTATGATCTTAGTACCAGAAACTAACACGATGTATCACAGATTTTTTTTTTTATATTTATTTTTACATTTTTACACACAGACACCAAAAATATTTCAGAATATCATTTTACCCATATTTGACAAAGCACAGAAAAAATTAAGCATTTTAGGTGAAACTTTCAGAACCAAACCTCACGAAGGAACCTGAAATCGCTAGCTTACTCTAATACAGCCTGGCTTAAAAATAGGTCAATGGTAAACTATTATACCATTATGCTTCTTGTGTTAAGTGGAAAGATAAAAATCGCACTAAACACAAAACCACTTTTTTGCTTCAGATTGTCGGCTTTATACTGAAATTTTTTTATTGAAATCTGTTGTCGCTCATTGAAATTTTCTGCCTATTTCAAATGCTCAGGATGCTCATCTAGAAGTTTTAGTAAATCAGGATTTCGCTGTTGCATTCCCAGTGCTCTAGCAACTACATACTTGGGAAAATACATTCTTAAATAGCCAATCCTTAGAACTCGTTGGAATTCTGTAGATTTAAATAAACTTCATCACAAAAACAGTTTTGTAAGTTTCCATGCAGCAACGATAGCAGTATATGCAAAAGATTACAATTATCCTGACTCAAAAGTTCAATTTGTGGATGTGGGAATCTTGTGGGAATACGGAACCAGCCCATGTCACCTTGTAAAATTGTATGTCAGTCCCCTTCCTATTATACCCATAATCTTTAAAATGCTCAGTTTCCTTTCGTGTTTTTGTGAGACAACCAATAGACTGGTCTTCCCCCCCTCTGTATTGTGGACTCCAAGAACGGATCACGAAACTTCACAAATTTCAATCACTATAAAGAAAAATAGACTTAATACAAATTTTGTGTGTGTTGCTGTTGTCATCAGTTCTCTCGGGAGATCCTTGTAAAATTGTATGTCACTCCCCTTCCTATTATACCCATAATCTTTAAAATGCTTAGTTTCCTTTGTGTTTTTGTGAGTCAACCAATAGACTGGTCTCCCCCCCCCCTATATTGTGGACTCCAAGATCGGATCACGAAACTTGACAATTTCAATCACTGTGAAGAAAAATAGACTTGATACAAATTTTGTGTGTGTTGCTGTTGTCATCAGTTCCCTCGGGAGAGCAAGTTATTTCGTCGAGGGTGTATATTGGTCGAGTCCGCTTCGACGATAAGAGCTTGCAATTTCACCCCAGTACCTTAACGTTAGAGTGTCGGCTGGACAGCTTGAAGATCCAGGGTTCATTTCCCGGTTGGGGCAGCAAGATTCATTACAATGGCGCCCGAACAAATTAAGTATGTAGGGTATGTAGGTTAATACAAAGATGTCGTAAATCTAAAGTCCCCAGACAGTGCGACTCACATAGTCGGTTTAGAGTAGTTAGCTGCACGGCTGGAAAAGGATACCTCCTGCACCCAAGGTCTACCATCCCGCCAAACGAACATTTATTTAGAACTAAATAGATAACAATTGATGAAAAATATTGTGATTAAACAGACAGTTTTACATTATATTTGAACTTGACAAGTACGTCCCTTTTTCAAAAATGGGAAAAGGGTTATTGCGAATATAATAAAAAGATCATTGAAAAATGAAATTTAGAGTAAGGTATATTAACATAAGGAAAGGATGTCGGAGGTCTGAAAGTGACCCTTGTGCAAATAGTACGGATTCAATAGGACTCTGTACGAATGAGAGCCGATTTCAATTTAAGAAGATAATGAACATGCAGTGTTCTAACCTGGGTAAATTAGTAGCAACAGAAGGTTAACCTGCGGTACAAGTAGCAGGGAGGTGGTCAATCAGGTTGTCAGTTGCCCATCGATCTGGCATTTGAGGGAGGGGAATGCAGAGTCCACTTCGACGATAAGATCTTGCAATTTCGTCCCAGTAGCTCAACGGTAGAGCGACCGCTGGCCAGTTCTGAGAACCAGAGTGCTATAACCGGTTGGAACAGCAAGACACTTTACAATTGTCAAATTTAGGATCTATTGAACGATTTTTATTCCCTTGATAATGAAGAGTAATATGCTATAATTTTGATCATTTGAGCCAGCGATACAGATTTTGCAAAAATTTTCTTGCAATATTTGCAAAATGGAAAAAATATCACAAGTTATTTAAAAATGGATTCTGGGATGAGAAACTCGAGTTGACCACACTACAGTTAATTTTACACTGCATTTATTTTTTTATTTACCTTAAATACAAACAGTGTAGTCATTTTTTAAAGATAATGATGCAATTATCATCAGAAAACAGATTAATGTGAAATTTGTTATTGGATTGCGTTTAAAAACAATCGGCTTCCAGTATTCACGGATTATAATTTTTGTACCAAATTTTCTCCAAATCGCTGTATTCGTTCATGAGATATCGTCTCCACAGAATCACTGATACATACACACAGACATCACCTCAGAAACGTTTAATCCGAATTCAGGGATGTTTTGAAACTACTCTCCCGTCGAAAACTCGAATTCGAATTTTCGACCCCGTCACAATACTTTCCTTATACATTATACTATGTATATAGTGGAAGAAATATGTCACGATGAAAATAGGTTTTTCGTGTTCCGCAGATCTCAAAATGTGTAGATCCATCGAAAACTGGAGTTGCGATTTTCAGAACGATTCCAACACTTTCCTTGTACATTACCATGCATTGCAGGGAAAGTAAAATTATACTTCTCCTTAAAAATATAAAATCGGCGGTGGCTCCGGACAGATATAGCAGAAATGGTTATGCCTGAATAACTTCTTCTAAAATAAAATTCCATTAAAGTTCAACAAATTTAATCAATGTTTTCAACCATTATAGAGATTCTAAAGGGCTACAAATATCTCCATTACTGTTCATAACTGTGTAAAATCTCGAAATTAAAACCATTTATCCCAAAACATTCAAAATATTAAAATATAAGAATTATAGTCGTAATATTTAAAAAACTATGGCCGTGGTATAAAATCCAATAATATATCGTTCCAGGTATTTCAAAGCACTACAAATTACTTGCTTTTCTGTTCATTCGTAATTTGGACTTCGGGATTAATGTTTTCTTTACGCTGACAAAGGGGATCCGGTGTATCCTCGAAACAACTGCATGCTGCATTATTTTGTTATTTGCGCTTATATAGGTAACTTAAATTTTCCTTATCTTTCGTACAAAGTGTATTTTACTTATTGATGTAACTACGTAGTTGTATGTTTGCAATACGGAAATATTTTTTTACTTCCCTTATATACATAATGTATAAGCAAAGTATTGTGACGGGGTCGAAAATTCGAATTCGAGTTTTTGACGGGAGAATACGTTTGAAGCATCCCTATTCACGAATCGAATATATTTGAGGTGATGTCTGTGTGTGTGTGTGTGTGTGTGTCTGTGTGTATGAAAGTATGTGTGTGCGTGTACGTGTCAGTGAGTCTGTGGCGACGATAACTGACGAACGAATGAACCGATTCAAACGAAATTTGGTACAAATATTACAATCCGTAAACACTGGGAGCCTATTGTTTTCAAACGCAATCGAATGCTCCCCCTAAATTTTCGAGCAAAATTTTGAAAAAATCGTCAAAAAATCAAAACCTCTAATAAAGTTACGCAAATAGACATTTCTTATGTAATTTTTCATTAGAAAACGATTGACATAAATTTTAGAATGCTCACACGAACCGTTCTCGATATATTGCACATTTAAAAAAAAAGTATCAAAAACTCATATAAAATGAAAAAAAAAATTCCTATTGAGAAACATGTTCTCTTTTCATATGTAGTATCATGAGATAAATTGGGTGACATCAGTCTCGTGGATCTAGCTCGTTCCGTTCATGAAAATAGATACTTTGAGTAATACTACTGTATTTGAACGTTAATAGTCATTTATCTGCTGTAAGAATAACTTATTTCTTCATCCATAACGCTTGACGAGATTTTGATGTCGAATTTAGCGGAATGTCGCCAACTTGGCGACATATTTAAATGTTGCCAAATTAACGAAAATCTCGCCAAATGGATAAAAATGACGCTAAATCAATGAAAATGACGACTAATTGAAGAAAATTCAATATCTTGGAAAGCATATAATTATCTGCTATAAGAAAAACATTTTTAACTGTAAAAGTAATAAATTCGTTGCATTATGTCAGGAAAGTCATGTGTTGCTCACATCAGATTTTTTATATTTCGATTTAGTTTATGAGCTATTCTATTTGCTATGCACCTCTAAAATGCAAAATTTTAATTTTTAAAAACACACTAACTATACGATTTCCCAACAAAATATAATTACTATACGACCCCTAATAAAACTCAATAATTTCAGGACCGCAAGACCACTTTAACAAAATTGAACATCTATATAACTCTAGCAAAGCATTACTGTCCCACGAACAAAAAATTACTGTACAGGGTGTCCCAAAAAGTTTGAAAGCCGCTTTAATTCTTTTCCTGTTCGAGATAAGGCGGCAATGTAAATTCCAAAAATGTTGAAAGTAAGGTAATAAATAAGACTCCGTTAATGAAATAGTCATCCTAATAATTTTCAAAAAGGTTACACTTTTTAAATTTTTACACGACCCTCTTAGACAAAGTTGCTCAATCAGAAATGTTTCATTTTTAATGCACCAAGATCATTAAAAAAAACGCATATCTGTATCTTTAAAATCAAATGAATTATGATAAAGGAAAATATCTGACTTATGCCACTTTTCCGTAACATATGAAAGGCTCTTTCATCAGTGAAAATAGGGATCATAAACAAATTGACATGCAAATTGTTTAGATCAAAAATACGTTAATATGTGTCAAAATGTTTTATCACAAATGCATCTGATGCATTACACAGACAGATATCATATAAAGCAGTGGTACTCACTATGCGGTTGGGGCACATAATTAAAATATGCATTGTTAGAAGACCACTGATATAAAAGGACAAATTTCGTTACAAATACTAGAAAATTATTTCACTTACAAACATTTGAAACGGCTAAATTAGAGTTAAAGGAAAGTCAAAATCGTCTGTGAGTTCTATTATTTGGAAAATTATGTTAAATTTCAAAATCAAATATATACGTGAAAAGTACTTAAAAATCCGTGATTGCATCGTGAGCCTACGCGGAATTCACAAAAATGTCTTCTCTGTATTATCACCTAGTTTTATCTTTTTTGTTGTATGTCACAAATTTACATATCTAATTTGATATAAGGTCCCCATTCACAATGTTCAATTTTCAATTAAATATAACTCGCTCAATTTTAAAGATACAGATGTGCGTGTTTTTTTTTAATGATCTTATATTGAAAATAAGAATTTTCTGATTGACAAAATTTGTCTAAGGGGGTCGTATAAAAATTACAAAAGTGTAACTTTTTGAAAATGAATGGGAGGACTATTTCATTAGCGTAGTCTTATTTCCTACCTCACTCTTAACAGTTTTGCAATATACATTGACCACTTATCTCCAACAGGTAAAGAATTAAAGTTTCAATCATTTTGGGACACCCTGTATATATATATATATATATATATATATATATATATATATATATATATATATATATATATATATATATATATATATATATATATATATATACATATAAATTCGAAAGAGTAAAATTAAGAAACAAACAAGATGAAATGGGTAAACATCGGGCAAGGTGCAAAAAGAGGGCCGATGAGGGATTGTGACCCCATTTAATTCTCTTCTTTCTTGATTTTAGTCTTTAGAATTTATATTTACTGAAAAATTGAAGATAAGAAACATTGGGAAAATGTGTATTACTATGAGGCAGGAACCCTTCTTGATTCAACACGTGTATATGCGATCAATCTCAACAGTATGATAAATATCTAGAAGCACCGGAATGAACATGACGAAATATAATCTAGGAGGCAGAACGGACGTTCACAGCGACACCCCAAAACCCGTTCAGTGAGTCAGAGCAGGGGACAGGACAATTACCAATATAAGTAAAACATAATATGAACATGAAGCATAGATGAAAACTTCTACTAAGGAAGTGATTCATAGAAGAAATGGATAAATGAGAATGCCAGTATACACCAATTATAAGGGCACTCAAATCGTAGTATCAAACTGGCTAAATTTACAAATTTTTAGCGAAATTAAAATCCAAAACATTAATATTAATGTATCTTATTTTCAGATTTTTTTATTTTCCTAATTTTTTAAGTTTATTTTATTATTTTTCATTCTTATTTATTTATATATTTAATAAATAATTATACACACACACACACACACACATATATATATATATATATATATATATATATATATATGTATATATATATATGTGTGTGTGTGTGTGCATATTATGCAATACTGGATTGATGTTCTTTTCATAGAAGAATATATACAGATTAGCTAACAATGATGAGGCACCCCCCTTGTGGGATACCAAACTCTTGCTACAAAATAGAATCACCATGTTGAATATAATTATCATAGAGAGTGCAATTAAGTAATTTTTTAAAAAGAAAATTTGAATATTTTAAGTCGATATTATATTTTTCAAAAATTCCTAAAATATTTCTGTACAGATCATTTATATCAATATTGTTAAACAAATCTTTGAAATCAAAAATATAAATACTATGAATATTAGTAAGATTTTGTAATTTTTTAACTAATTCAAAGCTGTTTTTCACAAAATGACAATTATTTGAGTAACACTCAGTTACGGTTATGCCGTAACTGAATATGCCGTAACTGAGTGTTACGACTTGTATTTGAGTGGGAAAGCACTTTCAGTCTGAGATGGAAATGGACAGCAGCTGCATTGCGGAGGTCTGGGTTAACTGTCTGAAAGAAATCATTTTGTACAAAGTAAGAGACTTTTGCTTTTCGGTGAGGTGTATGCGTGGCTTGTTTTTCTTGGTGTATTGGTATTGGATGTAACTCATTTTTATAGTATTTTGTGTTTCTGTTTGGATGTAGTGAAGCTCGTAGTTATTGTATAGGTGTAGGGACTGTATAGGTTTTCCTACTTTTTTCTTTTTTACATTTATAGTTTTAGTATATGTACTTGGTTGGCGACATTGTATCCGCTTCCGGGAGTGTCGTCATGACATAAAGCTGGCTAAACCGGGAAGTGGGGGTCACAATCCCTCCCCGCCGAAATTTTGATGCATTGTCATTCTTCATTTTTCTTTTTCTATTTATTGTGTAGTATAGAAATGTACTTGTTTGAGCAGCTTGGCGCCTTTGGATATATTTTCAATTGTTAGTTTTAGATGAGATAAATGTTATATATATATATATGTCCAAGTAGAAATAGTTTATAGATATTATCTATCTATTTCTTCAGAAACATACATTTTTGTGTTTGCTTCTACAAAAAACTTGGACATGATTAGATTTTTGTAGAGGTTAACAATTCATGATTTAGGCATAGAGCCTCGACCACGTGTATGGCGTTTGTGTTTGAATTCGTTTGTTATACTTATTTCGATTCCATACCTTTGTATTATATATTTTTCATTGACTTGTTGATTCGATATTTATTTTATTTATTTATTTTTTTCCATTTGCTTGAGAATTAGTTAATTTTTACTTTTGTTTTGTAAGCCAGTTATATAGTTGAATTTAGTTTAAGTTTATCTTTTTTTGTTTCCATACCTTTTAATTTGGTTGATTTTCTGTAACTTGATAGCTTGTGTTTTGTATTTTTTATCCATTTGATTGATGATTTGCTGTATTATATTTTATTCTGTGGGTGTTTTAAAAAGTTAGGTTTATCGTGTTACATCTTCTTACTTTTCGTTCATTGGATTTTCAAACTTCTATTATTATATATATATATATATATATATATATATATATATATATATATATATATATATGTATGTATATATATATGTATATATATATATGTGTGTATATATATATATATCACCATATATACATATATATTTATACATATATATATTTTTTTTTCCAAAAAGAATACCTAAGTACAGAAAAGCAAAAGATGAATGTGAAAAACGAAAACTATCACAAGTGGCCGGGGGGGAGTTGTGACCCCCACTCTCCGGTTAAGCAATGTTTTATGCCATGGCGACACTCCCGGAAGCCGATACTTATACATGGAATGGCCTCAATACCATCAATTACCGAACAGCAAAAACCCACAGCAAAAATTCAAAAATACACTTTGGATGACACACGAAAAAACTATTCAATTCACTCAATGTGCCTACAAATGAACTTGCCTATATAACCCGTCTCAACAAATTCCAAAAATCTTACCAAAACTGTCCGATGTATAAAACTCCAACTTGTAGTCCACTTCACAAATAACCATACTCAATACTCGCGAGTCGTCGCTATTCAATGACAATGTTTCAACTGTTTAAATATTTGCCCTTACATTCAGTTACAGTTAACCCAGTGAATTCTGAAAGTATTTTAATTACAAAACCCATGGGGTAACCGTGTTTTGCAGCTTCATTTATAAACTCTGTATCGTGATGCTTTTGATCATACTCTCTACTATTCAATCGTTTATTTCTAGTTAATTGGTTAATGATAATATTACGAAAAACATTTTTATGTAAATTACTTGACCAAGGTGCGATGAAGTTTATTTTAAATTTAAAATCTTTTCTTTTATCAAAAATTCTGAAATAAGTTTTATTATTGTCTTTAACTATACATAAGTCCAAATAATTTAAACTTTCATCTGAATTGCTAGGAGTTTCTATTAGGTTTAAAGTTTGTGGATAAAAACTAACATCCATTTTGAAATCTGCAACACTTCAACTCAAAATCACATCATCGACGTATCTCATGTAGACCATTTCATTTATTATATGGGTACCTGTTTCATACCTATCGAGATAGATGTCTGCTAGAACCGAAGAACAACTTCCCCCCATTGGGATACCTTTAATCTGCTTGCAATAGCCTATACCGTTGCATAGTACTGTCTCGAAAAGTACCAATCTCACCAATGCTGTATACCTAGTCAGCGACATCAATAAATGCAATTTATGTGTATAGTATAATTCTATCACTATGTTAAGCAAATCATTTATATCAATGTTATTGTAAAGATCGCTAAAATCAAAACTCTTATAAACCACATTATGCGGTATGCTCTTTAATTTATGAATAGCTTCAAAACTATTTTTAATAAAATAAGATCCCTGCTTCTTAAGTTCTGCAATAACTGGCCTGAGCACCATGAGTAACCTTTTGTTTGCATTGGTTAAGTATGACCTATATCCTATTGTTACAGGTCGAAATCTAATGGGACTCTTATGCAGTTTAGGAATGAGCGTGAGATAAGGGAATTTAATGTTTCCGATTCCAATACCGGAAAGTTTATACATTGCCCTACCACGATTTTCAATTTCTATTTTTGATTGATTGACGTGTAGATACATCTTCTTATCATTATAACAATTTAATAGAAGCTCATTGTAGTATTTTTTACAAGTAAATGCATAATTAGCCGGGACCTTGTCAACATAAGTGATAACAAAACTATTCTGTAAAGCTTCCAATTCTTTTTTGTTATACTTCAAAATTTCGCCATGTTCTCCATACCTGTTATACCAGTAATAAATTTTATTCATTACTTTGCTTTTCCATTCCTTGAATACCTCAGTAGGTATACTATAATCAACAGCTGTGTTATAGATGAATTTATTCACGTCCCGATCAACTGATTGTACGACTTGATCATATTCCTGAAATCTAAATTTTGTGCCCTTTTCGAAGATGGTTCTTATATTTGTATTGATGACACTGAGGTCCCCGTGATCACATGTCCGTGATACGGGCGATCTCAGTAGATTGATATATATCTCAGATCATAGATATATATATATATATATATATGTATGTATGTATACATATGTATATATATATATATATATATGTATATATATATATATATATATATATGTATATTTATATATGTATATATATATATCACCATATATACATATATATATATATATATATATATATATATATACACACATATATATATATACATATATACACATACATATATATATATATATATATATATATATATATATATATATATATATATATATATATATATATATATATATGTATATATATATATATGAATCACCATATATATATATATATATATGGTGATTCAAAAGAGATGTGCCAAACTTCAGTAGAAGGTGGTAGTCCACACTAAACCAAGCCCCAGGCCAACGGCCGTACCGTGCTGAAAACACCGGTTCTCGTTAGATCACCGAAGTCAAGCAGCATCGGGCGCGGTTAGTACTTGGTGGGTGACCACCTCGGAACGCCGGGTGCTGTTGGCCATCTCGGGTGCGGTATCCCCGTGGTTTGCGCGCTAAATTTGCACGCTGCCACAAATGCCGCCGTGTTCATGCGGAGTATGATCACGTTAAACATGTGGGTCCGTAAGTCCTTCCGAGAGGTTGGTGGTAGGGGAAGGAGGGTACGGTCCCTGTGGATGCCTCCCCCACTGGGTTCCGGTCTAAATTGGGTGGCACTTCCCGGCCGTCCATACAGTTACCTTACACCTTTCTGGTAGGTCGGACGGTCTGGGTCTCAACAACAACAACACTAAACCAAGCCCCGGCCGTCCAAACAGTTACCTTACATCTTTCTGGTAGGTCGGACGGTCTGGGTCTCAACACTAAACCAAGCATTTTACGTCATAATTTGCCGGATTAGAAATGGAATGTAAAGGCTCCAGTGGGCGCTCAATTGTGAAACCGACGAGGTGCGGCGAAAACAATGACTAAAAATTATAAAATGCCATTTAGTAAACACTAATTACTGTAATGACTTGAAACACAGACTAGTAACCTGAATGCAAGTCTCACAGCGGAGATGGAGGAATTGGCGAACTCTCTCGAACAGACCAGGCATGTCGCGCACTTCGGCAGCAACGTTAAAAATTCTGATTACAAGTTAATCTTCAGATTCAAGGGGAGTGTCATTGGTGAGACTCTTGAGATATACTCACAAAAAGAAGATCCATACATGAAATTCATATCTGCTTTTTCCCTAGTTGTAAATTCCTCCATCGTCTCAAATGTTAGAGCTGCGATTAACTGGTGCAAACTGATAAGGCTTTACATTCGATGTTACGAAATTTTGCATAAGGGTTCTTCACGTACCGAAAAAAGTTCAACATGACCTCAAAAATTCACCAGAATAAACGAATGTCACCCATCTCCCCAAGAAATATTCCAAAGTCACAAAATACCAAGTCTGAAATACTAATAAACTGCCAGTGATCAACTGCTCAAAGCTACTAGTACGATCATTTAATTTATAAAATATAAAACATGAAAAATTGTTGCAATTTTTAGTGAATTGATTAAAAAGCTAAAAACAAAAAATAATTTATAATACAACTTGAAAAGCGCTATATTGCAATGTTACATGTGTATACCTATATAAATTCTCAAATAGGACAAGTAACAATGTACTCGTAAAATTTCTAGCACAGTGACGGAAGTAACGGCCGGGGGGAGTTGTGACCCCTAACACTCCGGTTAAAACTTTTTTCCGCCATGGAAAACGCTCCCGGTAGCCGATACTCCCTACACTATATTCTTCATGACTCTTATAAAACCGTAAAAATGACATACATACATATGATTTACTAAAAAGGATTACAAAACAAAATAGGCAAACAGGAGCATCATGAACCAAAAAAACTTCAACATGACCTCAAAATACCACCAGAATAAACGAATGTCACCCATCCCCCAAGAAATACTCCAAAGTCACAAAATACCAAGTCTAAAATTCTATTTAGCTGTCAGTGATCATCTGCGCAAAGCTGCTAGTACGAACATCTAATTTATACAATATAAAACATGAAAAATTGTTACAGTGTTTAGTGAATTGATTAAAAAGCTAAAAGCAAAACACTCTGGTTATAGCTTTTTTCCGTCATTGCAAATGCTCCTGGTAGCCGATACTCTTCATGACTCTTATAAAACAGTAAAAATTACATACATACATATGTATGTATTTAATTTTTACGGTTTTATAGGAAAATAATGTAGGAAGTATCGGCTACTAGGAGCGTTTGTCGTGGCGGAAAAAGGCTTTAACCGGAGTGTTGGGGGTCGCAACTCCCCCCGGCGTTACTTCCGTCACTCTACTAAAAATTTTACGAGTACATTGTCCTATTTTGGGAATTTATATAGGTATACACATGTAAAATTGCAAGTTGTATTATAAATTATTTTTGCTTTTAGCTTTTTAATCAATTCACTAAAAATTGTAACAATTTTTCATGTTTTATATTGTATAAATTAAATGATCGTACTAGCAGCTTTGCTCAGTTGATCACTGATAGTTTAATAGTATTTTAGACTTGTATTTTGTGACTTTGGCGTATTTTTTGGGGGGATGGGTGACATTCATTTATTCTGGTGGTTTTTTGAGATCATGCTAAACGTTTTTTCGGTTCATGATGCTCCTGTTCGCCCATTTTGTTTTGTGATCCTTTTTAGTAAATAATATGTATGTATGTAACTTTAATAGTTTTATAAGAGTCATGAAGAAAATAGAGTAGGGAGTATCGGCTACCGGGAGTGTTTGCCATGGCGGAAAAAAGCTTACATCGGAGTGTTGGGGTCGCAACTCTCCCCGTCCGCCACTTCCGTCACTGTACTAGAAATTTTACGAGAACATTGTTACTTGTCTCCTATTTGGGAACTACATATATATATATATATATATATATATATATATATATATATATATATATATACAGATTGTTTCAAAACTAATGCAACAAACTTTCAGGTGTAATTGAACACGTCGAAACAAGCATTTTCCATCATAGAATGCATGGCCGCAAGTTAAGCGGTTACGCACTAGTTGGCGATTTCCATTTCTCCAAGCACACAATCTTACGCAACGTAAAAACAGGACAGGCATGAAACAAAACAAATGCATAGCAGCACTGCAAGATCCCCTTTCAGACAGTTGACGGTGCAAGCGAGGAAACATTCCGTGATCGGGAACACTTCTGTAGGGAAAGCTTTTGCACTTCGTTGTAATCATATTTGATGAGACCGTAGACAAAATGCATGTCCGCCTTCTCTGCACGTCGGTATATCAATATATTCCAAGTCACTAATGACAGTTTATGCGAAAACCACCGATTTTGTACATGTGCCCTAATCAGCCCTCTAGTGCCTGAAAACGCCCTGTAGAGCGTTACAGCTTCACTTGCGACCATGCAATCTATGACGGAAATTATTTGCTTCGACTTGTTCTATCACCCCTGAGAGTTTCAACCCAAACCGAATCACTTTATTCAAATACCCGAAACAGTATGAGATTATTAAATTAAATGGGAAATAGGTTTGTGTATTTTCCATAAGTACCAATAATATTTTGAAAGCCAATTATATATAATATATGATTTCTAAATTCCTAATAATTTTTTCTATTGTGTAATCTTCATCCAGAAAGCTGCACCGAATTAGGTGAACAGCAAATTGAAATAGGTAGAATGAAATATTCGAACCATCCTGTTTAGACAACTTTGGCTAACGAATGTTGCATCAGTTTTGAAACACCCTGTATGTATATATATATATATATATATATATATATATATATATATATATATATATATATATAAAGAAGAAAAGTATGTACGTACAGCCGCGAAAAACAAAACGCCCCACCCTCTGTTAATCGAGCATCGTTCATCGTAGAGAAAATTGAATGATACCATTCGATTAGGAATAACATCCTCTACAAATTAATGTGCGTAAAATTTGCATAATGGGCCGTCTTCATATCTAAACTTGCACAAACTTTGAAATTTCCAATGGCAACAACCAATTTTGACGTCACCCACAAGTTCTAGACCCCCAAATTAGTTCAAATTCAAATTTCCACGACGTTTCTTTCTTTATATTCGAAGATATTCAATATTCCGGAATGTGCAATTTTCGGAGATCAGCTCCATATTGTAAAGCGCAATTTGAAGGGCGATGTTTCGTTGATTGACCACAACACTGTTGTAAATTATTGAACTATCCTCTTGACATTCAGCATTATGCCTTACCTCACAGCCAAAGGGTCACAGGTTCGATTCCTGCATAGGAGGGTGAGCATTTTCATGGCTGGGTGTGGTGTTGTCTTGTGTGTGTGTGTGTGTTACTAAGGCAGTGGGCCTGCAATAGGTAGGATTATGTGAGCCTCAAATAGGGCACGATTATTAGGGGTAAAAAGCCGTACTGGGTACTTTGCTAAAACTAATGGGGTATTCGTGCCAGGGTCAATAAAAGAAAGAAGAAATAAAGAAGAATGAAATGTTTATTTTTAAATGTTATTTTCTAATACTATTTCAAAAACAATTTATGAGACTAACAAATATCTGCAGATCACGCGATTAAACAACTCCGTTGGAACTTGGTGACGAATTTAAAAGTATCAATGCGGTGTGCAAGCTCCGTCATTATCAATCACCGCTTGAAGTCTTGTTGGTGTTTAGTATCACTTAATTTTATAATTTGTTATTGATTTATATACATATTTTTTATTATAAATTATCACATTTTGTGGACGATTTCAACTCGCAGTAGCTCCGGAGCTATTAATAGACAGTAACATAAGTAGATCCCATTTATAACAATACAAGGTTTCACCCTTCAATACAGTAACAGAATTACGTTGATTAGGTTTACACCTGTACAACACTATTTATAAAAGGGTTTTATTAAAACTGGGTAAAAATAAATGCCCGTTTTCTTAAATAATGTTTAACTTAAAATTAATGTAACTTTTTCAAATTAGTCATTTTTTAAACTAATATATGACCCCTAAAATCATTTTGATGTTGAATATTTAAACATTTAGAAAGAACTAGAGGGAGGAAACACCTGAAATTTTACATAAACATATAAAAAGTCTTTGTGAATCGATTTTTATCAAAACATGTTCAGGTTTGTATTCGTATTTTTTCGATTATTGATTTCATAATTAATATTTCATACAAACAATTATTTCCACAAAAATAAAAATCACGTAAATGTGTTTGGGTTGTTTAGTAGTAACGTCATACAAATAATCAGCGTGAGCAGATAATTATTACAGAAGATATGAATGGAAGTCTTGGAAACTAATTTAACATTAGGAGCTCAAAACTTTACCTACTCACAACTCAGAAACGCTTCTCCCAAATGATTTGAAATTTGGTATCACAGGTTAATTTTGCTCTAGATTCGAACTACGTTGTCAAACTTGGGTGTTGCTATTGAAAATTTCAAAGTTTGTGCGCATTTAGATATAAAGACGACTCCCTATGCAAATTTTAAGCATATTAATTTGTAGAGGATGTTATTCCTAATCGAATGGGATTTTTCAATTTTCTCTATGATGAAGGATGCTCGATTAACAGAGGGTGGGGCGTTTTTTTTCCGCGGCTGTACATTACCATGCATTGCAGGGAAAGCAAAATTATACTTCTCCTTTAAGATATAAAATCGGCCGTGGCTCCAGACCGATATTGCAGAAATGATTATGTCTTTATAACGGCTTCTAAAATAAAATTCCATTAAAGTTCAGCACGTTTAATCAAAGTTTTCAACCATTATAGAGATTTTCATGGGCTACGAATTTCTCCATTACTGTTCATAACTGTGTAAAATTTCGAAATTGAAACAATTTGTCCTAAAACATTCAAAATATTAAAATATAGAATTATAGCCATGATATTTAAAAAACTATAGCCGTGGTCTAAAATCCTTGCAGGACTTTCAAAGCACTCCAAATTACTTGCCTTTTTTTCATACGTAATTTGGAATTCGGGTTTATTGGTTTCTTACACTGATAAAGGGGATCCAGCGCATCCTCGAAACAGCTGCATGCTGCCTTATTGTGTTATTTGCGCTTATATACGTTACTTAAATTTTCCTTATCCTTCGTACAAAGTGTATTTTACTTACTGATGTAACTACATAGTTGTATGTTTGCAATACGAAACGATTTTTCTTGTATTTCGATTTAGTTTATGAGTTATTCTAATTGTAATGCACCTCTAAAATGCAAAATTTTAATTTCTAAAAGCACACTAACTATACGACTTCCTAACAAAATATAATTACTATACGACCCCTAATAAAACGCAATAATTTTAAGACTGCAAAACCACCTTAACAAAATTGAACATATATATAACTCTAGCAAAGCATTACTGTCCCACGAACCAAAACATAACTATATATAAACTCTATTACAAAAAAAAATCGACACACCAAGAAGAAGTTGCCCGATTGTGATAAAAATTGGTGGATATGAAGAACATACATAGAAAAAGAAACGATTAAAATTTCAGAACAATTTAATGATTTAGAGTTTGAACTTATATAAAGGGAAGAAGTCAATAAGGCGCAGTTCCACCTCTGGCCTGGATGCAAGATGTCACCCGGGGTGGTAAAGACTGCTAAAATTCACGGATGGTGTCCTGCGGAAGGTCTTGCCAAATTATCTCCAACTATCGGGCTAATCGTCAATATTCCAGGATGGTTGCAATCGCCTTCCCGTAACGTCTCAAATGTACTCTATGGGGGAGAGATCAGGAGACCTAGCTGGCCAACGACGTGTTGGGCAAGCTTGAAGACAATTCTTAGCAACACATGCCGTATACGGCCGGGCATTATCTTGTTGAAAAGTAAGTCCGGGGTGTCGCAAAAGGAACGGTAACACAACCGGTCGTAGAATGTTGTCTATGTACAGCTGTGCTGTCAGTGTGACAGAAATGACTACCAAAAGAGTCCGGCTCTCAAAGGATATGGCACCCCAGACCATCATGCCCTGTTGTGGGCATGTGTGGCGTGCAATAATAAAGGTAGGGTCCCCACGCTGCCCTGGACGTCTCCAGACACGTCTTCGGTTATCGTCAGGACACAGTTGGAAACGGGACCCGTTACTAAAGACTCAAATTATCTTTCATACGAAATTTCATTACAAGCAGACAACTCCTTCTTGGTGTGTCGATTTTTTTGTTATAGAGTGTATATATACAGAATGTCCCAAATAGATTGAAATGCGCTTTAATTCTTTACATGGAGATAAGTGGGCAATGTAAATTGCAAAATTGTTGAAAGAAAGGTAGGAAATAAGACAAAGTTAATGAAATATTCCTGCCATTAATTTTCAAAAAGTTACACTTTTTAAGTTTTTATACGACCCTCTTCGACAAATTTGTTCAATCACAAAATGTTTATTTTTAATGCAACAAGATCATTAAAAAAACGTATATCTATATCTTTAAAATCAACTGAATTATGATAAAGGAAAAAAATTCTGACTTATGCCACTTTTCTGTATTATGTGAAAGGTTGTTTTATCGGTGAAAATAGGGATCATAAACAAATTGACGATAGAAGTTGTTTAGATCAAAAATACGTCAATATGTGTCAAAATTTTTTATCACAAATGCATCTAAATAAAGCATTACACAGACAGAGATCTTATAAAGCAGTGGTACTCACTACGCGGTTAGGGCACATAATTAAAATATGCATACATTGAAGACCACTGATATAAAGGGACAATTTTCGTTACAAATACTAGAAAATTATTTTACTACAAACATTAGAAATGGCTAAATTAGGGTTAAAGGAAAGAAAAAATCGCCTGTGAGTTCTATTCTTAGTTTTGAAAAAATATGTTAAATTTCAAAATCAAACACATACTTACATTTGTTTACTTATTTACTTTGTTTCAAATAGAAAATGCATGTCTCATTAAGAATCCGTGATTGCATCGTGAATTTACGCTGAATTAAAAAAAAAGTCTCCTATGTAATTTGTCGTTGTCACAAATTTACAATTCTAATTTGATATAAGGTCCCCATTCACCATGTTTAATTTTCAATTAAATATAACTCGCTCAATTTTAAAGATACAGATGTCCGGGTTTTTAACACTTTACAACAAAGTTGAAAAGTGTTTATGATTTTGTTCAATCTGTCTGTCTGTCTGTCCGTTAGCACGATAATCTTGTTAGCTCGATAATCCGTTGTCGTCCGTTAGCTCAATAATCCGTTAGCACGATAAAATGACTAAATCAAAATGAAATTTTAGTATGTTGTTCAGACGGTCTACGGGATCTATAGGAATATAAATGAATAATATCACCCAATTAGTTTTGGATTGAACCCAGGTTGAAAAAATGAAATACATTGAATCCTACGGGACCTAATTATTCAAACATTTTTTAAGCGGATTTAAAATTCACAAATTGCTTCGAAAATTTTAAGTAATATTGAAATTATCCCATATAATATATAAAAAACTTTTCAGCAAAATACATTAAGTAGTTTTTTAAATAAAAATTAAAACAATAATTACACCTCTTATATGAAGCGATCACGTGACCCACTTCGAAATGAAATATGGCATCCATCTTGTCTCAAAATCGTGATTTTTAAAGTTATTTTTAATTCATATTGAGTGTTGTATCCGTCCTAAAACCGCTTTATTTTTGCTTAAATGCTGTGCATCCACATACTGAAACAACACAATTACAATATATTTGAGTTTAAATGATCATCCAAATTTGATTATTTCTACAACGAAACCTATTTTTCACTTATGTAAAATGTAAACAGCTAAATATGTAGAATGAGTTGTATAAGAATTGCTGCATTTCTTTAACGCAAAATTATTTAGCTCATGGAGTCTGCATAGCTGATATGAATAAAATATTCATTGATTTTACAGAGAGAAGAACGATTTTTTTCGAGGAAGTTTTAAGCATAGAGTTTAATTACTTGGAGCTCCATGGTCTTAATTTTTAAATAAAATAAATTATTATAGTATTGTGATGAATGAAATGAATGGGAAAATATTTATGAATGAAATACTGCTTTTATAGAGAGAGAGACAGGCGTGTTATATTTCGATAGCGTCATTTGAATAAATTTCAGTTGTTTTTTATGAAGTTTTCAAATATAATAAATTATTGTAGTATTACGATAATGTTAAAAATATTACCGAGGAGCCAGGCGATTTATATTTAATTGACGTCATTTGAATGAAGTTCATTTTTTCGATGAAATTTTATGTTTTCAAATATAATAAATTAATGTAGTATTGTGATAATTTTTTAAATATTACCGAGGAATGTATCGCATTTTAGAGAAGTTGAAATGAAATTGCATTGAAGTTGCAAAGTATTTCATAATCAATGCTTTATTCATGGTTGATCTTTCTTGTTTTAATGATCTTGCATCTTAAATAATAAAAGACAATGTCAGTCTGTCTGTCTGTCTGTCTGTCTTATACACTATACGTTCAGCGACCGCGCGTCGGAGAGCTACGAAATTTGGCAATCGGAGACCCGGGGGAAGGATAGAGACACGTGAATACCGATTTTTAAAATTTTAATTTTTTTTTTATTTATTATTATTTAATGTTTTATGCGATTTCGACCGTTTTTTTACCGTTTTTGCCCTTTTTTCTCCACGATCCAGACATTGCAGAAAAAAACAAATCACACCATCGGAAAGAGCAGAGAATTTCGAGTAAAAATATATCAATTTCAAATCTCAGGTATAAATTCTAATATTGTTTTATGATTTTAAAACAAAAGTCATTTTGACTAAATATAAACGATTTTTGGTTTTTCAATTTTTGCATAGTAAAAAGTACTCATAATTTGGACTAATAGTTTACATTTTTAGAAAGGTCAAAGATCTGGCATTCTTACAAGTCCAATCTGGTCAAGAAATAATTATAAATATTCACAGGATCGCGATTTTAATGACCTAAGAATTTTCAATTTCTCGGCCAACCTTGTTTTCATCCGTTGAATTATTTCCCCGTTTCCCTTCCGGTTTTAAATGAATTAAGATATGTGTTGTATACAGCGGGTGAAATGATTATATTTATATTATATTTTAAATGGATATTTTAATTTATGGATATTTTAAATAATTTAAATGATTGAATTATGGTGGATTGAATTGTGGTGATGCATTTGAAATTATTATATTTATGTATTTGTAGAACAATATTGATGATTGATATAACGTTTTTATTTATGGATATTTTAAATGATGGAACGATGGATATTTTAAATTAATGGATAAATAATAATGATAAATAATAATGATAAATAATAATAATATGGATAAATAATAATAATAATAATAATATGTATAAATAATAATTTTAAATGATGGTACGATGGAATGAGGATGATGAAATTAAGAGCTAAGCATATGGTCATTATAAAATTTAAATTAGCGCGCGGGAAGTTAGCGCACGGAAATTGCACTCGGAAGGCACGGGTTCGATTCCCGCCACTGCCTAAACTGCCTCCGTGTTCAGGCGGGGTACGATCACATTAAGCATGTGGGTCAGTAAGTCCTTCAGAGATGTTGTTGGTGGGGGAAGGAGGGTACGGTCCCTGTGGGATGCCTCCCCCACTGGGTTCCGGTCTAAATTGGATAAAAAAAATAAAGTTATGAAGATTGTCGCGGAGGGCGCGGTAGCTCAGTGGTTAGCTTGCTGGAATTGCACTCGGTAGGCCCGGGTTCGATTCCCGCCACTGCCAAAACTGCTGCCGTGTTCACGCGGAGTACGATCACGTTAAACATGTGGGATCGTAAGTCCTTCCGAGAGGTTGGTGGAAGGGGAAGGAGGGTACGGTCCCTGTGGATGCCTCCCCCACTGGGTTCCGGTCTAAATTGGATAAAAAAAAATAAAGTTATGATGATTGTCGCGGAGTACGCGGTAGCTCAGTGGTTAGCTTGCTGGAATTGCACTCGGTAGGCCCGGGTTCGATTCTCGCCACTGCCAAAACTGCTGCCCTGTTCACGGGGAGTACGATCACGGTAAACATGTGGGTCCGTAAGTCCTTCCGAGAGTTTGATGGTAAGGGAAGGAGGGTACGGTCCCTGTGGATGCCTCCCCCATTGGCTTCCGGTCTAAACGGGGTGAATAAAAAGAAAGTTATGGAGATTGTCGCGGAGGGCGTGGTAGCCCAGTGGTTAGTGTGCGGGAATTTTACTCGGTAGGCCCGGGTTCGATTCCCTCCACTGCCAAAACTGCTGCCGTGTTCACGGGGAGTACGATCACGGTAAACATGTGGGTCCGTAAGTCCTTCCGAGTGTTTGGTGGTAGGGTAGGAGGGTACGCTCCCTGTGGATGCCTCTCCCACTGGTTTCCGGTCTAAATTGGGTGAATGAAAAGAAAGTTATGGAGAATGTCGCGGAGGGCGAAGAACCCCTGTGGTTAGCGCGCGGGATTTGCACTTGGTATGCCCGGGTTCGATTCCCAAAATTGCCGCCATGTTCACGTCCGTATGTCCTTCCGATGACTTACGGACCAAAACAAATTTACATTGGACTGGAAAAAAAGAAAGTTAAAGAGATTGTCGCGGAGAGCGCTGTAGCCCAGTGGTTAGCGATTCCCACCACTGCCTAAACTGCCGCCGTGTTCAGGCGGAGTACGATCACGGTAAACATGTGGGTCCGTAAGTCCTTCCGAGAGGTTGGTGGTAGAGGAAGGAGGGTACGGTCCCTATGGATGCCTCCCCACTGAGTTCCGGTCTAAATTGGGTAAATAAAAAGAAAGTTATGGAGTTTGTTGCGGAGGACGCGGTAGCCCAGTGGTTACGCGCATGAATTGCACTCGGTTGGCCCGGGTTCGATTCCCGTCACTGCCGAAACTGCCGCCGTGTTCGCGCGGAGTACGATCACGTTAAACATGTGGGACCGTAAGTAATTCCGAGAGGTTGGTGGTAGGGGAAGGAGGGTACGGTTCCTGTGGATATCTCCCCCACTGAGTTCCGGTCTAAATTGGGTGGCACATCCTGGCCGTCCAAACAGTTACCTTACACCTTTCTGGTAGTTCGCGCCAGCGAGTTTGCAACGATCAGAATTTGCCACGGTCATAATTTTCAGGGATAGCGAACAGGCTGGTCGCCAAAGGCGGCTAGTTAACAATAAAAATATTCTGATTGACAAAATTTGTCTAAGTGGGTCGTATAAAATTTAGAAAATTGTAACTTTTTGTGAATTAATGGAAGGACTATTTCATTAACGTAGTCTTACTTCCTACCTTATTTTCCAAATTTTTGCAATATACATTGTCCACATATCTCCAACAGGTAAATAATTAAAACGCGTTTCAAACTCTTTGGGACACCCTGTACATGGTGCCTAGAAGTAATACTGTGACGACCGACTATACCTCCCAATGCTTGGAGATGTCCCTGAAAAGCCACCTCCGCCTGTCTCGAATAAGAAAGAGATCAAAAGCGGAAGAGTTATCATTGAAACTAATGGGAATTTATTGCAAATGAAATATCGATATCTTTCGAAATAATTGAAGACTTTTTGTGAAATTTAGTGTGATTATTGTAAGTGGTATACAAAAAAGTCATTTAATTTTTAGAGAGATTGAGCTAGGGATATATTCGTATTTTCAAATTTTTTTTAACTTGATCTGGTGCTCATTCAAACCTTTGAAGTCCAAAATAATCAGGTTCATTTATCACAGAAATGTGAAATTCGTTATGGTGTTTCTTCTTGTTGTACATTTCAGTTCTTTCAATTTTGAAGTTTTCGGGCTAGCCCGTCCTGGGCCCGCCATAGGACTTTACCTGGTTTTAGAGAATAACTCGAAAATCAGAGAAAGTAGGCAATCTAAATTTAATATATCGTTTTCTTTTGGGGGTAGTGTATGGGTATGACTCTGGGACAAAATGACTATGTCATTTTGCACCCAGTGTCATACCCATACACTGCTCTTTCCTCATTTTTTTGAAAATCAGGACAACCTCTTAAGACTAAAAAATGTATAAAATCATACAAAAATGTATAAAATCTTACAAATATGCGTATTTTTTAAAAAATCAAAAAATCAAGAGAATTTTAAGACTCTAAAATTTCATACATTTTAACTTAAAAAATGAGTTATATGAACATTATAGAGACCAAATCTATCAAAAATTGACACCTTCCTCCATTTTTTTTAAAACCAGGACAACCTCTTAAGACCAAAAATGTATAAAATCATACAAAAATGCGTATATTTAAAAAAATCAAGAGAGTTTTAAGACTCTCATACATTTTAATTTAAAAAATGAGTACATTATAGAGACCAAATCTATCAAAAATTGGATATTTTAAAGGAGCCTGGACAACCTCTTAAGACTAAAAATGTATAAAATCATACAAAAATGCGTATATTTAAAAAGTCAAGAGAGTTTTAAGACTCTCATACATTTTAACTTAAAAAATGAGTCCATTATAGAGACCAAATCTATCAAAAATTGGATATTTTTTCAAAATACCCTGTTTTTAAAGGGTGGGGTTGAGACCCCCCCCATTTATTTAATAGATAACACTCAAAATTTTTAACTAAACATTTTTTATAAAATTAAAAAAATTACAAATGAATTTTATATATAATAATACATTTTCAGGTATGGAAATGTTTCCCCACCTGACAATTAAATAAAGATCTTAAGAAAATCTTCATAATTTTAAAAATGATCAAGCTTTCTCTAATTCATATTCGTATTTATCATCTATCATACCCGAATACTTAAATATATATCTACCTTTATTGATTTTATATATTGATTCATCAGAAAGTTTTCCATGTTTATTCGCAAGTTTATACTCTTTTTCTTCATCATCTAACTTTATGATTACTGAATCTCCATATTTATTATTAATTTTTCTCAATCATATCAGATCATATTTCCCAAGATTTAAATCATATAATTTAAACGTTTTGGGATAACCTCTCAGTCTATTGAACTCTTCCATTTATTAGTAAACATTTTTATAAATATACCCTGCTAATCATAATAAAATAAGTTCTTTGATATAACATATAAAACTCCTAATCCATTCAATTTAATACCTTCATTTTCTTCCTTTTCAATTAATACAATCATCCTTTGAAAACTTCCTGATAATAGTTTTTTAGCATGATCATATTTTATATACATATCATACAATTATTTACAAAGATAAGTCAAATAGTAAATTTCTTCAGAATTTGTAAAATTTAAAGCTCGAATATCACCTAAACACTCAATCATTTATTAGTAAACATTTTTATAAATATAAATCCATCCATTCTTCATAATCTGTAAAACTTCTTTCTTTTCTCTGTATTCTACATCAGACTTTGACTCTCTAAATATTTTTTCAGCTATAATACGTTTTGGTCATTAACAGAAATTGTAATAGAAACATTAGGATCAAATCCATTTAGTACATTAATTATTCTAGTTCATCTTTTAACACTTTTATTACTTCATTTTTATTTTCATTTTTTAAAATTCTATTAAACACAACAACTAATATCTCTCTAAATTTAATATTATGGAATTCTACCTCTAGTAAGTGTCTTTTAATTTTTATACCTAATACTTTAATGCATTCATCTAAATCATATGTAATTTCTGTATTTAATAAATTTTTGATTGTATCTCTCAAAGATTTTTGAATATATGTATTATGCACATTTTGAGAGTCTTTATATACACTATTATAACATCTTAAAATCGCGGGTAAATTTATTTTATCTTCATCATACCATACTTCATTTATTCTAGGCAAAAATATTAATTCATTTAAGGATGTAATATCATTTTCTCTACAATATAATACTTCTAAATTAGTTAAATTTTCTATTCCTTCAAGTGACGTTAATTTATTAACTCCAGAATATAATTTTTCTAAATTAATGAAATTATCTATTCCTTCAAGTGACGTTAATTTATTTACACCACAATATAATACTTCTAAATTAGTTAAATTTTCTATACCTTCAAGTGAAGTTAATTTATTTTCTCCACAATATAATTATTTTAAATTCGTTAAATTTTTCATTCCTTCAAGTGACGTTAATTTATTTTTTCCACAATCTAATATTTCTAAATTTATTAAAATTTTTTATTCCTTCAAGTGACGTTAATTTATTTCCTCCACAAAATAATTTTTCTAAATTTATTAAATTTTTTATACCTTCAAGTGACGTTAATTTTTTTCCTCCACAAGATAATATTTCTAAATTTATTAAATTTTCTATACCTTCAAGTGATGTTAATTTAGTTCCCTCACCATAGAGTTCTTTTAAATTAGTTAAATTTTCTATACCTTCAAGTGACGAACTCATTAAATATTCAATACCATCAAGATAATTTAATAAAAAAATAGATATCACTTCAGTAGGATTCTCTATATTTAAGAAAGATATAAATGTTTTATTTATACCATTATTATATATGACATTCAGTTATTTAAAAACATATTTATAAAATATTTATTTTTCATCTTTGTTAGTTAATTGACTCAAAAGATAAACACATTCTCTCAAGACTTTTTTAACTTCACAAATCTCTTCAATAATTTTCTCTCTGTAAGGTTCTATTTCATGATGACCAAACTTTTTATTTAATTCACTCATCTGTATAGCTTGTGTTTTTTTTCCAATCAACATTAAAAAAGTGATCAGGTAATAGATCAAATTTGTATTTAATCAAATAACAAAAATCTAATTTATGCATAAATTTTTCTATAAAATTTTCAATAATTTTCTCTCTGTAAGGTTCTACTTCATGATGACCAAACTTTTTATTTAATTCACTCATCTGTATAGCTTGTATTTTTTTCCAATAAACATTAAAAAGTGATCAGGTAAGAGATCAAATTTGTATTTAATCAAATAACAAAAATCTAATTTATGCATAAATTCTTATATAAAATTTTCACTAAATGTTTGATATCTAGTTATATACAACCAATTTAAATCATCTTTTAAGTCTCTCATGGTATCTTCTGTAAGATTTTGAAACATTGATACTTTATATGAATCTAAATAATCAGAAAATTTTATGATAAATTCGTTATTTAAAGTTTGATATTGAGAAATGTTTATCCAATCTACTTTATCTTTACATTTTTCTATAAAATCTTCTGATAATTCTTGATATCTAGAAATTTTAGGCCAATCATCAGGTTGAGCAAATTCTTCAATAAAAGTATCAGACAGTGGTGAATATTGAAAAATTAAATCCAAATTTACATGATCTTTAAGATTTCTAATTACATCTTCAGATAAATTATTTCTGGAAAATGCATTCCAATCGATATCCATTTATTGGTGAACGTATTTTAGAAAGGGATTTTTTCAATATGCATATAAGGTTTTAAAATGTTAGATTTACCATGGGTTTTTATCCATAATGTGATGATATCATCACGTTTTCCATAAGCAAAACAGGTTACTGTATCTGTATGAGCTTCTAAAATTTCCTTACCATTGATTTCTAGTGATATATGTAGATCTTGACTTTTATCATATATATATTTACTTTCTACATATATAACTAATTATATGGAAATTTTCATATACATATCTGTAGTTAATCGCATCTCTTGATCCAGTAATTTAGAACTCATCATATTGAAATTTACTTTTGTAAATTTTCCATCTGTAAAAATAAGAAAATCATCTTCTACGGTAATCCAGATATCTCTATTGTCTAAATATATTTTATTGACAGCATCTTTATCATTTTCAGGTTCTGAAACATTCGTAATTATTGTATTTTTTGCATCCAATTTATCATTCTTTAACATTAATGAATTTTTTTCTAAATATCGTTTATTCACATTATTATTAGGTTCTATAGGATAATAAATATTAATAATCTTCTAATAGTTATTTAGGTTCTATAGGATCTGCAACATTTCCTATTCATTTTGCTTTTGCATCAAAAGCTTTTCCTTCTAAAGAATGTGAAGCTGTTTCATCTAATTCTTTTATTCTCTTACCTGTTTCTTCAGTAAAGGATAAAAAATCCTTTTCATATTTAGTTTCTATAAGATCTCTCAATTCAAAATGATTATTCTCTATTTTATTCAAAACGAAACTTTTAGTGGTTAAATCTGAATCATCTATAGGATTTTCACAATTTTTTAAAATTCTATTTTCCATATCATAATTTCCATCATCCATTAATTAAAAACCTATACCAGGAGGTCCGATAGGTCCTTCTTTCATATGATCATCATAAGGTGGATAATAAGCACTCATTTATTATAGCATTAATTTTATGATTTTAAACTCTTAACCATTCTTATAGTTTTATTTTTCAAATTTATAAAACATCTCTTTCTTTCTTTAAAAATAATATAAAACTTATATTCCTTTTGAGTATTCATTAATCTCTCTCAATTAAATTCAATATCTAAATTATTTAAATCGGTATAGTTTTCATGATTTTATAAGTCAAAATAAAAAATAGTATACATATCTCCAAAATTCTTCTTATTTAACAAACATCCTGTTTCTGTATTAATATCATTTAATCCTGCATGTAAAAGAGCTTCATACACTCTATTATAATCTTTATTGGTAAAATTCGTTTTCTAACGCATAAGAGGAATTTGTTTATTATTAATCATCAACCAGCATTCAGTCATATCTATATTATCAAATAGCATATTATTTTTTTCGTAATTACCATCTCTTTCAACATACTGAGGTATAACATAGACACCTAAAACTTCATCGGAGGCTGTAGTTGCTGTGACAGATCCACTATCACTTTTATAGGGACCTACCATCTTAAATCTATATCGATCCCAATTTAGCTGTATATCTTTATCGGATAAAAATGATTCCATAAATACGCTTTCTGCAGAATTTTTAAATTCTATATAAGGTAAATGCAAGGTTAAACCTTCAACTACTGCCTTACAATTAACATTTTCGACATCAGTGTATATCATATTCTTATTTTCATTTCTTTGAATTTCTATTTTCACTTCAAAACCAGAAATTACCTTTTCATATTCTCTAAAGAAATCGATTATATCTTTTAAAGGTGTCCATATTTTAATGACATTGCTATCTTTCGTTAGTTCCCATCTCTTTGTGAATCCTTCGTTATAATCTTTATTCATTTTCAAATTATTAAAAAAATCAGTTATTTTAGTAGTAACTTCTAAAGTACCATCATATTTTAACTCTTTTCGGTCAGTTGAATCAGCTGTATCTAGATAAAAAAATTCATCTTGAGCTTGTGATGTTGTATAATCAGGAGTGTAATGAGTTAATCTTAAAGCATGATTCATGATTGAAAAATTTGACTGTGTATTTGATTCAATTTCGGTATCTCCTATATGTACTTTTAAAGTTTTGATAAAACCAACACCATTTACCAGACAAACATTTTCGTTTGCTATGGATGTCTTATCATGTTTTGTAATTTTTAATTTTTGTTCAAGATATCCTCTAGAATATAAAATTTTTGCTTTAGTATCATTAATATGAAAAACATGTGTGGCATTCTCATCTGAACTATGTTCTTTTGGATGAATTTATCTTAATTCATAACTTTTAATATGATCATTATGATAATAATGAGTATCACTCAAATCATAAATCTTTTGCATTTATTTAGGAAGGATTTTTAAACCACCTTCTTTCTTTTTCATAGAAAATATTTCATTTAATTTATTCCGTACAAATGTTTGGTCTTCAATAATAGGTTCAGTTTTCAACAAAACCTTTAAAAATCCCTGTATTTTTTTACTTTTTCTATATAATCTATGTTTATTCATTTATTTAAGAAGAAAAAATAGGTATAAAATTAAATTCTACAGCTTCTTTATTTAAATCAATTAATTCACCTTTTTGATTAGTAATCCTCCGTTTTAGCAGGATCTGTTTTAGCAGGAAAATATATCCAATTATTAAATTCTTTTTAAATTAAACTACCTGGAGGATTTTTATTAATGAAAGAATAAATGACTTCTGAATTATATTGATTTATTAAAGACCCCTTTACAACATCACAGTGAATATGTATATTATCGTTTCCATTGGATATATTAGCTATATGTTCACCTTCTACCTCTGTTTCTTCATTATAACTTCCATATGTCGGTTTTAAAAAGCCTATAATTTTATGAAAGTTACTTTTTGTAAATTCAATTACCCAATCTTTTTTCAGTTTAATAGATATTCTTTGTCTTGCTTCAATAATACCAAATTTCTTAGGTGGATCCTTACCAAATATTTTAGTCATATACTCATTTAAACCTCTTATAGTATAATTACCATTTGAGATAGTAATTGTTCTATCTGTGCCTTATGTATATATTCTAAATATGTTATTTACATAATTCTCACTTATATTAAACCATGAAACTTCCATAGAAAATGACTGTAAAGCTAATTTTTTTAATTTTAGAGGTGTAATAAAATTTACAGTAAATTTCTCTGATTTCTCATGACCTTCAGATTTTAATATTATCATTTATACAGAACAAAATTTTCATTATAGTCACTGAGTTTTTGTGTAGGAAATTATTTGAGAACATTTTTAGGTGATTTAAATTTATTCCTTTCTCTTATATATTTCATATAAAATAAACCACATTTCACAGATGTAGGTTTCTGTAAAAACTATCATTATGGCCTATTTTTGGTTTTTTATTGGATGTAACAAGAAATGATTTAATATTTTTAGGTATATCGTTATATTTACCAAACGGATCAAAATATTCCACATATTTATATTTAGGATCATTATAATAACAAACCCAATGAGTTCCAGGACCTGTTGATACATCTAAATTAATAATTCCATTTTCAAATTTTCCTATTGTTTTAGGTAATAAATCAGAGGTAAATACACCTCTAAATCCTTTTTCATTTTTCATATTTTCTTCAATCATTTTGTTACTAATTTCAAAGGTTGATATATCCCCTTTTCACGTTTTTTTCCCCCAGATCCCTTTTTTTGTACAGCTGAACTAGCTAATCCAGATGAAGCACATGTTGCTAATGCTTGAACTGCAAATTTAGCAGCGGTTATTAAAGAGGGTATAAGTGCTGGTAGAAATGGTAAAAATCCTCCATTTTTATCTAATTGCGTTTTACTGATAGTTATACTTTTTTCATCATTAATATGATTAATTTGAGTTTTAGTTAAATACATCTCATGATTAGGAGTTTTAGATTTATCTATTTGTAATGATAGTTCTTCTTTATTTCTGAAGGCTGATTTAAGTTTATTTTTTTTACCTTCACTCAAATAAACTTTATTTTTATCATTTATTAACAGAGAAATTGTTTATGATATCGTTGTACATCATTATAAGTCATTTCTCCATTTTTTAATAACATATCTAACAATAAGACTACTTGATTATACAATTTCTTTGATTTACTACCATTACATATTTTTTCTGTTAAATTTGATAATACATCCAATCCTTTACCAACCTTCAAATCTTTACTACTTCGAATCAGATTTAATCTATTCATATAATTTTGCAACATATTTTCTTTTTTTAATTTCTTCTATTTCGTTCTTTTTCTGATTTAATTCCCCCTCTGAAAAATTTTTAGCCCTAGAAATTGTACTTTTTATGTTGCCTATTTTCTTTGATAATCCGTCTTTTAGATGTTTAGCTTTTGCATACATCTCCTCTAATTTTTCTTGATCGTTTAAAAATACTGAAGGTCTGTATAATTTTTCCTCTTTTAAGTATTTTAAATTTAAATTTTGATCGATATCATAAGTAATAGATACTAATTCTTTCACAGCTTCAATAGGCTCTTCTATAGATGGAAATGAAATATTTTCAACAACATTTTGAATACTTTTTACAACCTCTTTATTTGATTTTTCATATTTTTCAATTTCTTGAGTGACTGGTTTATGAAATTCCTCTATGGTTTTTTGAATACCTAATTTTTCTTTTAGTTGATCTTCACTATTTTCTTTTTTTTTCTAATTTTACTAATTTAATTGCATCTTTTATTTGCTTTATAAACTTGTGTTTTCGTTCTTTTTCTAATTCGTTCATTTATATAATATTAATTTTTTACTGCAGCTAATTTTATTTTTTACTGCAGTAAATTATTTTTTACTGTTATATAAATGATAAAAATTAAAGATTACCCGGAAGCAGATGAGTTAGCTGATCCTAATCAACATCCCTTTTTACCTAAACATCCATTTAGATTGCTTATAACAGGGCCTTCAGGTTCAGGTAAAACAAATTTACTGTTAAATATGATTTATGATTTTTTAAATTTTGATGCACCATATATATGTGCAAAAAATTTATACGAACCTAAATATTCTAAATTACAAGAAATATATACATTGTTTGAAGATATAGAAAGAAAATATATTTTGAAATGTAAGAAGAATAAGAAAACATTATTAGAATTATATGATAAATACAAAAAAGAAGTATTCTTTTCTTCAGATGATTTTATTACTGTAGATGATTTAAATCCTGCATTAAAGAATTTAGTTATTTTCGATGATTGTGTGACTGAGAAAGATCAAAAAACCATTCAAGAATTATCTATCAGAGGTAGAAAGAAAAACGCATCTATTATTTATTTATCACAGTCATATTATACAACACCTATCAATATAAGAAAGAACTGTAATTACTTTAAATTTTTCAATCTACAACCAAAAGAAATTCAACAGATTATAAGAGAGATAGATGGTAAATTAAGTACTGAAGAATTCAAACAAATATATAATAAAAGTGTTCAAAAACAATACGATTTTTTAATGTCAGATTTAGTGAATCCAAAAATAAGATACAGAAAAAAATTTGATCCTATATAAATGAAATGGAAGAATATTTAGAAAAAATATTGTATGTTTACAGAAAGAGTAGAAATTTGTATTAAAAGATAAGTATTTCATTATCAGTAAGTAAGGTCATTCTAAGTGGAACGGGTTTATCAGCTATTGCCTTTCTTCCGCATGCTTTTTTAAGTTTATCGGTTGGAATAGTAGAAGCTATTGATCTTGCATTAAAAATAGCAGAAAGGAAAGAGGATAGACATTGTTATAATTTTTATAAAGATCTCATTAATTCGTTTAAAGCTAAGGATATGACAGAAGAAGAAATTTATATGCGAGAAAAGGACATCATAAAAAGTTTAAAATTTAATCCAGTTGAAAAATATGTAAAACAAATGCAATTGAATGGATATAAATTTATTCATCCTAAATAAATGAAAGGTGGTGATATTGTTGGATGGTTACAAGATAAAATAAATCCTCCAGAAATGCATTTACCAGGATATCAATATTGTGGTCCATTTACAAAATTAGAAAAAAGATTAAAAAGAGGTGATCCTGGAATAAATAAAGTTGATAAACCATGTAAAAAACATGACATTGAATACAATAAAACAAAAGATACAAAAAAGAGACATGTTGCTGATCAAGAATTAATAGATGATTAAATGCAATACAAGATCCAACATTTCGAGAAAGATTAGATAGAGGAATTATTAAACCTATTATTAAAGCTAAAAAAACTTTTGGGTTAGGAATATCTCCTAATATGTATTGTGTCAAGTGTAAAAAGAAAAACGAAACTAAAAATTATTATGAATCTAAAAATAATAAACCATTTGGTAATGGTATTTGTACAATTTCTGGAAGTAAAAAGAATACTTTTTTAGGAAGTTAAAAGAGACGTATTATAATCCAGAAACAGGTTATTTGTGGTATTCAAGAATTGAAAAGAAAAACAGGGTTACCTAATGTTGATGAATTTTTACATGAACAAGATGTATATACTAAATATAAACCTGTCATTCGTAAATTTAAAAGAAGGAGAATTTATGTTCCAAACAGTAATAATCAATTTGACACTGATTTGTTATTTACAAAAAATTATAGCAAATATAACGATGGAACTAATTATTTGTTAACAGCTATAGATGCTTTTAATAAATATGCTTAGGCTTTCCCTATAAAAAGAAAAACATCTGAAGAAGTCGTACAAGGCTTTAGACAAGTTTTTAAAGAAAGAAAGTCAAAATTCATTTTGACAGATGAGGGTACTGAATTTACAGGAAAAGTTACACAAAAATTATTCAAAGATAATAATATACATTGGTTTACGACTTATAATAAAGAAATAAAATCTGCAATAGCTGAGAGATTTAATAGAAGTATAAGAGAAAAAATTATAAAATATATGTATGCTAATAATACTAAAAGATATATTGATGTACTACCTAAATTACTTAAAAATTATAACAATTCATATCATAGATCAATAAAAATGACACCTGTTGAAGCCAGTAAGGAAGAAAACGAATCTCAAGTTTATAAAAATTTATATAAAGAAAAAGTAATTAGAAAACCAAAATTTAAGATAGGGGATAGAGTTAGAATATCAACAATTAAAAAAAATTCAGGAAAGTAGATGATTCTACATTTACAGAAGAAATATTTGTAGTTTCTGAAACAATAGAGGGAGATCCCTACACTTATAAAGTGAAAGATTTAAATGGAGAAGAAATAGAAGGGGCAATTTATGAATATGAAATGGTAAAATATAATAAAAAAGATGATGTATATAAAATTGAAAAAATCATAAAAAAGAAAGGAAATAAATATTTTGTTAAATGGTTAGGATATCCAGATGAATTTAATAGTTGGACATCTGATTTATACAATATAGATGGTATAAAGATAGATGTATAATATATATAAAGATAGATGGTATAATAAAGGTGATCCTTCATTAATATGATGATTTACCGGGGTGGGATCTATCACACCCCGATAAATATGAATAAAACTGTTATCAATACGTAGTAAATAAATGAATGTTAACTTTTTTGACGGTGTTGAAATGGTTGAATCGATTGATATTTAAGATAATGGAGTTTCAGATAATAAAGTAGTGCATAATTTAAAGATGAAATTAATCTATGATTCTGAAGAAGAATATTTTTATGTTATAGACTATGAGAGTTTAAAACAAAGATATAAAAGTTGAATTAGTTATTTTAATCGAATAAAAAGGAGGTATAATATTACTCAAGAAGTTGAGAAAATGTTTTTAAAATTTTTAGATTTTAAGTATTACGAGAAATCAGTTAACTATTATTATTTTATGAAAAAGATTTGTGATATTTTTAATATTGAAAATAAAATAAAGGTCCAAAGACTTTGTTCTAAAGTCAAAAAGATATATTAAAAAATCTGGAATGAATTTCAAAAAATGTTTCCTAATAAATGGAGCTAACAAAAAAGTGTATACACTGTTTGCATGAAATCAGTAAATGAATTTTATATATATCACAGAAATGGAAAAATTTATTTCCAAAGTCATTGCAAATGTTGTGATTCCATAATCAAATATAAAAAATTTAAATGTGAATATGGCATGCAATATACCTATACACACAAAAAGAGACATTTAAAAAGTATTTATCGCAGTAAGCATCTTCCAGGAAAAATTATTTCAAAAAATGTTTCCTAATAAATGGAGCTCACCTTAAAGTCAAAGACTATTAATGAACTTAGAAAAGGAGTAAAACTATTGAATATTAAACAACCTAAAGGCTGTAAGAAGGATGATTTAATTAGATTATTAATTAACTATATCAGAAAAACAGGTGAATATAAACCTGTATTAATAGATTTATTAAATCTAGATTTGTCAGCATACTTAGATAAAAAGAAAAAAATATTTATTGAAAACCCCCAAAAACGTAATAAAATTATGAAAATTTTTGATTCTTTTCATTTAAGATTTGATAAAAATAGTAATGATTTTAAATCTCTAATTTTCTTTCCTGAAGAAAAGTTACTAGAAGAAAATCTTGAAAAGTTATTTACAGAAGATAGAAAATGTCGTATATGTGGTAAATAGTCAAAAACATAGATTTCCTGAAAATTATATGTATGGTAGTATGTGTGAAAACAAATGTAATTACAAAAGTAATGACAGATATAGTTGGTGTGATGCATGTAAATACATTTACACAAAAATACATGTTTTTACACATGTTTTTACACAGGATTTACACAAAAATATATGTTTTTTGACGTTGAAACAAATCAAGAGACTGGAAATCATGAAGTCAATTTAATTATAAATCAAGCCTTTTATGGAGAAGAAAACATATTTAGGAATGAAAACGACTATTGTAAGTGGCTATTTGATAAGAAACATGCAGGTTATACCGTATTAGCTCATTATGTGGGAAAGGTTATGACGTTCAATTTATATCTAAATACTGTTTTAAAAATAAAATTAAAGTTTTTACAATCCATCAAGGAAATAAACTAATTTATATGAATACAAACAAATATAATATAAGGTTTATAGATTCTATTAATTTTACATTGATTCCATTAAGAAAATTTCCTAAAACGTTTGGATTAACAGAATTAGCAAAAATATATTTTCCTCATTTGTTTAACATTATTAAAAATCAAACTTATATAGGAAAATATCCTGAAAAATACTATTATGGATATAATACTATGACTTTAGAAGATAGAGAATTGTTTAATAAATGGTACAAATCTGTAAAAAATGAAATCTTTGATTTTTATAAAGAAATTATAAAATACTGTTGGTCTGATGTAGATATTTTAAGAAAAGGTTGTTTAGAATTGAGAAGATTATTTTTAGAAATAGCTAATATAGATCATTTTAAATATATCACTTTAGCAGGTGTTTGTATGGCTATATATGGAGATAAATTCATACCTGAGCGTACAATAGCTATAGATGAAGAGATCATCAAACGAGATCAATACAGTAAAAAAAATCAATTGCTTGGTTAGATTATTTATCTCAAAAACATAATATAAATATACAGCATGCTTTAAATGGAGGAGAGAAAAAAATAAAATTAGACAATAAAACTTATGAAGTAGATGGTTTTTACAATAATACTGTATATCAATTTCAAGTTTGTCATTGGCATGGATGTTATTGTTGTTACAGAAAATCTACTTTAAATGAACAAAATCAAATATGTCTGACAGATTTATATGAAAAAACAAAAAAGATAAATAATAAGATAAAAGATGCAGGATATGAGTTCATTCAGATATGGGAATGTGATTTTGATAATGATAAAGAAATTAAAAAATATATGAAAAAAGAATGGAAAAGAGATTTTATAGAACCTTTTAATCCTAGAGATGCCTTCTATGGGGGTAGATGTGAACCAACTAAATTAAAATATGAAATGAAAAATAAAAAGAAAGGTCGATATATTGATGTATGTTCACTCTATCCAACTGTAAATTATTTTGATTATTATCCTATTGGGCATCCTAAAAAGATCTATAATCCTAAAAAATATGATAAGAATTGGTTTGGGATGATACAGTGTAAAGTACTTCCTCCTAGAAAATTATATCATCCTGTATTGCCTTATAAAGAAGAAAAATTGATATTTAGTTTGTGTAAATCATGTTCAAAAACATTTAAATGCTACCATTATAAAACAGAAACTGAAATGAAAAAATGTAAAAAGTGTTATGAAATAAGAAATAAATTATGTAATCATACAGATGATGAAAGAAGCTTTATAGGTACTTGGACTACGGATGAAATCAATTTAGCTGTAGAAAAAGGATATAAAATTTTAAATATATATGAAGTTTGGCATTTTGAAAAGAAAACAGATAAATTATTCAAAGAGAATGTCAAAATGTTTTTAAAAATTAAATTAGAAACGGATGATAAATTAAAAAACCAAAAGATTTTAAAAATAAAAAAGATTATGAAACATACATTAATAATTATAAAAAGATTGTCAAAGAAAAATTAGATATTGATTTAGGTGAAATAAAAGAAAATCCTGGTATGAGATTATAGCCAAAATATGTTTAAATTCATTATGGGGTAAGTTTGGACAAAGAAATTATATGAAACAAACTGAGCTGGTAATAGAGCTGGAAGATTTTTATAGTATTATATTGAATGATAAAATAAAAGATTTGAATGTGATATTTTTAAATGATGATTGTGTACAAATGGATTATAAGATGAAAGATGATTATACCAAGAATAACTTTAATACGAATATTTATATAGCAGCTTTTACAACTAGTTCCGCTAGAATAAGATTATATAAAATGCTTGATAAACTAGGAGATTAAGTTATGTATTATGATATAGTATTGTTTATATTGATGAAGGTACTAATAAAGTTAAAACAGGTTGTTGTTAGGTGAATGGACAGATGGCTTAGGAGAAGATAATTATATGACATCGTGGATTTCTGGGGCCAGCAAATATTATGGCTATATTCTTAATGATGGATCTGTAAAAGGTAAAGTAAAAGGATTTAAGATGAGTTACGAGAGTGAAACTAAGCTCAGTTTCAATGAAAGAATGAAAACAATAACAGGTGAAACTGAACATATAGATGTAGAAATAAATCAGTTTCAAATACAAAAAGATAGAAACATTAAAGTGAATAAAACGAATAAAAGATACATGTTTGGATATGATAAAAGAAGAATTTTAGATAATTTTGATACTGTACCATTTGGTAATTAATATTTCTATTTATTTAAAAAAAATGGCAAAATGGCCCACCTGGCCCAAGGAGGGTGATCTGGAAGTCTGATTCCAACAGCTGTTTTAGAATTCTAGAACCAGAGTTCCAGATCACCCCTATGAACCAGGCTCACAGGCCTAGGAGAAGGACAATACAAACATATATCATACAGGACATAGAATCCACAAGATTCAACCCACCACTTATTATATTTCGATGATTGCCACTCTTTTGGAACAACGACAAGAGCAGCTGACGTCATTTTATGGCTCCGGTTCAATAAACCATCAACCCCGTATTGATTAACAACCTGGGAAAGGTCGGTATTTGAACCTGGGGCCTAGATATTAATAGCCCCGTTCGCTACCTTTGAGCCATGGGTACGCGAAATATGTTGAACAATTCATTAATATAACCTTTACATTGAAAACTAAAAACAATTTTAAACGAGTCATTTTTGCGAGAATACTTTAAAAGATTAATAGTTTTAATTTATCTGATCGAAAAATAGCGAATATAATGTTTATAAAACGTTATAAATACTTTTAAAATGAGAAACATAAAAATATATCGTTTGATGCTGCCATCTAGCAAAACAAATCTGCAACAAGTTAAATAAATATTATTTTCTCTTCCTTCGTAACGCTACGTAGTGAAGGACGTCATAGAGCGTAACCAAGACTACTCCTACTCGAAGTAAAGGTCACTTCCTTTCGACTCGCTGTGATGATAAACAAATCAAAGTCGCTTTATTTTCTCTTCTTAAATGGAAGAGTTCTGGACGAATATGCATTAGAGAAAGCTTAATCATCCTCTTTTTTCATGCATTTTTAATTAAAATCTCTATAATTCAGTGGGGGTGCGTCACCCCACTATAATGTATAAAATTATCATCTCTTTTTTATTAAACATATGTTTTGTAATTTTAAATTCATTTCATTCAGGTCCTCATTTTGTCATTTTTTAAATTTTATAAAAAATGTTTAGTTAAAAATTTTAAGTTTTATCTATAAAATAAATGGGGGGGTCTCAACACCACCCTTTAAAAACAGAGCATTTTGAAAAAAATATCCAATTTTTGATAGATTTGGTCTCTATAATGTACTCATTTTTTAAGTTAAAATGTATGAGAGTCTTAAAACTCTTGATTTTTTAAATATACGCATTTTTGTATGATTTTATACATTTTTAGTCCTAAGAGGTTTTCCAGGCTCCTTTAAAATATCCAATTTTTGACAGATTTGGTCTCTATAATGTCTCATTTTTTAAGTTAAAATGTATGAGAGTCTTAAAACTCTCTTGATTTTTTTTAAATATACGCATTTTTGTATGATTTCATACATTTTTACTCTTAAGAGGTTGTCCTGGTTTTAAAAAAATGGAGGAAAGTGTCAATTTTTGATAGATTTGGTCTCTATAATGTTCATATAACTCATTTTTTAAGTCAAAATGTATGAAATTTTAGAGTCTTAAAATTCTCTTGATTTTTTGATTTTTTAAAAAATACGCATATTTGTAAGATTTTATACATTTTTGTATGATTTTATACATTTTTTTAGTCTTAACCCTTTCGCGACGAATGGCACGCCCAGGTGCCAGATGCGAACATGCATTCAAGGACGAACGGCACTCATTCGGGCCAGAGGAAATTTTACCGCAAGCGGATAGTGGCACTGTGTGCCACTATCCAGTACGCAGAACGTTTTAACGTACGAAGTGCCAGTACGCAGAACGTTTTAATTTGTGAACTAGATGGCGTTACTTGTCCATGGAACTAACTTCAATGCATTTTGCAGAGGCATGACCTTGGCAGAAGAGGATCGAATGAATTATTTCTCCATTTGGAGCGGTGAAAATCATTTTGTAACATAAACAACAGAGCAATTCTCGTAGCATCAACAATTTTATAATTGAGTTTCGGTTTTTATTTTTATTTCAGCGTTATGATTTCGTTGGTGAATCATAGGAATATAAGAGAGTATTTTTTTTTGTTTGGGTTTTAGAGGCAGTGAAATTATTCGTTTATTTCGGATAAAAGAATGGGAGCAACTAACGAGTATTTTGTATTCAGATTTGTATGAAAACTATACATCAAATAGAACATAAATATTTCTTTTATTCCTGTGAAAAGTAGATTTCTGTGTTGAATACGTGATTTTCAGTGAATTTTTTTCGAGAGTTAGGCTTAGCGCAAAAAATGCTCCGTCCTTTTCGACCAGTTCGGAAGCGAAGCGCGTCGTCCTTTGGGCCGCGACAGCTCCGGAATGCCGCCGTCCCGAAAGGGTTAAGAGGTTGTCCTGCTTTTAAAAAAATGGAGGAAAGAGTAGTGTATGGGTATGACTCTGGGTGCAAAATGACATAGTCATTTTGTCCCAGTCATACCCATACACTACTTTTGGGGTATATTTTAATTCTTTCAATTTCGAACTGTACCGGGTTAGTCCGTCTTAGACCTGCCTTAGATACTCACCCGTTTTTGCGATATAACTCGAGAACAGGTGTATCTAAAAATGCGAAATTTAGCATATCCTTGTCATTTGCTGCATATTTTAACTCTTTGTATTAAAAATCTTATCGGGCTAACCCTTCCTGAGCCCAGCAAAAGGAATACATCGTTTTTTGATAATAGCTAAAAATTCGGAGCATCTAGAATGTCTAAATTTAATATACCACTGTCCTTTAGGATATATTATATTTCATCGCATTTTGAACTTTATCGGGCTAGCCCGTCTTGGACCCGCCATAGAAATTTACTCGCTTCTCAAGAATAACTCGATTAATCGGAATAGCTAAAAATTTAAATTTAGTATATCATTTCCTTTTGGATGGATTTTAATTTAGATATCGAACTTTATCGGGCTAGCCCGTCTTCGGCCCGCCATAGAAATTTACTCGCTTCTCAAGAATAACTTGATTAATCAGAGTAGCTAAAAATTTAAATTTAGTATATTATTTCCTTTTGGATGGATTTTAATTTAGATTTTGAACCTCATCGGGCTTGCCCGTCTTGGATCCGCTGAAGCATGCATTCGTTTTTGAAAAATAACTCGAGAACCGAAGTAGCTAAAAATTCCAAGTTTAACCTGTCGTTGGCTTTTGGGGTATATTTAAGTTTCTTTGGATTTGGACTTTCTCGGGGTATCCCGTCCTGGGTCCGACATAGGAATGGACCCGTTTTTTTAAAATAACTAGAAAATCGGAGCAACTGGAAAATATAAATTTAGTATATCCTTATCTTTTTCGGAATATTTTAATTCCTTCGATTTTAAATCGTATCGGGCGAACCCGTTTTTGGCCCTCCTTAGAAATTCACTTTTTGGGGGGAATAACTCTAAAACCGGAATATCCAATAATTTCAAGTTTAGGATTTCGTTGTCATTTGCGGTATGTCTTAGCTCATTGGGTTTAAAACCTGATCGGGCTAGCCCATCCCGGTCCCAACAAAAAATTGTACTCGTTTTTTAAGAATACCCTTTCGGGACGGCGGCATTCCGGAACTGTCGTGGCCCAAAAGACGAAGCGCTTCGCTTCCGAACTGGTCGAAAAGGACGGCGCATTTTTTGCGCTAAGCCTAACTCTCGAAAAAAATTCACTAAAAATCACCTATTCTACACAGAAATCTACTTTTTTCAGGAATAAAAGAAATATTTATGTTCTATTTGACGTATAATTTTCATACAAATCTGAATACAAAATACTCGTTAGTTGCTCCCATTCTTTTATCCGAAATAAACGAATAATTTCACTGCCTCTAAAACTCAAACAAAAAAAAAATACTTTATTATATTCCTATGATTCACCAACGAAATCATAACCCTGAAATAAAAATAAAAACCGAAACTCAATTATAAAATTGTTGATGCTATGAGAATTACTCTGTTTGTTTATGTTACAAAATGATTTTCACCGCTCCAAATGGAGAAATAATTCATTCGATCCTCTTCTGCCAAGGTCATGCCTCTGCAAAATACATTGAAGTTAGTTCCATGGACAAGTAACGCCATCTAGCACACAAATTAAAACGTTCCGCGTGGTGGCACTTATACGTGCCACTATCCGCTAGCGGTAAAATTTCCTCTGGCCCGAGTGAGTGCCGTTCGTCCTTGAATGCAAGTTCGCAGCTGGCGCGTAGGCGTGCCGGTCGTCGCGAAAGGGTTAAGAATAATAAGAATAACTCCAAAACTGTAACAGCTAGTATATCTAAATTTAGTATATCATATTGTCTTTTAGGGTATATTTTATTTCTTTGGATTTTGAACCTTATCGGGGTTGCCCGTCTTGGGCCCGACATAGTGATAATGTACTCGTTTTCGAGAATAACTCGTAAATCGGAACAGCTAAAAAATCTAAATTTAGTATAACAATTTCTTTTGGGGTTTATCATAATTTATAATTTAAACCTCATCAGTCTAGTCCGTCTTGAGTCCGCTTTGGGAATGCGATCGTGTTTGAGGTATAACTCGATAACCGGAGTAGCTAAAAATTCCAAGTTTAGCATGTGGTATATTTCATTTTTTTGACTTTGAACTTCATTCATCTAGCCCATGCTGGGCTTGCCATAGGAATATACTCATTTTTTTAGAATAACCCGAAAACCGGATCATATAGAAAAACCAAATTTAGTATATTAATTCCTATTCGGGTAGAATTTAATATTTTCGAATTTGAACCGTATCGGGTTAGTCCGTCTTGGGGCTCCCTCAGGGACCCTTTCGTTTTGGGGGCGTAACTCGAGAATCGCACTAGCGAAAATTTCCAAGTTTTGCACATCCTTATGTTTTGAGGTATATTTTAACTCTTCGGATTATTATAGGGATAGCTCGTCCTAGGCCCGGCATATAATTGTACTATTTTTTTAAATAACTTAAAAAGCACTTAGCTAGAATATTTAATATATCATTGTCTTTTGGAGTATATTATAATTATTTATATTTTGAACCGTATCTTACTAGCCCGTCTTAGACCCGCCTTAAAAATTCACTCGTTATTGAGAAATAACTCGGGAAGCGGTGTATCTAAAAATTCCAGATTTAGCATGTCGTTGTCATTTGCGGTATATTTCAACTCTTTGGATTTGAAACTTTATCGAATAGCCTAACATGGGAATGTACTTGTTTTTTCAGAATAACTAAAAGACCAAAGCATCTAAAATTTCTAAATTTTGTATATCATCGTCTTTTGGAGTAAATTTTAATTCTTTAGATTTTGAACCTGTATCGGGTTAACACGACTTAGGAATTCACTCGTTATTGAGGGAAAACTCTAAAACTAGAGTACCTACTTTGTCCAGAACCCAACAGGTTCTAAAATTTGTGGGAGATAACAAGTTTATTTGTTACAAATACAGTTGTTTATTTGTAATTAGTGGCGTAGGCATGGGAGATGGGATGTGTGGTAAAAAACCTCATTTGCCGAATAATTACATCAGTTCTCAAAATTGTCCATATTTTAAAAAAAATTCCCTAGTTGTAAATTCCTCCATCGTCTCAAATGTTTGAGCTACGATTAACTGGTGTAAACTGATAAGGCTTTACCTTCGGTGTTACGAAAATTTTTATAAGGATTCTTCTTCTTCCCCAGATGAAATTTGCACACGTGGTTTTCTTCTTCAAATAGAAATTAATAACCAGAATGAAGCTGTTAAGTTTGGAAGCAGCAGCTACTCAACGAGTAGGCGCCCTGTAAGGTCTTTCCGTTTCATTTCCAACCCAGTAAACTATGACGAAAAATGTTTGGTTTGGTGCGTACTCCCATCTCGTAAAATTTCTTTTGACACTTGGACTTGAGAAAGAGTTTTGAAGAAGTGAACAAATCCATGATTTAGGCTTAGACCTTGTCCACGTGTATAGCGTTTGTGCTTGGATTTAGTCAGTTTTTCTTTTATCAATTTCAAATTTCATACCATTGATTTTTGAGTATTTTCTTTGACTTGATGATTCGAAATTTGTATTTTTCTCCGTTTGCTTGAAGATTTGCCCATTTATTCTTTTATTTTGTAAGCTTGTTAGAAAGTTAGATTTTTCGAGTTACAGCTTCTCACTTTTCTTTCATTGGAATTTCAAACTTACTTTTTTATTATATATATATACATACATACATATACATATATATATATATATATATATATATATATATATATATATATATATATATATATATATATATATATATATATATATATATATATATATATATACTGGCTGTCCAGTGTTATCGGTGCCCAATGGCTATTTATTCAACCGTTAATCACAGAGATATAATTCCAATTGCAAAAATGTTTTAAATTTTATACTCTATTTACTTAGAAGCTGTTTAAATCAATAAATGCATTCCTGAAAGAAATACAAAATATAAATTTTTATACAATTCACCGGTCCTACCAATTATATTTAGGGTAATCATCCTCATACAATTTCATACAAAATAAAAAAAAAATTCTGTTACGACCAAAATTCACCGAGTAATGAAGCATTAAACTTTATGACTTAAGTTGCTTTTCCACGCATAGAAATGTCCCGTTTTAGGCAACCAACCAAACAGGGACCATATTGACCATTTCTCCAGACAACCAACCAATCACGGACCGTAATGACCATTTCTCAACACAAAAAAGTGTTCCAATTTTAAACAGCTATCGGTGACTAACAGCTGAGGAAATTCTATTGGGCACCGATAGCACTGGATACACTGTATATACAGATTTTCCCCAAAACATTGACCTCGTCTTTTATTCCTAAAATATTGATCTTAGACTTATATAAAAATTAAAATGTTGCATAAAAACCTGATGTCTAGAGTGTATCGCGACCAACCAGCATTATTGGCAATACTGAAAGATGCCATCCGGCAACACCTGTCGGCCGTACTGAAATAAATGCTATTTAATGCTGTGAACAGCGTGGTGCCTCGTCTGACAGCTTTTCTGTTGAATGACGGACGTCACATAGAACATTTAAAGCTATGTTTATCATCTTATCCTATATAATGTAAATCAGGTACTTAATACAGCGCTATATCATGGTAGAAATGTAAATTATACTAGCAGTAATTTTTTTGACAAACAATCCGGCTTCATTTTCATTCTTTCTGTTAACTTTATTAGTTCACGAATTATTAATTTTGAAAATGTTTCCTGAATTTTGAATCACCCTGTATATATATATATATATATATATATTGATATAAATTGAAGGATTTTAATCGAAAATTATGCATAAACTACTGTATGTACAAAAAAACCCATCTCTAGCATATCTGTTACAAATGAGTAACTATAAGCCAAGTCTAAGGATAAAGATAGAAGGTTACATATCACTACATTGGAAAGGGGGATGAGAAGAATATTAGGATTCAAAAATCACAATTAAAAGTATATAAAAGTAAATAAAAATAAAACTCTGCAAAAATGAGAATAGGCAATAATAATAATCAGCTCAAGACAAGAGATCAAGAATAGAGAACAAGAGCTGCGAGTTTGCGTCCTGGACAGACTAACAGCAAGACAACGAATTTTTGAGTGAAAAAGTATATATATATATATATATAGTATATATATACAGTATATATATATATATGGGGATGCTCGTCTATTTTAGCAGATATATACCCTAATTATTATGAAAATAAGTCAGACGTCAATACATCAATAATGAAATCATATTTCTCCGTTATGTTGACGATTTGATCATTGGTCATGCAAATGAGCACTTTCAAATGAATTTTTAATTTTGTCCTTCTAATTTAATCTTGGAAGAAAATCCACAAGTAAATAAAAGTGTAGTGAGTTTTTTGGATCTGTGTATAGACTTCAACAATCCCAATATCTCAATTTATATTTATGACAAGCGAAAAACGTATAACATACCTATTTCAGGTATAAACCACTGGACTTCGAATTTACACAAAAATATATTCAGGAACATTTTCATTGGAGGATTATCAAGAACGAAACGTATTGTTAGCAATGACGTCATGAGACTGAAAACTGATCAGACATTCATACAAGAAGATTGTAAACAAAAATACCCTTTTCTGAGGAATTTTATCATTACTTTCTATGGTAAAAATGAGAAACATTTTTGAACACTTTTTAAAGATCAGTTTTTATGCATTTAGCAAGTGATGGCAACATTACTTTGTACTGTGTATTTGAACCTAGTTGGAGTATTTAAGCAGACGCCACCATTGTATGATATTACATATTTTGATACTTCGGTATCTATTACTTTCCTTATATACATAATGTATAAGGAAAGTATTGTGACGGGGTCGAAAAATCGAATTCGAGTTTTCGACGGGAGAGCGCGTTTCAAGTATCCCTGATCAAGAATCAAGCATTTTTGAAGTGAAGTCTGTGTGTTTGTGTGTGTGTCAGTGAGTCTTTGGAGACGATAACTAACGAACGAATGGACCGATTCGAGCGAAATTCGGTACAAAAATCACAATCAGTAAACACTGGAAGCCTATTGTTTTTAAACGTAATCGAATGTTGAGAAACCCCCTAAATTTTCGAGTGAAATTTTAAAAAACAGGTCAAATAATCAAAACCGCTAATAAAGTTACGCAAATAGACATTTTTATGTAATGTTTCATTAGAAAACGATTAACATAAATTTTAGAACGCTAACATGAACCGTTCTCGAGATATTGCACATTTTTCAAAAAAATTATCAAAAAGTCATATAAAATAAAAAAAAATATAATTCCTATTGAGAAGCATGTTCACTTTTCATCTGTAATACCATGCGATAAATTGGGTGACATCATTCGCGTGGATCTAGCTCCTTTCATTCATGAGAAAAGATACTTCGAGTAATACTTTTGTATTTGAACGCCAATAGTCATTTATCTGCTATAAGAATAACTTATTTCTCCATCAATAACGCTTGGTGAGATTTTGTCCACGAATTTGGCAGAATGTCGCCAACTTGGCAACTTTTTGAAATGTTGTCAAATTAACGAAAATCTCGCCAAATGGATTAACATAACGCTAAATCAATAAAAATGACGACTAATTGTCGACAATTCAATATCTTGGTAAGAATATAAGTATCTACTATAGGAAAACCCTATTTTTTTACTGTAAAAGTAGTAAATTCATTGCATTATATAAGGAAAGTCATGTGTTGCCCACATCAGATTTTTTACTTTACGTCCTTTTCTATTTAGCCTGGTTTTGTGATAATTATGATTGTCACTACGATGGTCGGTTTCAGTCGGTGCTGGCGTTCAAGAGTCCAATGCTGCGGCATTTCAGACATCCATGTTGATAACTGGGGTGTAAAATCACTACCCCTTACCGCCATTATGTAAGCACCTTACGCTGCCTTCCTTCTCTTATTTCCCTCTGTTATTTTTATTATATTTGCTAATATATATATATATTTACTTTTCTTAAAGTAAGCAAAAACTGCACTCAGTCAAAAACATTTAATTTCATTTTTCGGAAAAGGATAGATTATTAAAACATCAAAATTATTGTTATATGCTCATAAACGATATATATGACAAAATAAAGTACTTATTGTTCACATTTTATCTATTCAGTTTGGAGAAATAAGCGTCTTAAGAGTTTACATTTTTTATAACGCTTCCATTTTAGCCGGAAATCCCTCAACCATAGACGTAAATTCGCGTCAAAATGTTGCAATTACATTTCCTTAATTTTAAACTGTCGAAGTTAGGAATAGGTTATAATTAATACATAGACAAATTTAATAAAAGTTTTCCTAAAACCATATATATAATAAATACATTTATGCAATTGCAAAAATATCTACCAGAAATTACAGTCTACATTAAAAAAAAAAAAAAAAAAAAAAAAAAAAAAAAAAAAAAAAAAAAAAAAAAAAAAAAAAAAAAAATTTCGATAACAGAAGCTAAAAGTAATGTAAATAACTGTCTCCCCAAAATGAGCATTTTTCTTAGAGGGAGTGCACGCTGTTTCCCCCACACCCTGTTATTTTCAAGATTCTCCAGTTCTCTGGGAAACAACGAACTGTTTGATTACACGTTGGTATCATCAGTCCGAAGTGTTTGTTGACAGAAAGTCTGCAATCTCGTTTCAGTTGGCTTAACATTGCCATGAGAACAATAATACAGATTTCTCACAGATACACGATTTTTTTATTTCTATGATCTCAGTACCAGAAAATAAGACGATGTATCACAGATTTTCTTTTTTATTTTTATTTTTACACACAGGCACCAAAAATATTTCAGAATATCGATTTAACCCGTATTTGAACAAACACAGAAAAAATGAAACATTTTACGAGAAACTTTCAGAACATATATTTCAAACCTCAAGAAGGAACCTCGCTAGCTTAATCCAATATAGCCTGGCCTAAAAAGAGGACAACGGTAAATGACACCATTATACGTCTTGTGTTAAGCGGAAAGTTAAAAATCGCCCTAAACACAAATCTCCTTTTTTACTTAAGATTGTCGGCTTTATACTGAAAATTTTTTACTGGCATCTGTTGTCTTTCTTTGAAATTTTCTGCCTATTTCAAATGCTCAGGATGCTCATCTAGGAGTTTTGGTTAATCAGGATTTCTCTGTTGCACTCCCAGTTTTCTAGCAACTACATGATTGGGAAAATACATTCTTAAATAACCAATCCTTAGAACTCGTCAGAATTCTGTAGATTCAGATACTTTTCATCACAAAAACAGTTTTGTAAGTTTCCATGCAGCAAAGATAGCAGTACATGCTAAGGATAACAATTTATCTATCTCAAAAATTCAATTTGTGGATGTTGATAAGATCTAGTGTAAATACGGAACCAGCCCAGGTCACCTTGCATGTTTATATGTCAGCCCCCTTCCTACTATACCCATAAACTTTAAAATGTGTAGTTCACTTTTGTGTTTTTGTGAGTCTACCGTGCTGAAAACACCGATTCTCGTTAGATTACCGAAGTCAAGCAGCATCGGACGCGATTAGTACTTGGGCGGGTGGCCACCTGGGAACACCGCGTGCTGTTGGCACATTTCGGGGGCGGTAGCCCTGTGGTTTGCGCGTTGGATTTGCACGCTGCCACAACTGCCGCCGTGTTCATGCGGAGTACGATCACGTTAAACATGTGGGTCCGTAAGTCCTTCCGAGAGGTTGGTGGTAAGGGAAGGAGAATACGGTCCCTGTGGATGCCTCCCCCACTGGGTTCCGGTCTAAATTGGGTGGCACTTCCCGGCCGTCCAAACGGTTACCTTACACCTTTCTGGTAGGTCAGACGGTCTGGGTCTCAACAACAACAACCGTCTATTGAAAGTGAAGAATATGATAAAAAAATGTCCCATCACGTCTTCTCCGGAGACTTAATGAATATTCTCTGTTGGAACCTCAATAAGAATTTCGGATGAGAAATGGCAGTGCAGAGTTCTTCGGCTCTAAATGATTTTCATAGATGGGCCAACCTTTACGAGTTGGTAGTACACACGAACCAAAACATTTTTCATCATAGTTTACTGAATTGGAAATCAAATTTAAAGACATTACAGGGCGCTTATTCGTTGGGAAGCGGCTGGGTCGCAACAACAACAACCCTCCTCCCCCTCCCCCTTCTGTATTGTGGACTCCAAGATCAGATCACGAAACTTGAAAATTTCAATCACTGCAAAGAAAAATAGCCTTAATACAATTTTTGTGTGTTGCTGATTTCATTAGCTGCCTCGGGAGAGTAATTTGTTTCGTCGAGAGTGTAGTGTACATTGTGCAGAGTCCACTTCGACGATAAGCGATTTCAATTGCATCCCAGTAGGTCAACGGTAGAGCCACCGCTGACCAGTTCGGAGATCCAGGGTTCGATTCCCGGTTGGGGCAGTAGGGCCCTTTGCAATTATCAAACTAAAGGGAAATTAAAACGAAAATTAAAAATAAATTAAGACGAAAATGAAAAAGAAATTAAAACAAAAATAAAAAAATGAAGTGAAACGATTTGAAATATACGAATTCGGCAATAATTTAATGACGGACGATTCTGAAAAATTTAAAAAGCTGGAAATAGAATAAAAATGAAAAATTGCGATAAATCAACGCATTCTTGACCAAAAACAACAAATTTAGAATCAAATCAAAGGAGATAAAAAATGGAATAAATGGAACCAAAAATTATTCAATTTCAATACATTTAAATTGCTTAAACCTAAAAAAAAACGAACTTTGGCTATTTAGAACATAAAACCTATGGAATAGAATGCATTTGGAACAGAAGAATATCAAAAACCTAAACAAATGGAAAATGATTAACTAAATTAAAAAAAGAGAATAACAATGTAAATAAGACCCCTGAACCTGTTTAGATTAAAAAAAAATCTTAAAATTCAATAAACATCAGAAGCAACCCAACAACTCTTAATTAAATTAATTAAACCAATTTTATCAATCGAACTATTTTTAGTCCCTAGCAAATGAAGAGTAAAATGATATAATTGTGATCATTTGTGCCAAAGATACAGATGTTTCAAAAAGTTTCTTGCAAAATTTGCAAAATGAAAAAAAAATCTTATTTAAAAAGTTATTTAAAAATGGATTCTGGTATCAGAAATTAGAGTTGAACCATACTGTATTTAATTTTATATTTTAATTTACAGTAAACATTTATTTTTTTATTTACATTAAATACAAACCCTGTAGCCATTTTTTAAAGTTAAATGATACAGTTATCTTCAGAAATCAGATTAATGTGAAATTTGTTATTGGTGATTTGAGTACAACGACCATAAGAACCAACAGTCTACTTTTACTTTTCTTATATAGTTATTATAATGTATAAGGAAAGTATTGTGACGGAGTCGAAAATTCGAATTCGAGTTTTCGACGGGAGCGTACGTTCCAAGCATCCCTGAATTCGAATTAAACGGTTTTGAGGTGATGTTTGTGTACGTGTATGAGTCAGTTTATGGAGATGATATCTCACGAACGAATACAGCGATTTGAATGAAATTATTTAGAAAAATTACAATCTGTGAATACTGAAAGCCTATTGTTTTTAAACGTAATCGAATGCTCAGAACTCCCCTAAATTTTCGAGTCAAATATCGAAAAATTCATCAAACAATCAAAACGTTCAATAAATTTACGTAAATAGTCATTTCTTATGTAAGTTTTCCTTTAAAAACGATTGACTAAAACTTTAGAACGCTAGTATGAACCGTTCTCGAGATATTGCATATGTTTCAAATAAATGCATCAAAAAATCATATAAAATAAAAAAAAAATATTATCTATTGTGAAATATGTTCATGAAATACTTTTCATATGTAATAGCAGAAGATGAATGTTATGACAGCATTCTCGTAGATCAAGCTCGTTCCATTCATGAGAAAAGATACTTTGGTTAATACGTTTGTATTTGGACGCAAATAATCAATTATATGCTATAAGAATAACTTATGTATCCGTCCATAACGTTCGGCAAGTTTTTGGCGACGAATTTGATGGAATATCGCCAACTTGTAACTTTAAATGTTGCCAATATATTAAAAATGACTCTAAATCAATGAAAATGCCGACTAATTGATGAAAGTTCAATATCTTGAAAAGAACATAAGAATAGACTATATGAATAACCCATTTCTCCGTCTGTAACGCTTGGCGAGAAATTTAGCGGAGCATCACGAACTTGTCGACTATTTTGGGTGTTGCCAAAGTGACAAAAATATCGCCAAATTGATAAAAATAATGAAATATTAGAAGTAATGTTTCTCAAATTCTGATTTTCGTCATATGACGAGCATACCTTCTAGTATATAAGAAATGCTATTCTCTCCGTCTGTCTGTAACACTTGGTAAATTATTTAGAAAAGTATCGCCTGTTTGGCGATACTTTTCTAAACAAGCCCACAATGACAAAATTATCGTCAAAATTTCAAAAATGACGCTATATTAAAGAAAATGATATCTAATCAATTAATTAATTATTAAAATATTTTAATATATGGACTATATAAATGCTATGGACTATAGGATGCTCTCAATATGGATAACTGTTTATTTAGAGTTGCGTGAAGCTTTATAAGTTAATTGGGTACTTTGAAATAGTTTTACATGTTGTCATCCGCAAATTCGTCATATGTACAAATCAGAGATAGAAACACAATACCGTGGATCTCATCCAATATTTTAGTATTGTAAAAGTAGCAAATTTATTGCATTCTATAAGGAAAGTCATGTGTTGTCGACAACAGATTTTTTACTTTTTATTTGATTGTAACCATTGCGGAGAATGCTTGTTCACACAAATATGAAGTTGAGAAAAGGTAGAAATAAGTCTTTAAATTCCCTCACTATGTTAGTATACTATTCTACTAGTTCAAACTGGAAGGCAACGGTTGACGTCTCATTCTATTCAACAGACTAAACATTCAACAAGGAACCCGTACAATGATCAATAAAATCATCTCGTTCTTCCGCAGTGGAAACTAGTTCTCCTATACAGTTTCCGAAAAATTAAACAGAGATACAATCAAGTCAAGATTCTCATTAGAAAATAGAGGAAAGTAACAAGGAAGTGCATCTTTCAGTGTTGGCATCTAGTCAAGAATGAGATTTTCCAGCTTTTCCAGGCCAGTATCGTTTAACAAGCCAGGTACAGAAATAAAATTTGACACACTCCCGTTTTGGAGTGCAGACTTCAACAAAACTGTTTTCTTTCCGAATCCTTTAATATAGTTCAATACTAGTTTGATATAGTTCAATACTATTCAAATACTAGAACTCTATTTGAATACTGGAATACTATATTTAGAATAATATTCGCTGACTTTGCATTGAAGTATTTAAATCATAGATTTTCTTGAAAATACCTTCATGATATGCAAATTTCAAGAATCAAGAGTTGTTTCGCATCAGGTCAGATATTTTTGCATCAGATGTTTTTGTTCTTTAAAAAGTCTTTTAGTTCTTTGAACTCTAGTACTCTGCTGAGCACTCAAGACACCTCCTGATATTCGATTTCAATAGTAATGATGCATGCCCTGCTCCTATTTCTGAGCAGATTTGCTTAAAAATCTTAATATTTCAAAGATTATTATTATTTATCACAAATTTCTAGGCACTTGATACACCATCATTCGCCTATACAACATTTTTACTTTCCTTATATACATAATGTATAAGGAGAGTATTGTGACGGGGTCGAAAATTCGAATTCGAGTTTTCGAAGGGAGAGCACGTTTCAAGTATCCTTGATCACGAATCAAACATTTTTGAAGTGATTTCTGTGTGTGTGTGTGTGTGTCAGTGAGTCCGTGGAGACGATAACTGACGAACGAATGGACCGATTCAAACGAAATTTGGTACAAAAATCACAATCCGTAAACACTGGAAGCTTATTGTTTTTATTCGCAATCGAATATTCAAAACCCCCCTAAATTTTCTAATGAAATTTTGAAAAAATCGTCAAAAAATGAAAACCGCTAATAAAGTTAGGTAAATAGACATTTCTTATGTAGTTTTTCATTAGAAAACGATTGCCGTAAATTTTAGAACGCTAACATAAACTGTTCTCGAGATATTGCACATTTTTCAAAAAAATTATCAAAAAGTTAATATAAAATAAAAAAAAAATTCCTATTGAGAAACATGTTCGTTTTCATATGTAATACCATGCGATAAATTGGGTGACATCATTCTCGTGGATCTAGCTCGTTCCATTCATGAAAAAAGATACTTTGAGTAATACTATTGTATTTGAACGCCAATAGTCATTTATCTGCTGTAAGAATAACTTATTTCTCCTTTCATACCGCTTAGCGAGATTTTGGCGACGAATTTGGCGGGATGTCGCCAACTTGGCGACATTTTTAATTTTTGCCAAATTAACAAGAATCTCGACAAATTGATAAAAATGACGCAAAATCAATGAAAATGACCACTAATTGAAGAAAATGCAATATCTTGGAAAGAATACAAGTATCTACTATAAGAATAACATTTTTTTAACTGCAAAAGTAGTAAATTCATTGCATTATATAAGGAAAGTCATGTGTTGCCCGCATCAGATATTAAAGATTGTTAAGCTAAAATGCACCAGGCATATGAAAGGAATGAGAGTGGTTTATGGGGTCGAAACATTAAGTAGAACCCAAGTTTTGGATCGGTTGGGTCGTAATTGTCTATTTTATGTTTACGTTAGGCTGTAGCACATGGCTATTGGATGGAATGACACATGAGTAATAAATTTTCTACCCAAAAATAATTTTTCTATTTGAAAAAAAAAATTTCTTTTGCCAATTCTGGGGGTACCAATCTTTTACCAATCTCACACCAATCATAGGAGCATCGGCACACCCGATGGGACTCGCTGGTCTATTGATTAAGAATACACACCAGGAACGGACGAAACGAATATATAGAATGATTTTATTCACCCTTTCATTGCTTTATTTTCACAAGTAAAACATTAAAAAATCTGATGTGGGCAGGCAGTACATGATTTTCCTTATATAATGCAATGAATTTACTACATTTACAGCAAAAAAAAAAAAAAACGTAGGTTATTTTTATACTTATATTCATTCTTTCCCAGATATTGAATTTTCGCTAATTAGTCGTCATTTTCATTGATTTAGCATCATTTTTATCCATTTGGCGAGATTTTCGTTAATTTGGCAGCATTTAAAAAAGTCGCCAAGTCGGCGACATTCCGCTAAATTCGTCGCCAATATCTCGTTATGGACGGAGAAATAAATTATTTCAGTAGTAGATAAATGACTATTGGCGTTCAAATACAAAAGTATTACTCAGAGTATCTTTTTCATGAATGGAACGAACTAGATCCACGAGAATGATGTCACCCAATTTATTGCATGGTATTACATATGAAAAGTTAACATGTTTATCAATAGGAAATATTTTTTTTTTATTTTATATGACTTTTTGATAATTTTTTTGAAAAATTGTACAATATCTCGAGAACGGCTCGTGTTAGCGTTCTAAAAGTTATGTCAATCGTTTTCTAATGAAAAATTACATAAGAAATGTCTATTTGCGTAACTTTATTAGTGGTTTCAATTTTTTGACGATTTTTTCAAAATTTCATTCGAAAATTTAGGAGTTTGTGAACATTCGATTGCGTATAAAAACAATAGGCTTCCAGTGTTTATGGATTGTGATTTTTGTACCAAATTTGGTTCAAATCGGTTCATTCGTGCGTCAGTTATCGTCTCCACAGACCCACTGACACACACACACATACTTTCACATACACACACACACACACATACAGACATCACTTCAAAAATGTTTGATTCGTGATCAGGGATGCTTGAAACGTGCTCTCCCGTCGAAAACTCGAATTCGAATTTTCGACCCCGTCACAATACTTTCCTTATACTTTATGTATATAAGGAAAGTAAAAATAGGGTTTTCTTATAGTAGATATACTAATATTCTTTCCAAGATATTGAATTTTCGACAATTAGTCGTCATTTTTATCCATTTGGCGAGTTTTGCGTTAATTTAGCAACATTTCAAAAAGTCGCCAAGTTGACTAAATTCCGCCAAATTTGTCGCCAAAATCTCGTCAAGGGTTATGCACTAAGAAATAAGTTATTGTTACAGCAGATAAATGACTATTAGTGTTCAAATACAAAAGTATTACCCAAAGTATTTTTTTTCATGCTTGGAACGAGCTAAATCCACGAGAATGATGTCACCCAATTTATCGCATGATATAACATATGAAAAGTGAACATGTTTCTCAACAGTTAATATATTATTTTAATTTATGGGATTTTTTGATAAATTTGTTTGAAAAATGTGCAATATCTCGAGAACGGTTTATGTTAGCGTTCTAAAATTTATGTCCATCGTTTTCTAATGAAAAATTACATAAGAAATGTCTATTTGTCTAACTTTATTAGTGGTTTTGATTTTTTGACGATTTTTTCAAAATTTCATTCAAAAATTTAGGGGGTTTCTGAACATTCGATTGCGCATAAAAACAATAGGCTTCCAGTGTTTATGGATTGTGATTTTTGTACCAAATTTGGTTCGAATCGGTCCATTTGTTCGTGAGTTATCGTTTCCACAGCCTCACTGACACCCCCCCCCCCCACACACACATCGCCTCAAAAATGCTTGATTCGTGATCAGGGATGCTTGAAACGTGCTCTCCCGTCGAAAACTCGTATTCGAATTTTCGACCCCGTCACAATACTACATTATGTATATAAGGAAAGTAATAAATGTAAAAATTGAAGTATATTTTAATACAGATACCAGGGCTCCACAAAAGATACTTCCTCTAGGGCCCTGGTTGTCCTAAGACCTCCCCTGCCTGTAGATTGATTCTATGGTTAGGAAAATCAAGAAAAATCAATAATGCATAAAGCATTGTTTATGAAACACTTTCCAACTGAAATGCAATATTATTTAAACATCTCTAAAATGCGATACATTCACTGCTGATATATTTTAAAGTATCACAGCACTACAATAATTTATTATATTTGAAAAGTTAAAACTTCATCAATAACAATGAACTTTATTCAAATGACGGCATCGAAATATAAATCAACTGTCTCTCTTTAAAAAGCAATAAATATTTCATTCAGAAACTTTTATTCCATTCCTTCCATTCAGCTGTGATAGTTTTAATATTATCACAATACTACAATAATTTATTTTATTTAAGAACTTAAACCATGGATGTAAAATTACTTTCAAAACTCCATGCTTAAAATTTCATCGAAAAAGGCAATACTATAAAAGCGTCTGCTTCTCTAATTTTACTCAAATGACGTCATCAAAATATAAATCGTCTGGATTTCTATATAAAAGCAAAGAATATTTCATTCATGTCACTTTTATTCCAGACTGCAGAGCTAAATAATTCTGCGTGAAAAAATTCAGCAATACTTTTATTATATAGTGTGAATATATTGTATAGTGTATTATTGTACATTAATTTTGAAATGACGGTAAATAATATTAGTAAGTTGTATGATGGCTTTTTAATGATGATTATTATAAATAATATATTAAAATAGATAATGGTAATATTAGCTTTTTAACAATGTTAATGTTATAACATATGGCTGAGTCTGTATTAAAAAGTATATACTAGACTTAATACTGTATAATTTGTATTTTAAGAGAAATTGTTTATATATTTTACTGATGAATAAGTGTGTGGACGGCTTCGTTGCTGGAGATGAATTGTAGATTACACGGTCTGGTGCAGAAAATGGGATAATAAGTCGAAGGTTGATGGGTTATTCATAGGTCGAGTTGCTCTCTATGGGCAGTTGCTTGTTAATTGGAAATCTGAATTATGTAAATATATTACTAAAAACAGTTTTTATTGTAAAAATATTGAAAATGATAACTTTGTCGAAGTGTATTTAGAAAATTTAAGTTTACATCCTCGGCAATATGAATCAGAAATAAATGTGAGACTAATGTAATTGTCCTGTTATGTAATTAAATATTGTTATTACTTTCCTTATATACATAATGTATAAAGAAAGTATTGTGACGGAGTCGAAAATTCGATCTCGAGTTTTCGACAGGAAAGCACGTTTCAAGCATCCCTGATCACGAATCGAACATTTTTGAGGTGATGTCTGTGTGTGTGTGTGTGCGTGTGAAAGTATGTGTGTGTGTGTGTATGTGAAAGTATGTGTGTGTGTGTGTGTGTGTGTGTGTGTGTGTGTGTGTGTGTGTGAAAGTATGTGTGTGTGTGTGTGTGTGTGTGTGCGAAAGTATGTGTGTATGTGTGTGTGGTACAAAATTTGGTACAACAATTACAGTCCGTGAATTCTGGAAGCCTATTGTTTTTATACGCAATCGAATATTCAGAACCCCCCTAAATTTTCGAGTGAAATTTTGAAAAAATCATTAAAAAATCAAAACCTTTAATAAAGTTACGCAAATAGAATTTTCTTATGTAATTTTTCATTAGAAAACGACTGACATAAATTTTAGAAAGCTAGCATGAACCGTTCTCGATACATTGCATATTTAAAAAAAAAATATCAAAAAATCATGTAAAATAAAAAAAAGTATTACCTATTGAGAAATATGTTCACTTTTTATATGTAATATCATGCGATAAATTTGGGGTAACATCATTCTCGTGGATCTAGCTCGTTCCACTCATAAAAAAAAAAGATACTTTGAGTAATACTTTTGTATTTGAACGCCAATAGTCATTTATCTGCTGTAAGAATAACTCATTTCTCCATCCATAACACTTGGCAACATTTTGGCGACAAATTTGGTGGAATATCGCCAACTTGGCGACTTGTTTAAATGTTGCTAAATTAACGAAAAACTCGCCATATGGATAAAAATGAGGCTAAATCAATGAAAATGATGACAAATTGACGAAAATTCAGTATCTTGGAAAAAATGTATCTACTATAAGAATAACCTATTGGTTTTACTGTTAAAGTCGTACATTCAGTGCACTATATAAGGAAAGTCATGTGTTGCCCTCATCATATGTTTTAATACTATTTTGAACCGGAAAACTGTTATTTAGGAGTTGGTATTGTTGTTTTATGATTATTTTTCCTGAAAAATTCAGCATATGTTCATGTAAGGCTAGTGTAACTGCCTTGGCCAGGCACTGGCATTCTGATAATAAAATGGTGGGTTGAGGGAAGGATCATTTTTCCAGACGGGAAAAAAGCAGCTAAAAGCCTTTATAGGCAAGCTCCCCGGCTTGGGTCGATCAGCAATTCTTATAACCAAATCTTACAATCACGTGTTTACATTCTGCATTCATTAACATTAGGCTTCGTTGTAGAAATAATCAAAGTATGATGATCATTTAAACTAAAAAATATTGTAATTGCAATGGCGCGGAATATAGATGCACAGAAAATATTCAAAAATAGAGCGGTTTTAGGACGGGTGAACACTAAATATGAATTTAAAAGAACTTTAAAAATCACGAATTTTACATTGCGAAAAAATATGGATGCTATACTTTATTTTGAAGTGGGTCATGTAATCTCTTCATATAATATGGGTGTAATTATTGTTTTAATTTTTATTTAGAAAACTACCGAACATATTTTGCTGATTTTTTTTTATATATTTTATGCGATAATTTGGATAGTTCTTAAACTTTTCGAAGGAATTTGTGAATTTTAACTTTGCTTAAAATATATTTGAAAAATTGGATCCAATAGGGTTCAGTGCATTTCATTTTTTTAACCCTGGTTTAATACAAAACTAATTGGGTGATATCATTCATTTACATTCCTATATGTACCACAGACCGTCTCAACAACATACTAAAATTCCATTTTGATAATGTCATTTTTACGGCAGTTTTCGTGCGTACGGACAGACAGGCAGAATGAAGAAAGTCGTAAACACTTTTTAACTATGTTAGAAAGTGATAAAAAATAAATAACTTTGTAGACAATATCATGTTTTGTCTACATCATATTATTTAAAGCAGTTATTTTGTATATAGAAGTCAGACTGTCTCCCCCAAATATAAAAGTCTGAATAATGCATATATGTGCATTATTTCATTTCACTTCGTTTTGTTTCCCTATAGGAGTGTCATTCCGATTCTTTACACCCTATGCTTTTCAAGTCTCCCTGGCGTATAGAGGAAACACGCAGAGGTTGATTACGACAGCAGAACGTAATATTTGCTGACATAAAAATATCTAATAGAACATACATTGAAAGTCAGATCCCAAGGATAATAGACTTTTCCGTCCTTTGGCAGTGAAACCGAACGGAAATTGTACACTGTTACGACGTATCCTCTCAAATTGTGGGCTTGCGATCAGGATATAAGAATGAGTCAAACTTTTTGGAAAACTAGCACGTTTATTCACAAGCACAGTGTAAACAGGAACAATACACAGTAAATTCTCTACTCATTCACAAAATAACCGATGTTATTCTCAGAACGTTGAGAAAAGTTATTTCACAAAACGGTCGCTACTATTCCTAAAACGATGGCAAAAATCACAGTTCACTGTAGCTCGTATGCCACTGCCCCTCCAACAGAGTGATGATTTCTTTCATATATTCTCTGAAGAAATTTCTGAAATTCTCCATATCTCATAGAATATTGGTTATTTCGCGGTCTTTCTCAAACCTTCTGAAAGCTGCCAAATGTCTCCAAATCGGCGATAAATTGCCAAATATGGCAACCCTCCTGCTACTGTATTTTTCTGGCAACCCTAGGTTCACTTTATGGTATACACGGGTGTTTTCTCCATCTGGTATCTGAATGAGACAGAGAAGACGTCAATGAAGAAATATTACGCGTTTTCAACAATATTTAGTATTGTGTAGAGGGCATTTAAATTACAGAACGTGCGCCATCACTCAATAAGTCTCCGGTCTGACACATATATGGCAACACTGTTGACAGACCCATATGATTTCTGGATAGTACCAACCTTCAAACGACACGTGTCAAAATTTCATGACATTCTGACAATTAGTTTATAGGTAACAGTAGTTTTAATGACTCCAGTTTTGTAATTTTCAAAACAATGGATAAAAAAGAATTTCGTGTGTTGATTAAACATTTTTTTTTGATGAGGAAACTGTTGAAGCCAAACAGTGGCTTGATAAGCATTATGGAGACCCTGCACCAGGGAAATCAACTATTATTGACTGGTACGCTGAATTTAAACGCGGTCGTACAAACACCGATGATACTGAAAGCTCTGGTCGCCCAAAATCGGCAGTTGTTACGGAAAACATAAAAAAAGGCCACCAAATAGTTTTGAAAGACCATAAAGTGAAGTTGCATGAGATAGCTGGCACCTTAAAGATATCAGAAGTTAGTGTGTTTACAGTTTTACACGAAAATTTGAACATGCGTAAGTTGCTTTCAAAGTGGATGCCGCGTTTGCTCACACCGGACCAAAAACAACAACTCGTCGACGATTTAGAGGACTGTTTGGTGCTGTTCAAGCGAGATAAGAAGGATTTCTTGCGTCGGTATGAGACAATGGATGAAACATGGATCCATTACTACACACCTGAATCAAAACGATCGTCAGCTGAGTGGACAGCAACCGGTGAAAGTCGTCCAAAGCGATCCAAAACCCAAAGTCAGCTGACAAGGTTATAGCATCCGTATTTTGGGACGCGCATGGTATTTTGTTCATGGACTATCTTGAGAAGGGTAAAACTATTAATAGCGAATATTACATGGCATTATTGGATCGATTGAGTGTAGAAATGAAGAAAAAACGGCCTCACATGCAAAAGAAAAAAGTGCTGTTCCACCAAGACAATGCCCCGTGTCACAAGTCGATGGTTAAATTAAATGAATTACGCTTCGAATTGCTTCCTCATCCACCATACTGTCCAGATCTGGCCCCCAGCGACTACTGGCTTTTTGCAGACATCAAAAAGATGCTGCAGGGAAAAAGATTTGGCTCAAATGAAGAAGTGATTGCCGAAACTGAGGTCTATTTTGAGAGCAAAGACAAATCGTTCTACAAAAAAGACATCGAAAAGTTAGAGGAACGTTGGAATGAATGTATCATTCTTGAAGGAGAGTATGTTGATGGATAAAGTCGAATTTCTAAAAAAAAAATATTTTTCTTAGTTGTACCGGAGACTTATTGAGTGATGTAGTGCATATATATATATATATATATATATATATATATATATATATAATTTAAGGATGATAACGTTTAAAAGAGTCATAAAACAATAGCGTGGCAGAAACGTGCGGACTTTTAAAACTTAAAATACCCTCCTTAAATTTATGATAACCTATTTATGACATCACCAAAGTGCATGACATCATAGGGACTGTGAATACATTTATGAAGTCATATGGGTTCCGGAACAGTATAGGTCTCTGAATGATGTTAATCCGCCTCTGCAGTTATACCATTCAGTTGGCATAAAATTATTATATTAAACTAGAACATCAGAGTTTGGAAGCCAATGTTCATAGACTAGTACATAGATACCACCTCCTGGGGCATTTTCTGTCATTTTTGTTTTCAAAGCAATGATCTTCATATAGTGTAGTTATGATTTTAAAATATCATTCAAAATACGGTGAGTGCTTTCTCAAACAAAAATTGATGTACGTCATTAATTTGATTTTATATAGAAAATTATATTATTATTTTTCTAGTGAGCAAAAATGTTAGCAAATATAGCAGGATCAGTACATTAAATTGTCTTATTTTTCTATGAACATTGGAACTAGAAAAGTTACTGGGAATGGGACTGTTAGAAATATTTTGTCCTTTAGATGACTTTTATAAAACAAAATTCCAAGAGGGTTTATAAATGGCACCTCCTAAATAAGGGTGGTATATCTTACGATGCGGTTTCTGCCACACACGATGAAAAGGCCTTTTTTGAAAATTAAAACATAAAAGCTGCTACTTAAATGTAATTGCTTCTTCTATGTAAATTTATATATTTTTTGCTTTGCACTTGCATTTCTTCGGGTGATGGATATTCCCTTCTCTTCCAATATCTCAAGTTACATTAATTCTCCAGCGAAAAATTTTCTGATTCGTAATTGATATTCGAATCATACAAAACAGCCGACTTTTACTTTATTCTCCAGTCTTCATTTCTTCAGTTTGTATTTATTTGTGCTTTAGCGATTTGTTTTTGTTCAACCTCACTCTCAGATTCAGATGCTTTGGTGGCTGCCGTGTTTCCTGTATTCTCTATCGTTCTTTGTGCACGCTCATTCTCACCGTCAGATGTTCTTGCTGCATCATGACTTCAGTATCGCTCCCAAATCTTTGTACACGTTCATATCTTGTTCCAGTAGCTCTGGTTCCAGCCATTCTTCCTTCATTTTCTATCATTCTTTGTGCAATTTCATTCTCATCTTCAGATGCCCTGGCTGCAACATGACTTTTAATATAATTCCTTAATTTTTGTGCACGTTTATCCTTTGTTTCAGATGCTCTGGATGGAGGCCAATATCCTGCTCACTCTCATTATTAATGCACGTTTATTTATAGTTTCAGATGCTCTTGTACGATCATTCTTCTTGTCTACCCGAGCATTTTTTGCACGCATTTGTTCTCTGATTCAAATGGTTTGGCACTGTTCCTGTATTCTTTACCATTCCTTATACATGATCATTCTTTGTTGCAGATGTTCTGACTGCAGCCATTCTTCCTATATTCTTTATCATTATTTTATACGCTAATTTTCAATTTCAGATAATCCGGCTGCAACCCTTTCCTGCGTTATCTATTATATTTTGTGCACATTCCTTGTGCACATTCCCTTTGTGCACATTCCAGTTTCAAATATTCTGGCTTCGGCCTTTCTTCCTACACCCTTTATCCTATTTCTGTACATTTATTTTCAGTTTCAGATGCTTTTACTGCAACCATTCTTCCTGCGTTCTCTATTCTACATTGCGCATTCTCATTCCTTGTTTCAGATGTTCTGGCTGTAGCCATTCTTCCTACATTTTCTATCATACTTTCTGATCGCTCATTTTTAGTTTCAGATTCCCCGGCTTCAACCATTTCCCTGCGTACTCTATTATATTTTGTGCACGTTCATACTCTGTTTCAGATGTTCTGGCTGTGGTCATTCTTCCTACATTCTCCTATATACTATATATATGGCTTCAACTGGTAGTATATACATATATTATAATTTTAAGATAAAGTACTAACTTCGAAAATTATTACCTTGGTCATTACTCTAAGCAAAACAGAAAATGCATGTCTTAAACCATTACATAGCTTTTAAGATCTGAAGATTTATGCAATGATAAAAACTAAACCCTTAATCTTGGAAATTGTGCTGTTTCTTAACATGGTAGAATATATCATGATGCCAAATAACATATTTATACTTGTGTGGTAATGATCGTGTTTTCCTTTGTAAAATGTGTCCATACATAACACTTTTATCTTTGTGTTTATAAAAGAATAAAAAGTTTGCAGGAAAACTGTCAAAAGTAAGAAGGAAATAAATTTTAATCTTAACATTTTTCTGTGAAACCAAATGTTGAACAATCTGGGCGATTCCTAAAGCATTATATATATATATATATATATATAGGAATCGCCCAGATTGTTCAACATTTGGTTTCACAGAAAAATGTTAAGATTATAATTTATTTCCTTCTTACTTTTATATATATACAGGGTGTCCCAAAAAGATTGAAACGCGCTTTAGTTACACTCTTTACATTTTTATACGACCTCCTTAGACAAATTTGGTCAATCGGAAAATTTTTATTTTTAATGCATTAAGATCATTAAAGAAAAACCGCATATCCGTATCTCTAAAATTGAACGAGTTATATTTAATTGAAAATTGAACATTATGAATGGGGACCCTATATCAAATTAGAAATGTAAATTTTTGACATATCACAAAAAATATAAAACTGGAGGATAATACATAGTTTGATATATCACAAAAAATATAAAACTGGAGGATAATACATAACTGGAGGATAATACATAGGAGGATAATACATTTTTGCGAATTACGCATAGGCTCACGACGCAATCACGGATTCTTAAGTACTTTTCAATAACTAAGTAATTTTTCAATAATTAAGTGCTTTTAAGTACTTTTTTTATATAAAAAATTTCCATCGTCAATTTGATTATGATCCCTATTGTCACTGACGAAACAGCCTTTCACATGGTACGGAAAAGTGGCATAAGTCAGATTTTTTCCTTTATCATAATTCAGTTGATTTTAAAGATGCAGATATGCAGGTTTTTTAATGATCTTGTTGCATTAAAAATAAAACAATTCTGATTAACCAAATTTGTTTAACGAGGTCGTATAAAAATTTAAAAAGTGTAACTTTTTGAAAATTAATGGCAGGACTATTTCATTAATGTAATCTTATTTCCTACCTTACTTTCAACATTTTTGCAATTTACATTGCCCACTTGTCTCTAACAGATAAGAAATTAAAACGGGTTTCAATCACAACAAAATTAAGCTATCTCATTGTAAGTATAATTAATAATATAATTTTTGCTTTCTCATACTATGTAATATAGAGAACCTTTCCACGAAAATTTGCGAATTCGATACTTTGATGCCAGTATATGTGTAAAGAACCTTGCTGCTCCAACCGGGATCCGAACTCCGAATCTCCGAACTGACCAGCTGATGCTCTACCTTTGAGCTATTGGGACTAAATTGCAAGCTCTTATCGTCGAAGTGGACTTTGCATATGTTTTAGGACCTCATGGACATGTTTTGACTTTTTTTAGTATGATCCCCGTCTGTCTATATGGAGTCGATTTCTTGAGAATACAATAGTTGCCACAAATATTAATGGATTTTCATGAAACTTTATACCTGCCTATGCTAATGAAAAATCTAGAACTAGATTGAATTTTTATTTAATTAGAGTGATAACTTCGAAATTTATTCTCAATGTTTATATTTTTTCAACATAGCAGCATAGTACAAAATCTGACATAATCATTTTTAAAAGGGGCTACTTTATGGTTCAATGATCACGAAGCTCAATAGTTTCCATTTCTGGCGTGAAAATGGCCACTATGCATTTATTTTTTTATTCGTGACGTCATTAGACACCCTCGGGGAGGGATATGAAATTAAATATTATTCAGTTTCTCTCTGTAGGTATTAGTAAGTAATTTGTGTGTCTGTTAATACATTTTCAATTTGTGTCAAGCACGAAACCAAAAATGCCTTTATTTTGTTTAATGTTTGAATGTGACACATATTTGTGTGTTAGAGAAATCAAAGTCTTTTGGCGACTTCACACTGAACAGTTATGTTTCTGCATATCATTCGAAACAGACTATGTGGGGAAAATGCTGAGTTTATGGACATGATGGAATTGCATCCAACATCATTGAGATAGGAAACAAATTCTTGATGACTGCTGTCAGCTGTTTGTACAGATGAGACTAGGATATGCCTGAATTCTGGAAATAATCGGCAATACATGAGGAAAGAGGTAGGAAACACGGTATGCTTTCAGAAAGTTAGTCCTCAAGGCTTCGAAATAGAGGAAATGTCGAAATTCGTCATGTTTTGTACAGGAATGATGTTCTGACCCAGAATTGTACTCGTTCTTCGCTCGCCCAAAATGAAAGTGTGACAATATCGATATACCATCCTAGTGATATTTGTTGAATCTGTTTAGCAAGAAGTCGGCGATACTTTCATGCTGCAGTTCATTACTTGAATATTTCGTTGTAGTCAGCAATTGTTCTCTACAAGTCCGTAACCTGGGGTTGAACTAGTCTGTAGTGACATTAGACGAGTTTTGCTCGGCGCTTGTAGAGGAATGGGAAGAATACGACCAAAACCGGCTTTAAAATCTCGTTGATAATATTTCAAGCAAGGTACAAGCTTGTTGCAACTCTAGAGATGATGTTACATATTACGGAGAAGCATTTCTGCGCAATCAATGAATCATGACACATATTCATAAGTTCAGGCGTTTCAAAATACTTTGTCTTTGCGCAACTTTGTGTCCTTTACACTCAAACATCAGAATGCAGGTTTTAATTAACTGTTGTTTCTGATCTTTGACATTTCGTATGGTACCTAAGTATTTACCGAAACCCAGTTTGGCAACACATTTCTTTATATGTATAATTAATAAACGCCAAACAACTAAATTTCTTCTAATAAATCTCTTTGGCAGACACGTTGCCATTTTGAATAATAATTTGAAAAGTAAATTTAACCATCTTAATACCACTGGAGTCAATTGTCACAGGAATAAGTTTTTGAAGAACAATTGTCGTTTGATTTATTGTGAAATAATGACAATAATTTACTTTAATAAGAAATTAACTTTTTGATGACTTTATTAAGAACATATGAAACGTAAATTTGATTGTTTTGCTACTGTAAAAATAAATCACAATAGCATGGACATTATCTTTGTGGATTCGATAATACTTATGATGCAATAAAAATTGTCATTAGGAGGGTTAAAATGCATTAACTGATAATTAAATCTCAGATTTATTACTTTCCTTATATACATATAATATATAAGTAAAGTACTGTGAAGGGGTCGAAAATTCGAATTCGAATTTCCGACGGGAAAGCACGTTTCAAGCATCCCTGATCACGAGTCGAACATTTTTGAGGTAATGTCTGTGTGTATGTGTGTGTGTGTGTGTGTGTGTGAAAGTGTGTGTGTGTGAAAGTGTGTGTGTGTGAAAGTGTGTGTGTGTGTGTGTGTCAGTGAGACTGTGGAGACGATATCTCACGCACAAATGGAGAGATTCGAATGAAATTTGGTACAAAAATTATAATCCGCGAATACTGAAAGCCAATTGTTCTTATACACAATCGAATGTTTAGAACCCCCCTAAATTTTCGAGTGAAATTTTGAAAATTTTTTCAAAAAATCAAAAGTTTTAATAAAGATATACAAATTAATATTTCTTATGTAATTTTTTCTTATAAAACGATTGACATAAACTTTAGGACGCTAGCATAAACCGTTCTCGAGATATTGCATATTTTTCAAATAAATTTATAAAACAAATCCCATTAATTAAAAAAACAAATATTAATTGTTGAGAAACATGATCACTTTTCATATGTAATATCATGCAATAAAGTTGGTGATATCATTTTCGTGGATCTAGTTCATTCCATTCACGAGAAAAGATGCTTTGAGTAATACTTTTGTATTTGAACGGCAGTTTGCTATAAGAATAACTTATTTCTCCGTCCGTAACGCTTGGCAAGATTTTGGCGACGAGTTTGGTGGAATGTCGCCAACTTAGCGACTTTTTTCTTTTACTGTAAAAGTAAACTTATTTTCTTTTACTGTAAAAGTTGTAAATTCATTGCATTATATAAGGAAAGTCATGTGCTGCACACATCAGATTTTTTTTTTCATGTGTATTCTTATTCAAATTGCCTTTTAAAATGTAGTGAGTAAGATACATAAAAAACAAAGTAGAACATATCTCTTTAGAAGCATTTAATCTATCATTTCGAATATTTTTTCGTGACTTGATATATCATCTTTCAACTGCACTCTTTGTCCAACATCCAAGCAAGACAATTCGAACGTTATCTATACATCTATGTTCTACCCATCTGTCCAAATCTATACACAGTTGTGACATAGACATAAAAAGACCAGTATAGATAGGGAAAAGAAGATTTGGGTTCAGTTCCCCTTCAGTAAAGCGAATCTCAGAAATCCCCAAAGCTTTTGTCACGCCCCCTTTGTGTAACCAATCTATGTGGTTGTTTGCGGAGGTCTATTACTGAGTGCGACGCCTTACTGACTTCTTTCATGTCATCGTCCGTTGAGTCACTTTTTTTTCCATCGACCCATGCTGAGACGATTTTCTCTGCTGGCTGTTCCCTACTTTATGTTCTTTTAGATCACGGGATTTCCGAGAATATAAAAGTTCTTGGTGGTGCTTTTATTCTCCGGAAGATGGGCAAAGACACTTTTTGCGACAAGTTAGATATGAAAAAATGTGGACAACACATGACTTTCCTTATATAATGCAATGAATTTACTACTTTTACAATAAGAAAATAGGTTTTTCTTATAGCAGATACTTATATTCTTTCCAAGATATTGAATTTTCTTCAATTAGTCGCCATTTTCATTGATTTAGAGTCATTTTTATCCATTTGGCAGATTTTCGTTAATTTGGCAACATTAAAAATTTAAATTCGGCGCCAAAATCTCGCCAAGCGTTATGACGGAGAAATAAGTTATTCTTATAGCAGATAAATAACTATTAGCGCTCAAATACAAAAGTGTTACTCAAAGAAATGGAGAAATTCTTATACAACTCATTCCACATCTTTTGGTATTTACATTCTCCATAAGTGAAAATAGGCTTCGTTGTAGAAATATTCAAATTTGGCTGATCATTGAAACTAAACTATATTGTAATTGCGTTGTTTCAGTATGTAGATGCACAGAATTTAACCAAAAATAAAGGGGTTTTAGGACGGATACAACACTAAACATGAATTAATAAGAACTTTAAAGATCAAGATTTTGACACAAGACGTATTCCATATTTATTTTGAAGTCGGTCACGTGATCTCTTCATATAATGATAACGTGATCGCTTCATGTAAAGGGTGTAATTATTATTTTAATTTTTATTTTAAAAACTGCTGAATATATTTAGCTGAATTTTTTTTTTGTATATTTTATGGAATAACTTGAATATTTCCTAAAACTGTCGAAGCAATTTGTGAGTTTTAAATTCGCTTAAAAAATGTTTGTAAAATTATGTCCCATAGGGTTCAATGTATCTCATTTTTCAAACCGGGTTCAATCCAAAACTAATAGGGCGATATTATTAATTTATATTACCACAAGTCCCACAGACCATGTGAAGAACATACTAAAATTTCATTTTGATAAAGTTATTTTTACGTCGGCAGTTATCGTGCTAACGGACAGATAGACAGACAGAATGAATAAAGTCATAAACACTTTTCAACTATGTTGTAAATTGTTAATAAAATGAAATATATTAATATAGGAAATAGATAGCGGATATAATATATAAAATGGATAACTGTTTAAAATTATATTTAATTTGCAGTTTTAAATCATTTTCATTTTGATTTGGCGACTAACTGCGTTTCAAAACATTGCCAGCTCGCCAATATTCCAAATAAAATGAAATATAGTAAAAGTGGCTTATTTTAGAGTAATTGTATTGATGTTATTATTTTTTGTTAAAAAATTACCTATAAAGTAAGCTTTAGCTTTCCATACATAATGCCTTAAATATTTCTCTTATTTCTATAGGATATAATGATAGACACCCACTGCACAATGTTTTAACATCGAAAAGTACACTGACATTGTGCGCATTACTAGATGACAGCATGACACATTATTTCGAAGTACCCAATTACCTTATACTTCGCGAAAATCTAACTTGACAATTAGAAAGCATTGCTATATTTTCTTAGCAATACTATACTCCATTACATTAAAATATGTTAATTGCAATTTCATCAATTTGGCGTCATTTTCGTAACTTCAGCGTCACGTTCTCGAATTTGGCGACATTTTCATCAATTTTAAACCCTCATTCAAAAGTCGGAAAATTGGCAATATTTCCCTAAATGAATCGCATAATGCCGCCAAGTGTAACCACATTTAATCTTTTATGTCATATTTTGACGATTTTCATGTTTACGTCCTCAACAATATATAACGTTGCTAAAACAGTCCTTAAGTATATCAATGACTTTGCAAGGAACATTCCATGAAATTGCACTTTTGGTCAATGTATAATAAAAGTATCTTGCGCGATTGAATAACAATGATTGCAGCGAACCCAAAGGAGAACAAAAAGAGTTAGGATAACGAAGTCAACCACGAAATGAAATAGACAAAAATGGCCAATTACAGTAGTTTAGAGTTGTCTAATTATTACAATCAACATCAAGAACAAACAAAACGCGTACACGGAAGGCAGCAGATATCATACTTGGCCGATTGCTAGATGCGCTGCCATGCTACGTTATTGTCAAACATTGCTGAACAATTTACCAGCGTATGAAAATTATGCAAGTTGCGTTGTCGTTATTGCTAAGTCCCTTAACCTAGAAAATACTAGCTTAAATCAAAAAAGATCACGCCTCCCATAAAGCAAGGCTACCATCTCCTGGGCCTGTACTAGAAGATTTAAAGAGGCTCCCATGCAGTTTAGATGATGAAACGGAGCAGCCGTGAAGGAAGAACAGTTGCAAAGTGGGAAAACTCTGTCTGCTCGTTTAAATTTCATATCCTCAGTATGGCCACCACTGCTTAACCCGGTGATTGCTGTCTGAATAGATCTAGGGCCATCATATTGAAGCGATAACCCAGGGCTCTTAGCCAAGTGCCAGTAGCGATGTGGAGGCTTGCTATGGCAACTCCTATATCTAATCAAGGTTTGTATTCCTGAAGCAGTGGGGAAAATTTAGAAGGTGAATTCAGATGATAAACCTCACTGGCTAAGGATTCAGAAGTCTTGTTACCACAAACACCAATATGAGAAATAATCCATTGGATTGTAGCGGATCTAAAACCCGTCATCTTATAAAAAATGGGATGATAAGCAGGTTAATCTTATCGATGATTTCTGACAAGATTGGCCCCTTCTTGTCCTGTTGACTGATTCACCAAGGCGTGGGGGCGGATGAGAGGACTGGGTGAAGTTCGTCGGGAGTAGGGTCTCCTGGTAGGATCATCCTAGGTGTGCAGGCCATTCTTTAATTCCCAGCTAAATGTTAACAGGCAAACTTTGAAGCTTCGTCAAACTTCTACCTGCAAAGGTGTTTCACTTAACAGAAGCCGCGATTACTCGCAGTTCAACGGAACTGACGAAAGTGGCGTAGTACGCATGTGTCAGATAAAGGCAGTTTGCAGATTAAAATATTTTGCCTGTAAGTGTTATTTATTTTAGCATGTCTGAATAAGACTGACATTCGCTCAAAATCATATTGTGTTACATAACGGCTTCCGTATCAGTTTTATAGTCTATTCCTACTCAAACATTGATCTATCACTTTGTAAATAATTCACTTTTTCCGTTTATCTAGCTTTGTTGCCAATTCGGTATCCAAACTTTTTAAATTTTCCGATAGAGACGCTGAAATCGCTTCTATTTCATAGTTCAAGTTCACTTAACAGTAGAGAGACCTAAGGCGTACACTAACGGAGCTTTCTTTACAAAGTGATGGGGATGCTTGTGGACTTTTGCAGGAACATGATGATTAGGAAATGAAATTTTTAGGTATTCAGCTTTCACATACAAAGTAAAATTTTTCTGATTGACCAAATGTGTCTAAATTTGTTGTATAAAAATTTAAAAAGTGTAACTTTTTGAAAATTAATGGGAGGACTATTTCATTAACGTAGTCTTATTTCCTACCTTACTTTCAACTTTTTTTGCAATTTACATTGTGAACTTATCTCCAACAGGTAAAGCATTAAAGAGCGTTTCAAATTTTTTGGGACATCCTGTATATATATATATATATATATATATATATATATATATATATATATATATATATACTAAATGATATGAATAAAAATGGGTTTAAATTTAGAAATATATAAAAATTTTATATTCACAAAAATTTCTAATGCATATATATTGAGTGTTCGAAATTGGAATTTAATATTTTCATTGAATACGTATGCATCTGAATAGATATTAGTATTTTTTCTCAATAATAGAAGAAACATTTCTGTAAATCATAAATTTAAAACAATGTAATAAATTACAAATAGATAAAATTTGCTAAACCATTTCTGAATCATAAACAATTTACTGTTTATTACAGGTGTAAGAAAGAAACTATTAAATATATAACTTTCATATTCTTGCAGTTTTATTTTAAATGATATAAAAATATTATCAGAAAAAATGAAAACTACAAATGATTTATAAATAAATATTTGAATATTATATTAACAATGTTTAAAAGATGCGGGATGGCCAGGGTTAGGAAAAAACAAGAAATATTTATCATGCATAAAGCATTGATTATGAAACACTTTTCAACTGAAATGCAATTTTATTTAAACATCTCTAAATTGTGTTACATTCAGCGGTGGTATTTTAAGCACATTACAACATAGTTGAAAAGTGTTTATGACTTTGTTCATTTTGTCTGTCCGTCTGTCTATTCGCACCATTGTCGCCATAAAAATGAATTTATCAAAATGAAATTTTAGTAGTTGTTGAGACGGTCTATGGGACATACGGGAATGTACATAAATGAATAATATCACACAATTAGTTTCGATTTGAATCTGGGTTGAAAAAAGTAAATACATTGAGCCCTCTGGAACCTAAGTTTTCAACATTTTTTATGCGAAGTTAAAATTCACAAATTGCTTCGAAAATATTAGAAAATATTCAAATTATACCATAAAATTCATAAGAAAAATTGAGCAAAATATGTTCGGTAATTATTTAATAAAAAATTAAAATAATAATAACATACATATTATTTGAAAAGATCAATTGATTCACTTCAAAATAAAATAGAGCAACCATCGTTTTCCTAGTGTGAAAATCGTGATTTTTAAAGTTCTTTCAAATTTATATTTAGTGTTGTATACGTCCTAAAGTCGCTTTATTTTTACTTATTTTTTGTGCATCTGTATTCTGCGCTAACACAGATATAATATTTTTGAGATTAAATGATCATCAAATTTTGATTATTTCTACAACGAAGTATAATTTTAACGTATACAGAATGTTAAAAAATCAAGCTGTAAGATGAGTTGTATAAGGATTGCTGAATTTTTTTAACTCAAAATTATTTAGCAATGGAGTTTGGAATATAGATAGAAATGAAATATTCATTGATTTTACATTGAGAAGAAGACGATTTTATAGCATGGCCTTTTTTGATGAAGTTTCAAGGAGTTAGAAAGTAGTTTTACCTCCATGTTTTTTAGTTTAGAAGTATTATAAATTTCTGTGATAATTAAAAAAATATCACGACTAAATATATCGCATTTTAGATGTTTAAAAAAAATGAATTTCAGTTGGAAAGTGTTTCATAATCAATGCTTTATGCATGATTGATCTTTCTTGTTTAATATATCACAGTGCTAAAACAATTATTTCACTTGGAAATTAAAATTTTTATCAAAGAGAGAAGTGCTATACAATCGACTGCTTCCCTATGTAAAATCAATGGATATTTCATTCCACCCTATGAAAATCCATCCTGGCTGATAAGCTAGAACTCTAAGCTAGCTTCCAAAAAGGTGTGGTTATTTTTTCCTTCATTTTCAAAAGAGCGTAATGACAGGTACTGATTGGATATTGGACGTTACCTTTCATGTATGAAAATTTCTTAGGCAAGGCTAATTGATCCGCCATTATGGGTCAAACATAGTTCTATTAATTAATCTTCGCAGAAAAAAATCATATGTAATACCAAAAAATATGAGTCATTTTCTACGAATAACACCTAAATTTAAACAATATAAAGACAAAGAAACACACTATTAATGATTACCATTAAACTTACGTAGTTTGTGAATCAGACTTAATCATAGCAACAATATGACGAAGCACTGGTTTGTGTATTTGTGTTTTACAGAAAGAATAAATCTAATTTCCCTTTAAAAGTTATGTTACACGAAAATCTCAGTTAAACAAAAGTCATTTATAAATTTCTAGCGGATTTTTAGCATATTATAATTAAGATATTTATAAGCTTTCAAAGTATAGTATATGTAAATAATTTATATACAAAATTGTTTAAATATATTGACTATAGTGATTCTCACCCATGTGCGAATTGCTTTGTTTCGTTAGTTCTAGCTGAATATATTTACAAAAGTGTTATATTTTTTCTTTCACTAATAATATTCTAATATATTTCTTTTTGGTACATAAGCGCTTATAAAATATTTTCCAGCGGTTGGGGAGCAAACTCAAGCATACGATGTACAATATCGACGGGCTTGTTGCTCGCCTTTTATTATATTAATGTCCAAGGGGTAGTGTGATCCCTCTTTACCTCCCCTATGGGCGACCATGATTCATGTTTAATAAAATGATTGTAAAAGTTCATCTAATTTAGAAATAAGAAGCATTTAAAATGTTATATCTTGTATGTGATAATCTGACATAGGCAATATTTTAAAATCACTTGCATTTCATCCACTCTTTGCTTTTTTATGTAAAATTTTTTTATTTTATTCACCAATAAATAAAATTTACTGAAATAGAACTTATAAATCAAATAAAACTTATGAAAATGCGAATTCCAATATAAATTTCACTTGTAATACCAAATATGTTGTCAAATTTTAAGCCTCCCCACTCAATATATATATACACATATATATATATATATACATATACATATATATATACATATATATATACATATATATACATACATATATATATACATATATATACATATATATACATATATATATGCATATATATATATATATATATATATATATATATATATATATATACATATATATATATATATATACATATATATATATATATATATATATACATATATATATATATATATATATATATATATATACATATATATATATATATATATATATATATATATATATATATATATATATATATATATACATATATATATATATATATAAATATATATATATATATATATATATATATATATATATATATATATATATATACATATATATATATATATATATATACATATATATATAAATATATATATATATATATATGTATATATATATATATATATATATATACATATATATATAAATATATATATATATATGTATATATATATATATATATATCTATATATATATATATATATATCTATATATATATATATATATATATGATAAATTCATATATCAACTTGCTTGTTCACATTCCATTCCTATTGAAGCATTCCATCTATGGAAGTATACTATCTTACATCTACTTAAAAATGTTATTATAAACATTAAATTAATGAAGCCTAAGTATTCTTATAAACAACTCCTATCTGCTATTAAAGAACTACAACAACATTTTGTCATAACTTATGTAGATAAAGCTTTTAATAATTATGCCATCATTTGTAAAAAATATTATGTGTCTCTGTTACAGAATTACTTAAAAAATAATCAAAGTTTTAAACCCATTAATAATCAGTCTATCAAAATCAAAACTAAAATGCTAAAATTATATACACAAATAAATATTATTTGTAAGTTTTTTAAATTTCCTTATGTTACTTTGGTTCCTAAATTCCACAAATCACCTCTCAGTTTTAGAACGGTCACTTGTGGCCATAACACCTTTACCACTACAGCTAATAAGAACTTGTTTAACTGTTTAAATATAATTAATGAATCTCTTAAATTTAGGAATTTAGGATATTTCATTTTAAACAATAGTTTTGATTTAGTTAATCACCTTAGCAAGCTTCCACAGATTCTTGGTTTCCAAACCTTTGATTTTAAAGACCTTTTTAATTATATTGTTATTAAAGATTTATATAAAGTTATTATCTCTCTTTATCATGACTATATATCTTCCAATCATGTTGCATTTAATGTCAAAAACTTTCCTAAGCTCTTGCACTTTGACAACAATTATATTATCCAAAATATTATCCAAAGTGATAACATTCACTTACAAACATCTGGTGTACCGCAAGGTGGCTATAGTAGTAGTATTCTCGCTAACTTATATCTTTATTATTATGAATGTCATTTTTTCTCTAATTCATATATTATATATCGATATGTTGACGACATAATTTGTATTATCATTGATGATTCCTATCCAATTAATATTGATTTTTACCCCTCTAACCTAGAATTATTCTCTAATGAGACTAGTGTTAGTCAAGAGCTGTAACTTATTTAGGCCTAAATTTAGATACCTCCATAATCATGTTATTACCAATCTATATGATAAAAAAGATTCTTATAACTTCACTATCATTAAGCTGCTATCATATCGATCTTGTAATTATATTTAATTGTTTAGAAACATCATTTTAAACCAGCTATTTCGAATACATCGACTTTCTGATCCTCAGTTTCACTATCAATAATCTTAAACGCATTGGACAAAATTGCCACTATCCGGAAGTATTTGTAAATAATATTATTAATAATTTCAAATATACCACGTGATAATATTACACATGCATTATTTATCTTTGATTGGATAACTCATTTTTGAGAATTCATCCATTCCTATCACCTAACTTACCACATGGCCTGAGTCTAATACTGTTTACTATTTTCGAATGACTATTTTTTCACTTGTCCTGAGTCCTATACTGATTACTATTTTTGAAAGTCCCCATACATATTATGTATCGTTCAAATGTATTTATTCCGGTGCCCACTCGCATTGACGAAGTGAGGTGAAATGATCAGTCGCTTGTTCAACCTACAGGTGGTAGCAATGCTTGTGAGTTAATATTTCTGTTCGAGGAGGTATTATTTTTCTGATTAGTAATTCAATTGATTTATTTTTCTCCTTCCACTAGCCAGTAGACAGTTCCAATGGTGTCTATAGTTAAATACTATCGCTATTGTCAGAAACTGGCTATTCCATCGGTTTTAATTCGAATTGTATGGCTGTCCTGCTGAGAATGGAATTTCGAACTAACCGCCATTTTTTGTGTAGTTTCAATTGATTGTTCTCTATGTCTTAATCTTTTATCTTGAGCTAATTATTAATGCATTTTCTCATGTTTGCCGTGTTTTCTTTTTCATTTTTATTTATATTTATATTTATACTTTTTAATTGTGATTTTTGTATCCTAATATTCTTCGTATACCCCTTTCCACTGTAGTGATATGTTACCTTCTATCTTTATCCTTAGTCTTGGTCTATAGTTACTCATTTGTAACAGATATGCTCGAAATGGGTTTTTTAGTACATACAGAAGCTTATGCATAGTTTTCGATTAAAATCTTTTAATTTTTATATATATATATATATATATACATATATATACATTTATTTATATATATATATATATATATATATATATATATATATATATATTTATATATATATATATATATATAATATATATATATACATATATATACATTTATTTATATATATATATATATATATATACATATATATATATATATATATATATATATATATATATATATATATATATATATATATATATATATATATATATATATATATATATATATATAACATAAAAGTGCTCGATTTTCAGGAGAACATCTTTGAAATCTTTCGAAGACAAATGTCCGCAATAAGTGCAAGATATCATCCCAATGTCATACCTGAGATTTCCACGAAATCTGACTGATACCCCCCATTGAAAGAATCCGAATACCTTAATCCACTTCCATTTTTGTGATTTATTTGTCACCGTTTTATATTTTAGCTCACATCATTTTTCCTCCAGATTTCTCTGGAAGCCCCAGTCACGAAAATGTCTCCGCAAGAGCGAACATTTTATAGTATCCTATCATTTTTCGTTCTGCGATGCTCATGTCATAAGATATGTAATCGCTTGTGGGATATTTGAATAAATTTTCTTACTATGTCATTAAGCATTATAGAAAGTGTCCCTTGCCATTTTACTTTCTCTGTAGCGCATAGCATAATGTAGATCAGGGCTTGTTCACTTAGTTTCTACATTCCCAGTTTTCATATATACATACATCAAACTTTATGTTCCCCATTCACAACGTTCATGTTTTACCTATAGAATAATTTAGCAAGATTTTTATGAGTTGCAAACAACAAATTTTAATTTTTTCAAAACATGTAAAAAAAGTCTGATAATTGGCCTCAACTGGGAATCAACTGTCACAAATCTTTCGGTTACTTTATCTGTATATTTCTTAAGGGTTTTATTTATGTTATTTTTTTATTTGCTTCATGCAAAATTTTTTATACTTGTAGCAGGAACTAAAACAAGATGTATTCCATTATAAGTACAGTTTAATAAAATAAAATTTACTAGTAAAATTTATATACGATATGAGAACAAATATTAAATTTTAGGAACGGAAAAGTGCCTTCAAAGCTACATCCAGTTACTATAGTAATATTAATCAATCAGCCTTTCAGTGGAGCATTATTGTCACAGTTGTGACACACATTAGTTGATCTGGGCCAACGGCCGTACCGTGCTGAAAACACCGGTTCTCGTTAGATCACCGAAGTCAAGCAGCATCGGGCGCGGATAGTACTTGGTGGGTGACCACCTCGGAACACAGCGTGCTGTTGGCCATCTCGGGTGCGGTATCCCCGTGGTTTGCGCGCTAGATTTGCACGCTACCACAAATGCCGCCGTGTTCATGCGGAGTACGATCACGTTAAACATGTGGGTCCGTAAGTCCTTCCGAGAGGTTGGTGGTAGGGGAAGGAGGGTACGGTCCCTGTGGATGCCTCCCCCACTGGGTTCCGGTCTAAATTGGGTGGCACTTCCCGGCCGTCCATACAGTTACCTTACACCTTTCTGGTAGGTCGGACGGTCTGGGTCTCAACAACAACACATTAGTTGATCTAAACCTGGAATGTAATCATAATGGGTTCAAACCGTATACTCTTTACTGGTGCCCCGTATACTTTATTAGAACGGCTATAAAATTAAAATTTTATTCAAACCAGGTAGAAAGAATAAGCTTCATGATTAGCATTTTGTCTAATATTATTACTTTCCTTATATACATAATGTATAAGGAAAGTATTGTGATGGGGTCGAAAATTCGAATGAGTTTTCGACGGGAGAGCACGTTTCAAGTATCCCTGATCACGAATCAAACATTTTTGAAGTGATGTCTGTGTGTGTGTGTGTGTGTGTGTGTGTGAAAGTTTGTGTGTGTGTGTGTATGTGTGTGTGTCAGTGAGTCTGTGGAGACGATAACTGACGAACCAATAGACCGGTTTGAACCCAATTTTGTTCAAAAATCACAATCCGTAAACACTGGAAGCCTATTGTTTTTATACGCAATCGAATGTTCAGAACCCCCCTAAATTTTTGAGTGACATTTTGAAAAAATCGTTAAAACATCAAAACCGCTAATAAAGTTACGCAAATAAAAATTTCTTATGTAATTTTTCATTAGAAAACGATTGCCATAAATTTTAGAACGCTAACATGAACCGTTCTCGAGATATTGCACATTTTTCAAAAAAATTATCAAAAAGTTATATAAAATAAAAAAAAATATATCCTATTGAGAAACATGTTCACTTTTCATATGTAATACCATGCGATAAATTGGGTAACATCATTCTGGTGGATCTAGCTCGTTCCATTCATGATAAAAGATACTTTGAGTAATACTTTTGTATTTGAACGCCAATACTCATTTATCTACGGTAAGAATAACTTATTTCTCCGTCCATAACACTTGGAGAGATATTGGCGACGACTTTTACGGAATGTCGCCAACTTGGCGACATTTTTAGTTGTTGCCACATTAACAAAAATCTAGCCAAAACGATAAAAATGACGCTAAATCAATGAAAATGACGACTAATTGAAGAAGATTCAATATCTTTGAAAGAATATAAGTATCTACTATAAGAATAACATTTTTTTAACTGTAAAAGTGGTAAATTCATTACATTATATAAGGAAAGTCATGTGTTGCCCACATCAGATTTTTCTTTTATACTTCGGTGCATTTTTGGAAGCAGTAAAAAAAAATGTGTCCTACATTTCACTTTGGTTCTTTTCTTCCTACTCGTACTGATTTTACTCCTCTAGTTCCCGTTTCACAGGAGAATCTATAAAAATATATGTTACATGTTTTTGGCTGTCATTCTGTTTATTTCTTTGTCTTTCAAAAGTCTTTGAAAACGAGCTTAAATGTTCAGAGGACAACTTCATATGTGGCAATTAGACCTTCGTGGAAAGAAACAAAATGTAGGATAAATTGATGATTGGCTACAAATTAAAAAAAATATTTTTTTCTTCGCACTATTATATAAAAAATCTGATGTGGACAGCAGTTTTTCTACTGACAGCTTTCTCTGCTCAGCTTTGTCTACTGACTCAAATTTATTTTCTCTTTATTTCTTTAATAATTCATTACATAGTGTATAATTGCACAAAATAACGTGCGAATTTGTTTATAATGACATTGAGTCTGCCCATTTGATCAATTTTCGTTTCCGTTTGGTAACTGGACGTATTTTTTAATTCAGATTAGTAAAAATACAAACAGAACTAGAATATCTCGAGAGTGACTAGTCTTAGAGTAATGGAGTTAGTTTTATTCGTTTCATTATCAAATATTGGGTATAACACAAGAATTTAATTCATACATTTGAGCATACATAGACTTTTATTTTAGATTTTGAGGATTTTTGGGGGACATCTCTCCCCCACCCCGCCTCGCCCTCCCCCAAATAAAACCGGATTATTTTTCAACGAATAGTACCAAAATTAAATCAGCACCAGAGTAACCCATAAGGGACTAATCTACTAAATTTTGTGAAATTTGGTCAATTAGATTTTTAGCTAGGCTAAATACTTTTAGGGCTAAATACTTTCTTTTTCAGGCCATTTCATAGAAAAAGGCAGGTTCCTTCATCTCGAATCGTACCAAAATCCAATCAGCACCACGATAACTCACAGAGGACTTAACCCTAACATTTTCTGAAACTTAGTCAATTAGTTTATGAGTTAAAGTGGATACATACATTGCACAGACAGATACAGACACATACATACACAGGCGCACACACAGACGTACACCCAGACATTACGTTTAAAAGAGTTTTCTCTTATTCTAGAGGTCTCCAAACGTGTAAAACAGTCGTAAACCCGAGTTGCGATTTTCGACACGATTTCAATACTTTTATTATACATTACCATGTATTGTAGGGAAAGTAAAAATAAAAATTTTAATCTGATAGTAACCAAAATAAGGGACACATAGCACAATATTCTAAACTATACCATGCAACATTGTAAACAATTTGATGCAATATAAACAGCACTAGCTAGTATTGACAAAAATGTGTAATTATCAGCTGAAAATATCCTACGTAACGGATTTGGTGTTGATTTCTACAAATTAGACAGTACTCTACAATTTTGTTATTCACCTTATTTTCTATTTAGATTTATTGTCGTGTTCGGTATCCTAAATTGGCCACTAGGGGCGCTATAATCACTTTTATGCGACGACGTTGCTTTATTTTGATAGATGTATACATTCAAAGACCTTTCCCGTTATTGGGATGCTTAAGGAATTCTCCTGGAAACCTCGTGCTATGCTTGGAATTGTAACTCAAACTAACAGGTACTCATGCTTTAAAGAATTTAAACACCCTGATCCCCTTCATTGGTATGATTTATTCTGAAAAGTTTTATTTTCAGTGCATACGCACTTTTCAAACTTTCTCTTGAAGGCCCCAGTCACGAAAACGTCTCACCTGGCAGAAAAGAATAAATACGACACTTATCATTTTTTTCTTTGCAATGTTCATGTTTCAAGGGAGGTAAATGCAAGAATATTTGAATATATTACTTCCTTTAGAAATACAGCATAGCACGATATATTTTCCGTCGCCAAATTTTAACGAGAGTGCGGGATCTGTTTATGGACTTAGCCAGGATAAGTTTCTTATTTTTAAATATCAAATCGACAAAGATAGTGCACATAAAAGGTTTGCATAGTGATTTTACATTAATACATTAATCAATATATTTATTGATTGCTATTTTTTTAAATTTTGAATACAATTTTTAAGATTAAATATCGGAAGTGCTGAGCTTCCACTGTAATTTTTAATTGTTATATTTCTCATAATTCGAATTTGGCAAAATATCTCCACAGTTAGCATTTGGCGTGTTCTGAATACTTTTCGAATTTTATAGATTGTGTGACAACTTCTTGAGTTACGAGCTTTTTTCAGAACTTTTGTCAGAGGGCATATGATCTCATTATCGTGCAGGTGGGTTGTTGACGTGAGACGAATAAAACAATTGTCGAAATCAATATAGAACCGGCTGTGTAAATTTTTTCTGATTATATATACTCTTTAATATATATTATAAAACAGTTTTGGTAGAGAAAAAGTGCAAAAAATTAATTTTAGATTGGTAACATCTGTGTGTGCATTTGCATCTGCTGTATACTACTGTATACACTTATTGCTTGAGACAACAGCGCAATCACCCTGTGGCGTTATTCCAAAATAGAAAACAAAAAATCTGATGTGGGCAATACATGACTTTTCTTATATAATGGAATGAATTTACTACTTTTACAGTAAAAAAATAGGCTTTTTTTATAGTAGATACTAATATTCTTTCCAAGATACTGAATTTTCGACACTTGGTCGTCATTTTCATTGATTTAGCGTCATTTTTATCCATTTGGCGGGATTTTCGTTATTTTTGCAACATTTCAAAAAGTCACCAAGTTGGCGACATTACGCCAAATTTGTCGCCAAAATCTCACCAAGCATTATGGACGAAGAAATATGTTATTCTTACAGCAGATGAATGACTATTGGCATTCAAATACAAAAGTATTACTCAAAGTATATTTTTTCATGAATGGAACAAACTAGATCCAGGAGAATGATATCACCCAATTTATCGCATGGTATTACATATGAAAAGTGAACATGTTTCTAAATAGGAAATATTTTTTTTTATTTTATATGACTTTTTGATAATTTATTGAAAAATGTGCAATATCTCGAAAACGGTTGATGTTAGCGTTCTAAAATTTATGTCAATCGTTTCCTAATGAAAAATTACATAAAAAAAATATGTATTTCGTAACTTTATTAGCGGTTTTGAATTTTTGACGATTTTTTCAAAATTTCATTCGAAAATTTAGGAGTGTTCTGAACATTCGATTGCGTATAAAAACAATTGGCTTCCAGTGTTTACGGATTGTGATTTTTGTACCAAATTTGGTACGAATAGGTCCATTTGTTCGTCAGTTATCGTCTCCACAGACTCACTAACACACACACACAGACATCACTTCAAAAATGTTTAATTCGTGATCAGGGATGCTTGAAACGTGCTCTCCCGTCGAAAACTCCAATTCGAATTTTCGACCCCGTCACAATACTTTCCTTATACATTATGTATATAAGGAAAGTAATAGAGAAATATCTTTAGATCTGCGACATGCATGTATGCCAGTATGCACTTATCTCTTGCACCGACCACACGCTCGCATAATGGAGAGACAAAAATGGTTACATTCAAACGTTTCATCGTCAATAAATTCATAGTTTGTGGTCGAATACTGACGAAATAAATATATTCCATTAATCTATCAAACCTGTATAACTTTTAATAAATAAATAAATAATTGAATGCATTTAAAGAAATTCAAAACCAAAAAATCTTTCCAAGACCTTTCCTTAAGTCTCTTGTACTACCGTCACATCAACCTTGTCAACCTCGTCCCATACCAAATATACGAAAGAAAAATCATATTTCACATAAATCTGTAACGAGTAGCAGAGTTACTCACTACATTTTTTGACAAAGTTGCAATGTCAAAGTTAATTCTGAACTTCGCTACTATTTTATTACTCAAGACTTTTGCGGTTGAACAATTTTTCTCTCCTCTCCTGAAGAAAATAAAATATTTACCAAGTCATTCATGACGACCATATCAGTTATCCAATTCTGGCGATTCTCAACTTCATATATTTTCCTCATGGGGTGTTTCACCACTTATCTGAGGAATATTAGAGCCTTTTGACCACAAAGCTGCACCACATACTCCCCCAATCACCCATCCCCCGTCCAATACCCCTAAAGGGATCTTGCATTATAGACACGAGTTCTTTGTTACATAAAATCCACCAGCCCTTTTGAGCGAACAAAGTTTGTACAGAACTGATAACCAGCTGGGTTTTGTGGCGACTTATAATGGAAAATCTGAGGTGGACAGCACAGGACTTTCCCTGCAGACTCATATTCACGTTCTCTTTATTTCTTCAATAATTCATTAAATTGAGATTAATTGCAGAAAGTAGCACCCATACTTATTTTAAATGACGCCGAATTTTCTCTTTTAATTAAATTTTAGTTTTCATTTGGTAACTGGACTTATTTTCAAAGGTGGCGTAGCGAAAGTAAGAAAAAACTAAAATTTCTCAAGAACGACTAGACTTAGAGTAATGGGGTCGGTCTTACTTTTATCGTCGTCAAAAATTATGTATTAAATAAGCATTTAATTGATATATTTGAAGATACCCAGTCTTTTATTTCTAGATTTAACGATTTTTTAGGGTCATTTCGCAATAAAAGGTAGGTTTTTTTCGACAATCATACCAAAATCTAATCAGCATCAGATTAACCTTTAAGTGACCGGCTATACGGCGCGCTAACCATCCTGCGGGATTCAGCCCGATGATCAAGCCTCTCTCAAAGTCCGTCAGTTGCGTATATCGACGTTTATGGCATCTGCCAACCATTATTTTCACTCCGTACTCGTGCTTGCATCGGCCGAAGTTTCTCGCATTGATGGGGCGTCAACTACACGCTGGTTTAAGAGGCCGCTGGCTTATGCTTTCAGCGCCACCCACGGGTGTACGGTCGTACGCAATCACACCAGACTGGGATCATTTGCATACCAGCTCGCTCTATAGCAATTTACATCATTTCGCGGTTGCACCATGTTTTCTTCATAGTGCGCAACTTTTCTTGTCCGTGGGGTGTATATATATACAGGGTTTTCGTAAATTGTTTTGTCAAAATAAGAGGGCATTGCCGTTTATGAGCGAACCCGACATTTGCCAGTGGACTCAGCCCAGAAGGGGGGCCACAAAACCCAAATTGGCGACAATATTGGCGATTCATTTGGCGACATTTGGCTATTATTTTCACTCATTTGTTTATATTGTATATATTTTACAATTGTTTATTTGTCAACAGTAGTACAGTCATAGGCGACCTGCCACGTTAAAAGCGACTTACTGCAGGCGTATAGACACCGAAATGCAAATTGCATTGAACAAGGAGCAGGATTACTGACAGAAAGTTTTGAAAATGATCGTGGAAGTAATCAAGTTTCTGGCGTTGAAAGGCTTACCGCTGAGAGGAGACAATGAAAAGATTGGATCAGTTAAAAATGGGAATTATTTGGGTATTCTGGAGTTATTAGGTCAGTTCGATCCATTTCTCCATTCGATCCATTCTTCCACACATCAACAAATATGGAAATGCTGGAAAAGGAATGTCTTCTTATCTTTCAGCCACGATTTGTGAGGAGTTCATCGAAATCATGGGAAAGAAGGTTTTAGAAGCTATTGTCTCTGAAATTAATGCAGCGAAGTATTACTCGATTTCCGTTGATTCGACAACCGACATGTTTCATATTGACCAGTTGACACTTATCGTTCCTTATTTGAAATCCAGGGTGGTGATAGAAAGGTTTCTACAGTTTATCCCTATCCGTGGTCATGGAGCAGAATATCTTGGCGAAGTAGTTATAACGTTCTTAAGGGAACATAGGATTCCACTTATAAATTGCAGAGGCCAGTCATACGATAATGCATCCAATATGGCTTTGAAGTACTCAGTATTGCAAATAAGAATCAAGAAAGAAAGCGAGTGTGCTGCGTTCGTTCCTTGTGCAAGACATTCGCTGAATCTGGTAGAGATCCAGGCAGCGGAAAGCTGTGCAGAAGCTTCTTTTGCTTTTATCCAAAACCTGCATAATTTCTTTTCGGCTTCACCACACCGTTGGGATGTTCTAGTCTCAGCCTTGGGCCCTAAGAAGAAGGTTATAAAAACCTTGTCGGCGACTCGCTGGTCTGCGAGAGCGGATGTAGTTGCATACTTACACGACGGCTATGACCAGATCAAGGCAGCAGCATTGGACGTCTTCATCGAAGGATGAGGAGGAGAAGCATGATGCTCGTCTTGCTGCAAACGGTTTTCGAAAGCAAATTAACAGATTGGAGACAGTCTTCTTAACCATCCTGTGGAACGATATCCTGTTAAGATGTAACAAAACCAGCACATTCCTGCATCACGAGTAATCTGAAGCTGTCAATCTTATCCAATCATAGATTTCCCAGATTGAAGCCAAGCGAGAAATGTTTGAGGTATATGAATTCAAAGCAAAAGAAACGGCCGGCGACTCGAACCAAGATTACAAAGATTCAGGATCTCGCAAGAAAAATCGGAGCTGTCGGATCGTATTCTTTGATGGAAATGCGCCTGACGTGCATTTGGAAGTTCAGCAGAAATTCAAGGTTCAAAATAACCTTTTTATAATCGACTGTCTAACGTCAAACTTAACAAAACGTCTTCTTAAGTAATTTTCGAGAGATTTGGATTTTTTGAGAGGATTCATGACTTGGAAAAGGAAGAAATAAGACAGCATTGCGAAAATTTGGCAGCCTATTATAAAAGCTATATCGACATGGAAGAGCTTATATTTGACAGCATCCGTCTCAAACACTACATAAAGGAAGAGGTAAAAACTCTACGAGAAATGTACCGATACAAACCATCTGGAAATCAGCAGAAGGAGCGGAAAGAAATGGAGTATGTCGTCCATGATTCTGAAGAGAAGGACAGTGGTTATTATCCGAAGAGAACGCCGTTCAACATCCCACTTTTGTATCATCATTTGCATACCAGTACAAGACTTCTTCCTTCCGCCTTTCCTAATGTTGAAATCCCCATGCAGATTTTTCTGACAATGATGGTTATTAACACAAGTGGGGAGTGAAGTTTTTCGAAATTAAAGTTAATCAAAGACGATAGGAGCACAAAGGCAGAGGAGAGACCGAACTATTTAAGCATTATGAGCATTGAAAGCAAGATGTTGGAGGGGATTGATTTTAGTGATATTATAAAAACTTTTCCACAAAAGAAATGCAGAAAGGCAAATATTATGTAGCAGGTTTCTATATCTCATTCTCATGTATTGCAATCTAATTTACAGCTGAAGTAAAACGCTTTGTTATGGAATAAATACGTTTATTTAGTCTGTATCATAAAACATACACATGTTGGGTGAAACAATTACTTATACGACATAACGAGGGATTTTCGACTGAAATGTTTCCTGAAAAAAGACATGTTCTTGCCCGCTCCCCAGGTCCCCCTCCTCTATCCCCCACCCCACCCCACGCAGCAGTGAGGCAACGGTCCTACCGTGCTGAAAACACCGGTTCTCGTTAGATCACCGAAGTCAAACAGCATCGGGCGCGGTTAGTACTTGGGTGGGTGACCATCTGAGAACACCGCGTGATGTTAGCACATTTCGGGCGCGGTAACTCGGTGGTTTGCGCGCTGAATTTGCACGCTGCCACAACTGCCGCCGTGTTCAGGTGGAGTACGATGACGTTAAACATGTGGGTCCGTAAGTCCTTCCAAAAGGTTGGTGGTAGGGAAAGGAGGGTACGGTCCCTGTGGATGCCTCCCCCACTGGGTTCCGGTCTAAATTGGGTGGCACTTCCCGGCCATCCAAACAGTTACCTTACACCTTTATGGTTGGTCGGACGGTCTGAGTCTCAACAACAACCCCCCGCAGCAGGGGCCTCGTGAATTACTGTGCCGGGGGCCTCAACACTTGTTAAAATGGCTCTGAAGAGGGGTGACAGTACCCATCAAGACGAACAATATTTACTATGGAACCTGGGGTCACATTCCCCTCTGAGTGTCAGAAAAGCGTAAAGTTAAAGTTGAACCTTTCAACGGTGGAAATAAGGAGAATTAACGTAATCATAAGTTGCACAATCCCATTTATTTCCACCAGAGAAGGACTCCAAGTGTAGATGCTCAAAGTGACGGACAAGAGTGCTGTTGCACTATTCATACCAGCGAATGAACGATTGTCGCAATCTCTCAAAAACACCTAGTGTCGTGTTTATTCTGTCCGCTACAACAACGATTCTCCCGACGAGAGTTTCTATGGAGTCCACAGGCGTCTCGTACACCAATAATTTCATGTGCCTCCAGAAGAAGTCCAATGTGTTGAGGTCCGGTGAGCAAGGTGGCCAAGCCACTGGTCCACTACGTCCAATCCACTGTCCGGGATATGTGGCATTCAAGAAGTGTCGGATGATTAGAATTGACGGTGATGTGCTGGAGATGTGATACTTCTCCAGTGCGACAGCTACGTCGTCCGAAGTGGCGACTTGTGCTTGTTGGATATGTTTTGAAGTTACTCTTTTCTGACACTCAGAGTGGAATGCGACCCTAGGTTCCATAATAAATATTGGTACTATCTCACCTCTTATTTTGTCAAAACAGTTTCCGAACACCCTGTATACACACACACACACACACACACATATATATATATATATATATATATACAGAGTACTTCAAAATTAATGCAACATAATTTCAGGGGTGATAGAACACCTTGCCACAACAAACACTTTTCATCATAGAATGAATCGTCAAAGGTGAAGTGGTTACGCACTAAAGGGCACTTTCTATTTTTCCATACGCACGCAGTTTTACGTAACGCAAAAAACAGGACTTGCACGAAATATCGAAACAAAGCTTCATTTAAGAGAAATCAAATGCATGGCACCACTGAAGTATCCTTTTACAAACAGTTAGAGGTGCAATCAAGAAAAAAATTCCGCGATCAGGAACACGCCTGTTGGGGATGCGACCTCGGTAAAGCCTTTGCACTTCCCTGACACTATCTTTGACGTGAACGTAGACAAAATGCATGCCAGCCTTCTACACGTTGGTATACCGATACATTCCAAGTCGTTAATGACCTTACATGCGAAAACCGCCACTTTTATACGTAAGTCTGAAAAGCCCCCTAGCGCCTGAAAGCGTCCCTTCGTACTTGCGAACATGTATTCTATGATTAAAAGTGTTTCTTTTGTCGTGTTCTATTACCCCTGAGAGTTTCAATCTAAACCGAATCACTTTATTCAATTGACAGACACAGTATGAGATTATTAAATTAAATAGGAAATCGATGTGTATATTATTCACAAGTACCAATAATATTTTAAAAGCGTATTATATAAAATAAATGATTCCAGAGTTGTACATATCATTTGGTTGCTTCTCTGCAATCCAGAAAGCTGCACCGAATTAGGTGAACAGCAAATTGAAATAGGTAAAATAAAATATTCGAACCATCCTGTTTAGACAACTTTGGCTGACGGATGGGTAAACCAATAATCCTGTGTAAAACAAGTTTAACGTACTGGTATGAAAATATTCATCGCTATGTAGGGATACGTAAACTATCGCAACTGTTAATTCAGAATAATTGAGAGTTAGTTTATAAAGAGTCTTTAATATTATATACTGTATATTAAGTGTCTGCAGTTTTTTAGTGCCGACCCGTAGACCACATGTGAAATAAATTTGAAACCCATGAACAAAGCACATTTAAATATATATATATATATATATATATATATTTTAATCAAATTAATTATTGAATTTGCCTACATTTCTTCGAATTTAAGAATGTTTCGCGACAGTCTCAGGTTCGATAACTACATTTAAAGAAAAATGCAAGCTTCTGGCCAAGGAGGAGTTTCGGAATACTGTTTATATACTGCATACATACACACATACGCGGGCACGTTTTAGTACATAAGATTAGAATATAAAGTAAATAAATTGGTGAAATTTGAAAATACTTTTAAAATACGAAATACAATTGTTATAATATCCCCATGACGCACAAACACTCTTTGATTCATAACCGGGATAAAATCGGCGCCAAATTCTATTAGAAAACCTTGAATCGGAATATGTGTCAATTTGCCAAGCACAATATTTCGCAAAATAAAAAACTGCCGTTTTTGCGAAATGGCCTGCACAAATTACTGAACCCACTCTAGTTGAAAAACTAATGGAGCGCACAGAATTTCGTAGATGAATTACTTGTAGACTAACCTGGTGCTGATTAGATTTTGGTACGATTCGGGAAAAATGTACGTGTCTTTCTTTGCGAAATAGCCAGCAAAAATCTTTAAAACTAAAAATAAAAGACTACGTATGCGAAAAATAAATTATTTTTTATCAATTATATTTTATACGTAATTTTTGAAGATGAAAAGAATGAGACAAACTCCATTAATCTAGAAATTGCCGTTCTCGAGATATTTTAGTGTTTTCGAATTTTCGCTACGCCACCTTTGAAAATAAATCCAGTTACCAAATGAACATTAAAATTGAATTAAAAGCGCAAATTCAGTGTAATTTAAAATAATTATGGGTGCTATTTTGTGCAATTAAACTCAATGTAATGCATTATTGAAGAAATAAAGAGAACATGAATATGAGTCTGTATTTAAAGTCACGTGCTGTCCACATCAGATTTTTTTAATCCCTTGCTGCCATTGCAGTTATTCGCTATCCCATGCAAAAGAATGCGCAATAAACAAGATACCGGTCCACGGATATTGCTATCTACAGTGGGAGTGTCTTCCGAATCATTTTACTATTTAAATGTATGGGTAGCTTCAACTTTGAGACAAATTTAGAGACCTCAGATATAAATTCGGCGACATACAACCAGCTTGTCAGCTTTTGGCGAGTTTTGTAAACTTCTCGAATTTTGTAAATTTTTCAAAAATTATCACACTGGGATAAAAATAGGGATGCAATATTTTATTTTGAAGTGGTTCACGTGATTTTTTTCATATAATATGGGAATAATTATTATTTTGATTTTTTTTTTAAAATACCGAAAATATTTTTCTGAAATTGTTTTATATATTTTATGGGATAATTTGATAATTTGAATATTTCCTAATATTTTCGAAGCAATTTGTGAATTTTGACTTTACTTAAAAAATCTTTGTAAAATTAAGTCCCATAGGGTTCAATGTATTTCACTTTTTCAACCCGGATTCAATTCAAAACTAATTGGGCGATGTTAATCATTTACATTCCCATATGTCCCACAGACCGTCTCAACAGGCTAAAATTTCATTTTGATAAAGTGATTTTTATGGCAGTCATCGTGTGAACGGACAGACAGATGGACAAACAGACAGACAGAATGAACAAAATCATATACACTTTTCAACTATGTTGGAAAGTATTAAAAAGCAATTTGATACTGTAGGGAAATCCAGGTACAAGTAACACATAATATAATTTTTTTTATCTATCCACACCTCAGTACATTTTTGACCTCCTCTTTTGAAGTACATAAAATATTTTACCCAACCATTCACGACGGCATTTTCATCGTATCATTTATCCATTTCTGGCTATTCTCAACTTCATATATTCTTCTCATGGTTGTTGCACCACTTATCTGGAGAATATTGGAGCCTTTTAACTACAAAGCTGCACCGCACCCTCCCCCCACCCATCCCCCCATTTCGAATATCCCTGAAGAGACTTGCATTATGAACACGAGCTCTTTGTTAGGTCATAGCCTGTGGCACTTTTTGGTCAACAAAGTTTCTATAGAGCTGATAACCAGCTGTGGCGGGTTGTGACTTATAATGAAAATGCTATAATAAGTTTGAACTTGTCTGATCAAAAATATGTTGAGATTGTCAAAACGGTACTACTTTTATTTTGAACTTTTATATTATACACGTATATTGAAATTCCTATATAAGCTTTACTTAATAATAATAATAATAATATTAGATTGGAATAATAATAATAATAGATTGAATGTGATCGATACAGAGGCTGAGTCAGTCTTGTTATATTAAGTAATAGCAGATGTACACCGCGTTGTTCGTGATTATATGTGCAAATTTCGGTAGTATTCTAAATAATAATATTTTTCTTTAAAAATTTCTATTAGCACAGTTAATTCCATTAAAAAGTCCCATTACTTACATAAAGCTACACCTACAACTTTATGGTGTTGCGATTTAAGTTGTGAGCAGTGTATATATATATATATATATATATATATATGTATATATATACAGAGAGAGAGAGAGAGGTAGATAGATAGATACACTGATCACAACTTACATCGCAACAGCATAAAGTTGTAGGTGTAGCTTTATGTAAATCACGCAATGAAAACAGCAAGGGGAATATGCAAATGGTAATTCAAAAAGAAAATAATTCATAAAAATGGGCAATTCAAAAAGATGGGGCAAAACTTTATGGGGTCATAGAACACACCTAAACAACCACTTTTTGTCATACAACGCATGGTCGCAACGTACTCGGTTATGCGCTAGAGGGTGCTGTTCAGGAACGCATATTTGGGGTGACGCATATGAGTGGGTATTAGAAGGAATGGATTGTTTCATAAATCAGGAGAAGGCCGACGTGCATTTCATGTGCAAGCTGCAGACGAGAATGCGAGGAAAACCCAAATCCGTATGTGGTTTCAATACTACGGAGGACCACTCCATTCGGGTTTGGGCTTTCCTGGCATTCCCGTCCGCAGCTTGTACATGAAATGCATGATCGACCTTATTCTGATTTATTTAACAATCAATTCCTTCTAATTATCCACAGTAGAACTGACTTCGAGCGCGACAGCAGGCGCTTAACGCTTACGCAAGACAGCGCTCTCTTGCGCTTAACCACGAGCGTTACGATCATGCATTGTATGACGAAAAGTTCTTGTTTTGGGGTGTTCTATCACCCCATAAAGTTTTTCCATCGTTTTGGATTGAATTGTATATATATATATATATATATATATATATATATATATATATATATATAAATATATATATATATATATATATATATATATATATATATATAAATATATATATATATATATATATATATATATATATATATATATATATATATACATATATATATATATATATATATATAAGATTCATATGAAAAAATGAGGGAAATGACCAAATGCAAGGCATAAAATGGTAGAGGGGGATGGCGACCCCTCTTTCCCGTTTAAAAGACTGCTTTTATGCCCGGGCAACACTCACGGTACCAATGCCATGCAGAAGTCATACTTCCGTATATGTGTCAAATCAAAAACACTCGAAAAAGTGCAGAGTAAACAAATAGGAATCAACCAGGATTGCAAGGGAAGGAAAAGAATGTAAATGCAGCAAATGCCAGAGTGCCTTATATATAAAAGCAGTTTACGCATGCGTAATACGTTATTTTTACTTTCATCGTTCTATACCTCTGCCATATCCCTTAAATAAGCATTTTCTCCCTTTTTTGTATTAAATAGGGAATTATAATAACATGTCAGAAAGCCAACTGTTCATCCCTGCTCGCCGATCTATACTTGAATAAATTTGAAAATGGCACTCATATACTACACGAAATGCCATACTTTCGTTATGTTGACGATGTCCTTGTTGGGCAATATAAGAATACACCCCAATTTGATTTTACTTTTTATCCAAAAGAACTGGAATTGATTGAGAATAAAAGTAAGGAGGATGATAGTGTTGATTTCCTAGATATCACACTAAAACATGACAGTAGATATGGTACTTATACCGTCTTATATGACAAGAGAAATAATTTCAATATGGAAATCAATCATATTATAGATTGGAGTTCCAATTTGACCAAAAACATCTTCAGTAATGTCGTCATAGGTCACCTCAAAAGAAATCAACGCATTAATACTTTCAAGTCAGATTGCATCATACATAATAGGAATATTATGAAGGAGGCAATAAAACGGAATTATCCAGTTGGCTTTCTGACATGTTATTATAATTCCCTATTTAATACAAAAAAGGGAGAAAATGCTTATTTAAGGGATATGGCAGAGGTATAGAACGATGAAAGTAAAAATAACGTATTACGCATGCGTAAACTGTTTTTTATATAAGACACTCTGGCATTTGCTGCATTTCCATTCTTTTCCTTCCCTTGCAATCCTGGTTGATTCCTATTTGTTTACTCTGCACTTTTTCGAGTGTTTTTGATTTGACACATATACGGAAGTATGACTTCTGCATGGTATTGGTACCGTGAGTGTTGCCCGGGCATAAAAGCAGTCTTTTAAACGGGAAAGAGGGGTCGCCATCCCCCTCTACCATTTTATGCCTTGCATTTGGTCATTTCCCTCATTTTTTCATATGAATCTTGTATGTTACTTTAGGAGAGTGTGCTTCTTTGCGCCAACTTCTGGAGAATAATTGGATAACTGTGGAAATAATTTTAATTTTTAATGTTTACTATGCTTTATATATATATATATATATATATACATATATATATATATATATATATATATATATATATATATATATATATATATATATATATGTATATATATGTATATATATATTTATATATATATATATATATATATTTATTTATATATATTTATATATATATATATATATATATATATATACTAGCAGCATACCCGTTCTTCGTACGGAGTATATAATATAAAGAAACTTGAAATTCATAATCATGCCCAAATTCTTATAGTATACTAAATGACATGTTTAATCAAAATATTCTGTTAAAATATTTAATATAATGCTCCTAAAAAGAAGTTTAAGAATCTCTGTTCTCGCTATATAAAATTATCTTCATGGACATATCTGAAGAATAAAACATCTTGGACCCCTTATGTAAGCAAATATAAAAAAAATATGGAATTGAATCAATATATGCAAAATAAAAGCGTTAAAATTGTATGGGACCCGTACTAATTATATACGCGAATATTAGAAAATATAACCTGTATTAGTAGATTACATGTATAAATTGAAAATACCAATAAACCCGTAATCTTTAAATCTGAAGACAGACATTTATTCCAATATATGTCAAAATTAAAGTGCTAAAATTATATGGGAAGATATACACGTACTACTTATAATGTCCGATTATTAGTAGAAGATTACCCGTTTTGCAATATGAGTCACAAATGTTTTTTGGCAAAATACAACAGACGACGTAATAAATTGAATATATAATTAATCCCCTTAATCTTCATACCAGAAGACTGTACTTGATTCCAATATATATGCCAATATATGTCAAAATATATGCCAATATACCTGTACTACTTATATTCTCGTAGGTTAGAAGATATACCTGTGCATTCCTAGAAGATTACTCGTACAACGTACAATATGCGTGTGTCAGCAATTTTTGCCGCAATAAAACAATGGCGTAATAACTTAAAAATATCAATAATCTCTGAATCAATAATTCCGGAAAATATCAATAATAATAATGTTTAAACCTGAAGAGTATAATTGATATTATCCAGTCCAAAATGAAATGGCAATGAAATTTATTTTATATACATATCTTCATTATTCAAATCGGAAAGGATTTAATAAAAATCGCCTGCCGCATAAACACATTGGATTTAAATCCGTTGCTAAGCGACATGATATCATTTGCTTCAAATAAATTGGTAGAAAAAATATCGTCTAAATAGTTATATTTCTATGGAACATTTGGCGACAGTTTCGTCAAATTAGCGATATTTTAAAAAATCGCCAAATTTATCGCCAAGTGGGAGTGTAGAACTGACAGTTCCACTTTGCGACAAATTGACGAAATATCATCACAATACTATCCCCTAACAAAAAACAATTAATATCATTTATGTAGCGCAATTTTATCAATTTCAAGATATTTTTATAGATTTGAAAGCATTTTTATCAATTTGGTGACATTTTAAAAATTCGCTAAATGTATTACTAAGTAGGATGGTTGGTCTGACAGAGAAATGCTAACCAAACACCATTTCAGTACTCTCTTCTAACAAAACAAAACAAAATTTCATTGATATGTAGAAGACCCAAGCCACACGACCAACCCGAAGGTTTATGGCAGCTGTTTGTGGTCGTTTATATCAATTTGGCGACATTTCCGTCAATTTGGCTAAGTTTAAGAAAAGTTGTCAAGTTAGCGATATCCCTCCAAATTCGTAGCTTTGAATTTGCAGATCTGAATGAAACATTCTTATCCCGTTTCAATATACTAAATGAAAACACTACAATTGTATTAGAAGATATACCCGCTCTACTCTTTTTCTGTTTCAACAATCGGCTATATGAATTTATTGGCTAAACACAATATATGAGTTTAGTAGCTAAATACGATATAAGCTTGAAAACTCTTTGCCAAAATAAATGAAATTGATGTACGCAGTCAGCAATTAATATAATTAAAAGAAAAATCAAACCGTCCATTCATAAGATATACTTTTATATCCATTTATCCATTTATTTATTATTTAAATCGAAAAAAAAAATAAAAATATTAACAAACACATTTAATTTAATTGCGATGCCGAGCAACATGATATATCCTCCTAAAATGTTAAAATTTATTAACCAGTAACAGCACACCCGTTATTCGTACGGAGTGTATAATTTAAAGAAACTTAAAGTTCGCAATCATGTGCAAATTCTGTTAAAATATTAAATTTATTGCTCTTAAGGAGAAGTTTGAGAATATATGTTCTCACTATGCAAAATTATCTTCACGATCAGATCTGAAGAATAAAACATCCTGCCCCCTTTTGTAAGCAAATTTACAGAAGAAAAAATAGGAATTGAATGAATATATGCAACCCCGTACTAATTATATTGTCGCAGATCAGAAAATATGCCAATGTGTTAGTAGAAGATTACCCGTATTACAATATGCGTCTCAAAAATATTTGCCAAAATAAAAGAGATGACGTAATAAATTGAAAACATCAATAATATCCGTACTCTTTATACCAGAAGGTCGTAATTGATTCCAATATATGCCAATATATATCAAAACATATGTCAATATACCTGTACTACTTATATTCTCGTAGATTAAAAGATATACACGTGTATTTGTAGAAGATTCGTACAACATACAATATATGAGTTTAAACAATTTTTGTCATAATAAAATAATTGCATAATAACTTGAAAATATCAATAATCCTTGAATCAATAATCCCCGAAAATATAAATAATAATAATTTTTAAACCTGAAGACCGTAATTGATATTATCCAGTCAAAAATGCTATAAGAAAAATCAAATCGTTCTTTTCTAAAATATATTTTTATATCCATTTATTTATTACTCAAATCGAAAAAATAATTATTGAAATTAACAGACAGATTTAATTTAATTGCGTTTCTGAGTAACATGATATAAGATAGAATCTTATAACATGTTAAATATGTCATGTCTTATAACATAAACTGCGAAATTAAATAACGATTTTGATTTCTCTATACTTCTCATTGTTCCGTAAAAGCTTGTTTTAAATAAACCATGAACCATGGAGATAGGTTTCCCCTTTAAATCATGTTTCAAACAATTCATGTTTTCAGAAAGTGACTAATTCGCGCAAAAAATCTCCCATCAAACTCAGAGATTAAATTTTAATTCACTTTCAAACGATTTTCAAGCTTTTAGTTTGGATAAACCACGGAGTTAGGGAGTAGAACTCCTAGGAAAAAGTTTCGTTTTTCATTAATATCTCGACAACCCCAGGTCTTAGAAACTCGAAACTTGGACAAAATTTATGGGGGGATATTTCAAGGCCATTCACTAAATTTCATTAAATTCGGTTCAGCCGTTTTTCCGTGATGATGAGACAAACGAAAATTTCGTTTTTTACTAATATCTCGTGAACCACTGATCGTAGAAACTCAAAACACGGATATAATTTTAAGTGGGGCTATTTCTGGGCTACCCACAAAATTTCATCAAATTCGGTTCAGCCGTTCTCCCGTGATGGTGTGACAAACAGACAGACAGACAGACAGACAGACAGATTTTCATTTTTATTTATATATATATATATATATATATATATATATTTATTTATATATATTTATATATATATATATATATATATATATATATATATATATTTATTTATATATATATATATATATATATATATATATATATATATATATATATATATTTATATATATATATATATATATATATATATATATATATGCATATATATATATATATATATATTTATATATATATATATATGTATATATATATATATATAGTTATTTATTTATATATATATATATATATATATATATATATATATATATATATATATATATATATATATATATATAATTTTCTTATACGCAAACTTAGAGCGGAACATATATGTCACTATTCAGAAACACTAAAATAATTACTACATCAAAATAATACTTTATGTAAAAATATTTTCATTTGATCATAATGGGATTTGAACATGACAAAACAATCCACAAAGCTGTACAACAAAAGACTGCAGTAAATTGAATAGATCGGTCAAACACCAGCGACCCATCCATCCTCCCTTGCACAACACCGGCCGACTATAAGGAAGTCGCGTTGAATGACAGGAAAATTTCTGTGTAGTGTTGCTTGAAATCTCACTAATCTATAATTTAGAGCAATTAAGCGTTCCTTCTCTATTTTTACTTTTATAGAATAGATAAAAATTGTTTCTATGAAAATTTTTGATTTCGAGATTTTTGTGCCAATTCATGTTTTAGAAACTCTTGAATACGTTTTGGCTATTTTTAGAGTGATGTTCGTCTATCTGCCTGTGGTCGATTTCTTGCGTACACCATAAATGCCACAAATATCAATGGATTTTAACAATACCCGGCTTTGTTATCGAATTATCCTAGAACTAGATAGAATTTTTTGAAATTCGAGCAAAATTTTGAAATTTATTCGAAATATTATATTTCCTTAACAAAGCAGCATAGAACAAAATTTACATAATTATACATACAAAGGGTTATTTATGTACCAATGATTACAACACTTAATAATTATATCACTGAAGTGAAAAATAGCCGTGATATAATACTTGTGTTCCTGATGTTATTAACTTATTATTAGATTTTTCAAAATTTACAGAAACAAAATCATAAGCCACTTATATATGGAATCAGGCATGAGAAAGTGAAGCTGAGTTACAACTCCAGTTAATTTAGAAACAAGCTGTAACATAAATTATTAACAGTTAAGCGTAACTTTTTAACATTGGCCTGTCGACATGTTTTTAATTATAATTCATATTTCTAAAATATGAATTATAACAGAATGCATTTAAACTCTATACAGAATGCATTTAAACTCTACATATTTATTTAATTTTCCTTATAATTTATGTTTAAAGTACGTTTTTCTATTTTCTAGATGACGTGATTGAAGCTAGTGGTTATTATTTTTTTAATGTCACCTTTTACAGGTGATGTTCTTAGTAGATATACTTTTAGGAATTACAGCTAACAATAGATTTTCCTACTCCGCGGGGTTATAATATCCGTGAACGATAAATGCTCTAAATAATTCACAGAAAGATATACAATGCTTTAATTAGAATATCATTTTATCAGTCTAAAATAAAATATCTTTCAATAAAATAAAATTAAGAATATCTTTGAATAAAATATCTTTCAATAAATTAAATAACTGTTTCTAAATATTAAAAATTTTTAATATATGAACTACATTGGTTTGTAAAAATGTTCTTATTACTGTTAATTGTCTAGTTAGATTTTAGCAAAATACCATTTAAAACTATGTTCATTTAGTTTTTTGAAATGCATGATTAATTATTGGATTTTAGGCACCTATTGATCTGACCTTTGATTTTAAATATTAAAATATTAACTCTTACTTGCTAGATTGTTTTGAAAAATGCATTACATTTATTTTGGATGCTAGCAATTTTTCAAATAATCAGGTTAGATAGAGCGAAATGAAATTTAATTTATCACTTCGACATAATTTTAGATGTTGTCATCGAGAAAATCTTTAATGTTATAATAGTCCAATTCAATAACAAAACATCGTTCCATGAATCGTGCTCATCGTCATCATTATTTTCCTGTAAAATAACTTATGTTATTTCAATATGTAGGGAACTCAAGTGCTGCCTACATCAGATTTTTTTAAATACAATTTACATCCGTACTTCTTATGTTTCGTATATCAACTGTGATTACTCATACAAAGTGAACATTCGAAGACCATTTTGCAAATGTGCTGTTACAGTCTTTATTAATGTCTGTGGTCAGGTATCCGGCTGAAATTCGAGCATGACGAAAAATGCAAAAACTTCGGACATATCTATATATAAAGATCAGTAGTATAAAGTTCTATGTTAAGTAACCTCAAATACTGAAAACACTGCCGGACATTGGATTAATTTTAAGTTATTGATTATTTACAACAATTGATATAATAAATGATACCCAGCAAGACAAAAAATAGGTTAAAACGATACATAAGTACCCCAAAGGTTAAGAAATGAAACAAAGAAAGAGGAAAAATTTAAAGGACAGTCAGCCAGACCGCGGAAAAAATGAAGTACTGGACAAGTCATTAACTAAATGCCTAGACAGGGAAGGTTTCAAAGAAGTATGTGTCGTTTTAACCTATATATTGTCTTGTTGGATCTCATTTATTCTTGTCTGGACTTGACTCGTCTTGTCGGGATTTTCCTGTTGTGTTTTGGCAACACAGACATTGGCCTTGTTGGACTCACTAGTATATTTAAACCATATAGAATAAAATGTAAATAAGATTTATAATTGTTTGTTTCTGAAATTGAATACCAGTTATTTATTTATAAAAATAATTTCAATATTTTAAAATTATTTTCCTAAACATATTTTGATATTCCCTCATAAAGTAAGATAAAACTGTTTTAATTATGTGTATTGCTTTGTTCATAGACCCTATTATATGATGTTTACGAAACAAAGAGAAAATGTGACAGAAAACTACGAATAAACTTATTGAACTTTACTAGATTTTTATTTTACAAGAGCACAAAGCAATTTCAACTGCACCGAACTGTTGCCACCGACGACTGTTATTTCTTTCTTTCTTGTAAAACTCGGGTATTCTTAGACTTTCATTAGGGGGCGCTAGTCACGTAAGGGGCCGTCGAAAGTATAGGATTGGTACGTACAACGTCATTCATCATTCAAGACAGATCATATCTTGGGGAGGGGAAGCGCTAATCCATACTTGAATAAATATTCTCACCCCCGTAAGTATGGAAGAAAATATTTTCAGTATTTCTTTTGCTCTCCCGGAATGTTTCAAGCGGTGTTACGGTGTTACAGTAAGTGGCTTTGAAAAAAAAATGGACGATCTGGTCAACATTGCAGGGATTAGTAAGTAAAATACACTTTATGCAAAGGATAATAAAAACTTGAGCAACACATAAAATAAATGCAACGCATCAGGATAATCTACAAGTGACTTATCTACTAAATAAATTTTGTAAAATTTGACCAATTAGTTTTTTAGATAGAGTGGATATATACTATTTTTGTGTGCCATTTCTCAAAAAAAAAAGGCAGGGTTTTTTTATATTCCGAACCGTACCAAAGTGTAATCGGCGCTAGGATCACCCACATCTGACTTACATACCAAATATTATGAAATTCGATCCATTAATTTTTTCATTTAGTGTGGATACATACATTGCACAGAAATAATGCACACCTTGATCAAATAAATCAATAATGCAGCATACAACTCTTACGCCCAATCCCCTTCTTCAGTGCAAGAGAACCAACAAACCCGAAGTCCAAATGAGGAATGGGCGCAAAAAAAAGAAACAGAGGGGTTTATATACCTGTGGTGCACACATTAACAAAGACATTTAGTTGGAATTTACCTTCTGTATAAATAATAATTGATTCCTTGTGTTGGATTGCCATTCTTAATTACTATTGCTCGTGAATTGTATATTCGTACATTGCATCGTTGCCGCATTATATCTCACCATATAATCTTTGTGCGAGTTCCTAAAATATAATTATTAATTAACATACTACACAATTGAATTCCCCAATTTTAAAATATACATTATTTATTAAACATATTATGATTACGATTAAACTTACATTAATTTTATATACACTCTTAAGGAGGAGAGATAACACGTGTGAGACCAGTATTTTAATGTAATGCCAAAATTCATAATCGACCTTTTATAAATACAGATTTGCACATACCTAGGTTTGTCGTCTTGGACATGTTAAAGCACAACACTCTTAGCCGGTCACTGACTCAGTTCTATAAAACAACTTATTGAACATTTTGGATACACCTTTTAGGACTCTCATTGTTGACTACCACGGATACTTGTGGACCGTCAGTGCTTGCATATTTTTATAACGCACACCCTTCGGCGGTCATTCTGAATTAACTGAGTATATATTGAACTTTTCCTGCTTGTTTCCACATCATTTCACCTGAGACCCAGATACGTCCTCCGTATTTCTTATTGGTTGATCCTCAGGACGATGCAGCAACATTTCTTCATTGGCGAGATTGTTAACCAATCTGCATGATATAAGGCTCTTTGGCACCAAGGAGATCTCTGACACAACCACAAGCTGCAAATTTATGTGCACTGAATTTATTAGGGTCATAACCTTCCGGATCAGGACTGTCGTAACATGGTGCCTAGGAGTCTGCGGTTTGTTTCGTATGGTATATATCGTAAATATTTGTAATATTAAAACAGAATAAATGTCGCCTGGTCTCACAATGCTAAAGAGGATGTTATATACCAAAAGCTCACTTGCGAGGACAGTAAATGAAAGAGCAGAATGAAGAACAATCCAGCCAATCCAAAACGAGAAGTAACACATAAGATTGGCGTGTGTCAAAACACAACAGGAAAATTCTGACTAGACGAGTCACGTTCAAACAAGAATAGATGAGACCCAGCAAAACAGAAAATAGGTTAAAACGATACATAAGAACCCCAAAGGTTAAGAAATGGAATAAAGAAAGTGAAAAAATTTACAGGGCATTCCCTCCAGACCGCGGACAAAAATGGAGTTCTGGAAAAGTCATTAACTAAATTACTAGACAGGGAAGGCTTTAAAGAAGTATGTGTCTATATTTTGAAGAAAGTGTGTGTGACTAAAGAAGTATGCGTCTATTATTTTTCATCTTTATTTTCTATTGCTCGATCTCATTTATTCTTGTTCGGACTTGACTCGTCTTATCGGGATTTTTTTATGTGTTTCGACGCACGTTAATCTTGTGCGTTACTTCTCCTTTAGATTGGCTGTACTGGTCTTCATTCTGCTTTCTGATTGGCTTTGCCAATTGAGCTCTGAATCCAGGTCTTGGGTATATAACCCCTCTATTTCTTCTATTTGTGGTCATTTCACTTCTAGACTTCAAGTTTGGTTGTTGTTTTACACTGACTAAAAGGATTCATCACATCCTCTTAACAGCTGTATGCGGCATTAATGTCTTATTTATGTTTATATATGTTGTTCAAGTTGTCCTCATATGGAAGGACTCGTTTATAAATGATGCTACAAAAGATGTTTCAGTTGCATTTAACCCTTTGACGCAAAGGAGACACCGGTGTCCCTTTTCTATTTCATTTTTAGTAGGCTTTAAGTTTAATGATAAGTTTTTTCTAGGTTGGCATTGCTATAAAAGAAGGTTTCATAACTACCAACAATTTTTTAAAAATAATTTTAATAAATAAATTTGCTAAATTTTTTAAGTATTTTTGTCTTCCAGTTTAAAAATTTATTTTCTAGGAAAATATTTTTTAAATCATTTATTATTTATTATGTGTCTATTGAACATTGCTCCATCGAAAATAAAAATTCATATATTTTAGTACAACTGAAGTAGTGATATATATCGCAAGGGACATCTGCTTGTAAGATATTTTTATACAAAAAATAAGTGGAATACTGCTGTTCTGCATTCCAATGCGGTAGAAAGGACTAGTATGGTTTTCATATAGAACATTCCTAAAGGCTTTTTAGGGTTTCTATATAAAAAAAATTCTTGACCCAAAATATCCCTAGGTCGTCAGCACTTTGAGGTTTTGCAATAAAGGAAGTTTTCAATTCTGCTTTAAAGGGATAAAAGCATTGATTTGAGTGTCAATTATATTTAAATTACTGCGTTTTATTCAACGATATATATATATATATATATATATATGCAGTTATTAAAATATATTTCAACGTAAATATCTACGCAAATGAAAGGTAAAAGCAGACGATTATTTCTAAAACTTACGGGGTTCCTTTTTCAGTGCATACACATTGAATTTGCTTGGAAAACAGAAACTCAAAAGTTTCAGAAACTGTCTTGTACTTTTATCATTTTATTTGTGCAGCAATTTATGTCACGATCACTTTATTAAAAATTTACTAATTGGCCCGCTTTTGAAAATTGCACAACAAGAAGTGAGTAGTGATGGAACTTCGAATCACAGAACACACTTGCGATGTTACGACCTTGGTTCCCTATCTACTTTTATTTTTTCTATTTTTCAATGGTTTTTCGAAACGTATCCTGAAGAATCGTGGGTGTATACACAGGATACAAGAAAGAGTCCAAGTTTCTGGATAACTTACGTTTACTCACAAGCACAAAGTAAACAGGAGCAATATAGAATCAAACAGCACTTAAATGCTCCACTAATTTCACAGAATAAACAATAATATTCTCAAAATGCTGGCGAAAATAATTTCACAAAATAACCGCTACTATTCTAAAAACTCTGACAAAAGTCACAGTTTAATGTTGCTTGTGTCACGTCGATTCGTCAACTCATCTGCAATGGAGGGATGGGTCCTATTTATAGCCTCTTCATAGAAACTTCTAGAAATCTCTATATATCAAAGTATAATCGTTCTATCGAAAAGCGTCTGGAACATTCCGGAAGTTTCCTAATTATCGATAAATCACCAAATCTGGAAACCGTTCTTTTAACTGGGAAATCCCGGCAACCCTGGGACACGTCATCCTCACGTCATGCTGACGTCATGGGCTATATTTTCTTCGCCTGGCCTTTGAGACAGACTAAAGAGGAGGCTCCAAAGGAATATTGCGCTATTTTAACTATATTTATTTGACAAATTTCACTCCTCTCCAGCCCCCTCGTCTATCGTTCTAAGCTCTACTGCTGAGTTTTGTGACATGGTTACTTCCCTTTTATACCATGCAAGAAATCTTACATAGTTTTATATTAAATTTCTTCTCCCTTAACAACGGTGAGTGACAGATCTGTAGCCAGCGCTCACGAGATTATTAAAAACCTTAAGCTGGAAACTTCTTTAGTTCAATACTATAATGCTGGCCTATCATGCTTTGACCAAGGGATCACTGCTAAGTTGGTGATTTGGCATTCATGTTACATTGGTGACCATGGACGAACACAAAGCATCCTTCGTTCTATTATTTCCCGTTATTCAGCTTTATGAAAATTATATATATATTATAAAAATGCGCTTTACATACTCCTGAAATGACAATAGGGACAAGGGATTAAAATTCTGACGTATCTTCTTCATCAGCCACGTGATTGGTAACACAATTCACCCCAAGCATGCCTTGACAACTCACTGAGAGGTGAGTACTGTAGAGGACGCTTATAAGACAGTAACGACAGTAATTTGTAGTAAAAGTTAATTGCATTGGAGACGTCGTTGGCTCAACGGTATGATGCCGTCTCTCACTTTTTTGCTTCAGGTTCAATCCCCGGCACTGTTAAATTAGTGATTTCACATTGTCGCTACAGATCAATTTCATTGCCATTACTTGATTTGGAAATATGAATGCGATCTACTAAATTAGCTTAAATTTTAGCAGGGAGCATAAATAAACATTGCTTTGATCGAGCATTGTAAAGAACGAAGTTAAAACAATAATATGAATTTGTAGTAAAAGTCATGTTCTGCCTACACCGTATTTTTATCCGCAAGCCACTGATATTTTATATTTCCAGTCCTACAATGGCAATTTTAAAAAATCCAAAGTTCCGGAAATACTCCTGCGGTCATAAAAATTTTATTCCAGTCGTTCTTGTAAGTCTCCGGTGCTTCTGGTGAAGACCTTCGTTAGGAAACGCTAGTCACGTAAGGGACCGTCGAAGGACGGACCTAGGTGCGTATAACGTCGTTTATCATTCAAGGGAGATCATGTCTTGGAGAGAGGGGAACGGTAATCCATGCCTGAATAAATATTCTCACTTTCTTAAGTATAGAATAAAATGTTTTTAGAATTTTTCTGGTTTCTAAAAAAGTTTCGCGTGCAAGAAAAATAAAAGCTGATGAAACGAGGTGTGTTGAATTTTCGTGTATTTAATTGTAGCAAATTTTTATTTCTTATAAGGAAATAAAAATTGTGATGTGGGCAGCACATGTCTTTCTCTACAAACTCAAATTATTTTTCTCATTATTTTTTTAATAATTCATTAAATTGGTGTTAATTGTAACTTTTAATTGATTTTAAGTAACACGCATTATCATTTGAAATTATACTGAATGTGAACTTTTAAATTCGCTTTTCGTTTCCATTTGGTAACTGGACGTATTTTTAAAAGCAGCGTAACAAAAATACAGAAAATCTAAAATATCTTGAGAACGGCTAAACCTAGAGTGATGGCGATGGTCTTATTCTTTATACAGTTGCAATTTATAGTTGCAATTTTTATTTTGTTTATTTATTTATTTATTTGAAAAAGACTGCAAGCTACAGGGCGTAGTCCCAGTTACAGCGTGCAGGAATAAAAACACATTAAAAAAAATACAGATTGAAATACCATAATATACATTAAACAGTTAATTACATTAAAAAGAAAAGCAAACCTTCATCAACCAATGATCTTCATAAAAAGATTCACATGAATGCATACAATAAAATACAAGATCTTTACAACAAATGCTTTTTAAAATCCATCTCCGATGAATAAAAAGTATCCAGATTATCAGGGAAATTGTTGTATAATTTAGAAAAAACTAGTAATTGCACAATTACGTCCAATAGCCGAATTAAAATTCTTTATAGCAAATAAGTTAATGCTTCGTGTGGTATACTGAGGAACACGAAACCCAATCCCACCCAAAACAGGAGAACAGTCAACTCGGCCACGAAACATATTCCTAAATAATGAAAACCGAATGTAATCCCTTCTGCTCTGTAAGCTTTTTAAACGAAACAAATCACGTAGAAAAGTAGCCGGTAAGGCATAACAACGAATGCTAGTTTTCCTATAATAAAGATACCTCAAGAAATTATTTTGAAGGATTTCGATCCTGTTTGAGTGAACGGCATGAAAAGGCCTCCAAACCACAGACGCATATTCAATCCCAGACCTGACCAAGGCATTGAAAAGAACAATAATGGTATCCTCATTTGTAAAATCCTGAGTAATTCTTTTAATGTAACCCAGTTTTCTATAGGATTTAGAACATATATTAGAAATATGAGGAGAAAAGGAAAAATCAGACGTATAAATAACTCCAAGATCAGTAATGGAGAACTTTCTAGCCAAAACAGAGTTGCCAATGCCATAAGAAAATAAAATTGGCACTTTTCAACGAGTAAAAGACACAACACTATATTTACTAATATTGAAATAAAGACGGTTATTGCTACACCAATCGGAAAAGACATGCAATTCAGACTGAATATTTTTACATGAAACAGCATCAAAAATAGGACATAAAATTTTCAAATCGTCAGCATAAAAAAGGCAATTATTAAAACAACCAGCAAGATCATTAATAAAAATAATAAAAATCAAGGGACCAAGAATAGAGCCCTGGGGCACACCAGAAGTTGCCGAAAAGCCCCTACTCAAGCAAGAACCAAAATTTATACATGAAAACGTGGAAGTTAAATAGGACTTTAAAAGCATAACCAAATAAGGACAAAACCCAACACTCTTCAATTTATGAATCAAAATACCGTGATCAACGGAATCAAAAGCTTTCGCAAAATCAGTGTAAACAACATCCAACTGACCCTAGAATTATTGGCATCAATCACAAACGAATTAAAGCAAAGAAGTTAAGTAACAGTAGACCTACCTCTCATGAAACCATGCTGATTGATAGAAATAAAAGAACGGACTTGACTGTAGATGTACCTATGCAAAACAAACTCAAAAACCTTAGCAAATGGAGAAATAATGGAGATGGGCCTGTAGTTATCAATACGATATATCATCCTTTTTAAATATAGGAACAATTCTAGATCACTTCCATTCATTTTGAAAAACATTACAACTGATGGACAGGTTAAAAATAACGAGTAAAGGATACACAAGATATGTAGAACACGCTTTTATAATATAAGCGGGTACACCATCTAAACCCAACGAGCCAGAACCATTTAGTCTATTAATGCCATCTGTAATATCTCTCAAAGTTACATAATTAACACTCACAGCATCAGAGATATCATTTATGTGATGATTAGGCGGAAACGAATCAGCATCAAAAGGCGTACTGACAATAAAATTAGCACAAAAAAACCTAGCAAAAGCATTAGCAATGGTTTTGTCAGTGGAATACATAGCATTATTTAAATTCATTGCTTTGCACGAAATCTTATCTCTAAACTTACAACAAGACCAAAATCGCTTAGGATTGCTTTTAAGAGAGGATTCAACAAATCTAACATATGATTTATAATCACGATTGATATCTGTCTTAATCTTAGCTCTAAGTAATTTATAATGTAAAAGGTCATAAGTCAGACCGCGCTGTTTATACTTTTTACGGAACCTGTCCCTCAGTCTGATATTCCGTATAGTGCCACGACTAAACCTGTGTGGATAGTTACTGCTTCTAAAAAAAGTTTTAGGAATACAGACATAGAAAATTTGAAAAAGATGAAGATAAAAAACACTAACCACATAGTCAATATTATTAGAATAATTTAAGAAATTCCAATCAACATTAGAGTTCCAACAACAAACTTTTTAGAGTTCAAAATCAGCATTTTTAAAATCATATCGCATACAATCAGAAAGAGTCTTCCCAGTACGCACACTCTCCATCAACACCCCCCCTCCACGTGGATCTCGATTATCCATATTTGTCCTATCTCTACGTATAATCGTGTACCGGCCATCTAAAAGTTCCGAGCTTCTTATACTTTCACAGAGCCAAGTCTCAGTAAAACAAATTATATCATAGTTTCGGACCAACGCAGATAAGAATAGTTTGTTTGTTTTTGTCCGAAGACCCCTAACATTCTGGTAATAAAGTTTCATGTCACGATTTGAAATATATCCATCCTTGACCGCTGACTTATCAAGTAGTCACTTCTCGGCATTATCCTCAAGGCCATTTATTTTAACTTCTTGAAAAACTTGCTTATCATTAAGTTTGCCAAAAAATTTGGTTATAAAACATCCTTCGGGTCAAATATCACCCTTTAACAACTTTGCTATGTCCTGTTCCTGGAGCTCAATATGAAAAGAAGAGTAAGTGTTAAACTTAGTAACAAGTCGGGTACATATGAAATTATCAATAAGGCAGTTTTTTAAATGAGATGCAATATCAGCAGCTATCGTATCTGGACTCAATCTTGAGAGAAATACTGCTCCCATTCTGGGGCATTTTTGAGCCGCCACAAACTTTGAAACTTTACATGAACCATTTACAATAGTTTTCGATTTCGGCTTAGCACTATATCCCTTAGAGTAGTCCTTGTCAATCTTCAGAAAACCAGATCCCACAGTTTTCAAAATCATATCACTGTTTGTTTGCATTTGAGCACTACTAGCTCGATTCTGAAACTTTTGCAAATTTGGCCACTGTTCCGTATCTCTGTTGCTCTGTTCAACACCATCATTGACATAGTGAAAAGTTACATACAGAATAAGCATTTAAGCGATACATTTGAGCATATATAGTGTTCTGTTGTAGATTATAATGATTTTTGCGGTCCATTTCGCAAAAAAGGTAGGTTCTTTTATCCCAAATCGTACCAAAATCTAATCAGCAGCAGAGTAGTCCACAATGAGAAAGCGCAAATTGTGGCGCTTTCTCATTGTGGACGCCACTAACTTTGTGTACGCCGAGACAAGAGTGAAGAAAATGGATATGAAATAAGAAGACGGATTCAATCTTCTGTTACAGCTGTCATACATAAAAAGGGAAGCTATGTTTTCGTCAGTGATAGTTAGATACCCTTTGATGTTTTTCTTGTTAGAAGCCATATTTACAAATTGAGAAATATTATAACTTGAAATACAATGTGTGGTTCAGAATAAATGATTTGATTAGCATAATCTTAGAAACAACAGCAGAATGTGGTCTTTAGGAAATGTGTGAGAAGACAGTGAGAAGACGTTTAGAAGACAAACTCTGATAAATGATTGACAGGGAATGGGCAGCCATCCCTCAGGGCACCATCTACATGCTCACTGACTCAGTACCTAGACAAACGCTCATTGACTCTCTGTACCTGTTGCTGCTTGTATCGCCACCTCCAGTGATCCTACAACCTACTGATCAGACGGCGTTATCGCTCAGTGTATAGATAGATGTGGCATGTTGCAATAAACATCACTTATTGTTCGTTGCAGTCTCTCTCTGTTTGCCGATTTTCATCACTTTCTGCCTACTCCTTCTTGGTGTCACATTTTCACTGTCACGTAGTGTAGAATGAGCTAATGGAATTCTAGCAGCTATCACACATGTCAGAAAAATAGAAACCATAGCGGATGATATTTACGCCTTTATGTTACTTGCAATTTCTTTGAATGGAAAATTTTCAGTTTGAAATATATTATTAGGGTGTGGTTTTGAATACATAATTGGATTAACAGAAACTTGGATAACGAAAATGCGAAATGTTTTTTCTAGGAAAAGTGTGCAGAAAATGGAAATAGAGACAGCAGACGGAAGTTAAGTCTCTGTTAAAGCGAAATATCCATCTTAAGAAAATGGATGAATCTCTAAAAAGTAAAAATCTTGTTTCTAATGTTATTTGGCATGCGTTTCATTTTCTTTATAATGATTTTCTGGATTCTGTGGATAGGAGAGTGGTTTTTAATGCACTAATTTTTTAAATTGATTGGTGTCACATAATTTAGGAAAGAGAAAATTCATATATTTTTGAGGTGATGTCTGTGTGTGTGTGTGTGTGTCAGTGAGTCTGTGGAGACGATAACTGACGAACAAGTGGACCGATTTGGTACAAAAATCACAATTCGTGAATACTGGAAGCCTATTGGTTTTAAACGTAATCGAATGTTCAGAACCCCCGTAACTTGTCGAGTGAAATATTGAAAAAATCATCAAAAAATCAAAACCTTTAAAAAAGTTACGCAACTAGAAATTTCTAATGTCATTTTTCCTTAGAAAACGATTAACATAACCTTTAGAACACTAGCAAGAACCGTTCTCGAGATATTGCACAGTTTTTAAATAAATTTATCAAAAAATCCCATAAATTAAAATTTTTTTATTAACTATTGAAAAACATGTTCACTTTTCATATTAATATCATGCGATAACTTGGGTGACATCCTTCTCGTGGATCTAGCTCGTTCCATTCGATACTTTGAGCAATACTTTAGTATTTGACCGCGAATAGTTATTTATCTGCTATAAGAATAACTTAATCCTCCGTCCATAACGCTTGGCGAGATTTTGGTGACGAATTTGGCGGAATGTCGCCAACTTAGCGATTTTTTTAAATGTCGCCAAATTAACGGAAATCTCGCCAAATGGATAAAAATGACACTAAATCAGTGAAAATGACTTCTAATTTACGAAAATTCAATTTCTTGGAAAGAATATAAATAGTTACTATAAGAAAAACCTATTTTTTATTGTAAAAATAGTAAATTCATTCCATTATATAAAAAAAGTCATGTGTTGCCCATATCAGATTTTTTGCTTCGCCATCGTTATTGCGAAATAAATTGACAACAATGTACTTATTGCCTGCTTAAAACAAAACTCATTTTGAGATAAAACCTAACTTCCAGAACAGATGTTAAGTTTGTAGCATGTGTTAAAAACAATTCCGTGCATAGATTCGTAAAACGTAAGATCTAGAGTGACATTTAAATTCATTTAAAATGCAATCCATGATATAGAATGAGCAGATGGATCTAAAGCTTCCATTAGAGTAATAATGCATGTTTAAAAAAATGTAAAACTTAATTATTTTCAATTTTTTGTGACTATGTTATTTGGATTATTACTTTCCCTGCAATACTTGTTAATGTATGGGGAAAGTATTGGAATCATGCCGAAAATCGCAACTCGTGTTTTCGACGGATCTACACGTTTCGAGACCTCTAGAATACGAAAAAACCATTTTTAGCGTGACGTCTGTGTGTGTGTCTGTGTGTGTGTCTGTCTGTCTGTGCAGATATTGTATCCAGTCTAACTAAAAGACTAATGGACCGAATTTCATAAGATTTGGTAAGTAAGTCACTTGTGGGCGAATCTAGTGCTGATTAATTTTGGGTACAATTTGGGATAAAAGAATGCGCCTTTTTTTTGCGAAATGGCCCGCAAAAGCTTCCACTCTAAAAAGGTAACCACTCTAGCTAAAAAACTAATGGACCATATTTCACAAAATTCAGTAGATATGTCCTCTTGTGCTGATTAGATTTTGGTACGATTCGAAAAAAGTAACCTGTCCTTTTTGCCAAATGGCCCGCAAAACTCTTCAAAATCCAAAATAAAGAACTACGTATGCTCAAATATATCCAATAAATGCTTGTTTTATGCGTAATTTTTAACGAAGAAAAGAATAAGACCAACCCCATTACACTAGGACTAGCCAGTCTCGAGATATTTTAGTTTTTTCGTATTTTCTCTACCAAATGTGAACGATAATTGAATTAAAAGTGAATTAAATTTAATTAAAATAAAGAGAACGTGGAAATAAGTATGCAGGGAAAGTCATGTGCTGTCCACATCAGATTTTTTTATGTGTAGGAGATATACAGCCTTGATCAAAAGTATTAGGCACCCTACTTTTTCTACTTTAACTGCGGGTGTGTTAGTTGAAATCGCCTCATTTGTTTGCGACTGCATACGTAGTAGGAAGTTGAAATGAAAATGCAAACGTCATTTCAATTGACAACCAATAAAACATTTCCAGGACGATAACTGGAAATTCCAGGATTTTGTGGAAGCAGTCGGTTGCATCTCTGTTCTAGTTTGTACACGTGCACGCGATTAGAGCCAACGGCCGTACCGTGCTGAAAACACCGGTTCTCGTTAGATCACCGAAGTCAGGCAGCATCGGGCGCGGTTAGTACTTGGGTGGGTGACCACCTGGGAACTCCGAGTGCTGTTGGCACATTTCGGGCGAGGTAGCACGGTGGTTGGCGTGCTGGATTTGCACGCTGCCACAACTGCCGCCGTGTTCATGCGGAGTACGATCACGTTAAACATGTGGGTCCGTAAGTCCTTCCGAGAGGTTGGTGGTAGGGGAAGGAGGGTACGGTCCCTGTGGGTGCCTCCCCCACTGGGTTCCGGTCTAAATTGGGTGGAACTTTCCGGCCGTCCAAACAGCTACCTTACACCTTTCTGGTAGGTCGCATGGTCTGGGTCTCAACAACAACAACGTGCACGCGATTGTTGCTTATCTCATCTAAATTTGAGGTCTTGTCTTTATAAAATGACGAAAACTAAGGAGATTAGCAACGAACGACGGTTGAAAATTCAATTTTTATACGAGCAAGGCAATAGCCAATACGAAATTGCTGGAAAAGTGAAACGCTAGAGATCCGCGGTATAATACGCTATCAAACGTCTTAAGAATACTGGTATTCATTTAAATCGTCGAAGATGTGAGAGAAAAAAAAACATTAAACCGAGGGATTACCGACTTTTGAAACAATTTACATTGAAAAATCGCAGAAAATCTTCATTGCAATTAGCTGCTGATTTGTCAGAGGCAACAAGAAAAATAATCTCTGCTCCAACCACTAGAAGACGACTTGTAGAAGCTAGATTGAAAGGCTGCAATGCCAGGAAAAAGCCACGAATTTCCGAAATACACTCAAACCTGTTTTTGTGCGATTTTTGTGTGCGATTTTTTTTGTGCGATTTTTGTGTGCGATTTTTTTGTGCGATTTTTGTGTGCGATTTTTTTTGTGCGATTTTTGTGTGCGATTTTTTTTGTGCGATTTTTGTGTGCGATTTTTTTTGTGCGATTTTTGTGTGCGATTTTTTTTGTGCGATTTTTGTGTGCGATTTTTTTTGTGCGATTTTTGTGTGCGATTTTTTTTTGTGCGGTATATGAAAATTTTAATCAAATTGGAACATAATTGACGAAGTTATCAATAAAAAAAATTAGTAGGTTTGATCGGCCATTTAGTTTTTCGATGCCAATTCTGAAAGAACTTTAAAATACCAAAAGGAGCTTCAATCTTGTATATCTGGCTACCGAGACATATACAAGCGCCTAGTGAAATAACAGTCTTCGCAAAAACTGATCACCGACTACATGGTAACTGAAAAAAAGTCAACTCTAAACGAGTGCGAGGTAGTATCTTCAAGTGACGAAAGCGATTTTGAACCAGTTTACCACAAGAAAGTTCGCGTATTGTCAGACTAAGAAGGATAATGGTTATACGTTTTGAAAAGTTTTGTATATGTAAAATAAGTACATATGTAAATAAAATATATAAAAATATTCGCATGTGTATTTTCTAAATCAGTTTCCAAAAGGTTTGGCGAGATTCCAAGTAGCTGCCAAGCCTCGTGTCTTGATTATGTTTAAAAAAGCAATTCCTAGTTATTTCGTAAGGTTTTGAGTTATTTTCTACGTGAGACTATTTTTATGCGGCCCCTATTCACCGCATAAAAAAATACTTTTTAATTGTGTTGCGAAATCTTTTTTTTATAGCTGCTCGTGAAGTTTTGTGCGATTTTTTTTTATGCGTTTTCTTTTATGCGGTCCTATCCACTGCATAAAAATAGATCTGAGTGTAAACAAAAAGAAACGGTTGGAATGGGCTCTTAAATATCGTCATTTTACTGAAGAAGATTGGGCTAAAATGCTGTGGTCTGATGAATTAAACGTTCAGGTATGTTCCATTCCACTTGCTTTTTTTCAAAACTAGCATGAAATTGTCAATATAAAGCTCTTTAGGATGTTAGTAAAATAATTTCAATAATATAGGTATTTGGAACACCTGGTGTGTCTTATGCGAGGAGACGTGTAGGTGAGGAATATAAGGAAGAGTCCATAGTGTACACTGTGAAACGTGGTGGTGGTACCATAATGATTTGGGGATGCACGGCAGTAAGCGGTGTGGGCGAAATATACATCTGTGACGGACGAATGAACTCTTTGACGTACATAAATGTAATAGACACAACACAGTAATATTTTTTTAATGAATTTTAGGCAATACAAACATGGATTGAGTCAGACTTCAACAAGACAATGCAACTTGTCACACATCTGCTGTGACTATGAAGTGCTTCAGTGAAAATGGTGTACATCTTCTGCATTCTCCTGCACAGTCTCCAGATATCAACCCCATTGAACAGTTGTGGGCTTTTCTCAAAGGCAAGATCAGGAAGCATTCAATTACTTCAAAAAAAAAACCTTAAAATTCATATTGCAACAGGAATGGAAGAAGATACCGCGACAGGAATGCAGTAGGTTAGTATGCTCTATGCCTAAAAGAATTAAAGCCGTCATAAAGGCGAAATGAGGTCCAACCAAATATTGATATGTTTCGATAAAAAATGATTATTTTGAATCTCTGCATTTCTATTTTATCCCAACAGATTAGTAATTAAAAAAATCTGATGTGGGCAACGCATGACTTTCCTTATATAATGTAATTAATTTACTACTTTTACAGTAAAAAATAAATAGGTTTTCCTTATAGTAGATACTAATATTCTTTCCAAGATATTGAATTTTCGACAATTAGTCGTCATTTTCATTGATTTAGCGTCATTTCTATCCATTTGGCGAGATTTTCGTTAATTTGGTAACATTTCAAAAAGTCGCCAAGTTGGTGACATTCCGCCAAATTCGTCGCCAAAATCTCCGCAAGCGTTATGGACGAAGGAATAAGTTATTCTTACACAGATAAATGACTATTGGCGTTCAAATACAAAAGTATTACTCAACGTATCTTTCTTCATGAATGAAACGAGCTAGATCCAATAGAATGATGTCATCCCAATTTATCGCATGGTATTTCATATGAAAAGTGAACATGTTTCTCAATAGGAAATATTTTTTTTTTATTTTATATGACTTTTTGGCAATGTTTTTGAAAAATGTGCAATATCTCTAGAACGGTTCAGGTTAGCGTTCTAAAATTTATGTTAATCGTTTTCTAATGAAAAATTACATAAGAAATGTTCATTTGCGTAACATTATTAGTGGTTTTGATTTTTTGACGATTTTTTCAAAATTTCAATCGAAAATTTAGGGGGGGGGGGGGGGGTTCTGAGCATTAGATTGCGTATAAAAACAATAGGCTTCCAGTGTTTACGGATTGTGATTTTTGTACTAAATTTGGTTTGAATCGGTCCTTTCGTTCGTCAGTTATCGTCTCCACAGACTCACTGTCACACACACACACACACACACACACACACACACACACACACACACACACACAGACATCACTTCAAAGATGTTGGATTCGTGATCAAGGATGCTTCAAACGTGCTCTCCCATCGAAAACTCGAATTCGAATTTTCGACCCCGTCACAATACCTTTCTTATACATTATGTATATAAGGAAAGTAATAAATAGACTTCAGTAGGGTGCCTAATACTTTTATTCAAGTCTGTATTTATATGGAGCGAAATGTTTTAACTTCGAATATATTTTTCAAGGGTGTGGTTTAGAATAAGTGATTAGATTAATGGAACTTTTAAAGGCGAAATATCCAATTGTGGATGTTAGGAATCTAGGTAAGAAAATGAGTATAAAATGAGCAGACAAAATTCTAGTTTCTCTTAAAACATTCATAAATGTTAGGAAAATGGAAACTATGGTATTTAATGTTTTTGTCCCTATGTTATTTGGTAAGTGTTTGATATGCATTGTAATGCGTTTCTTGTATTTTATGTAGAAGACAGCTTTATTATGAACAAAAGATTTAAATTTCAAAAATACTTTTAAAGAGTGCGGTTTCGAGAAGTTGATTGGTTTAACAGCATCTTTGAAAGAGAAATCGCAAATAGTTGTCGTTAGGAAAAGAGTGCAGAAAATGTGGCAAGAGGAATTCGATTTTCTGTTAAAGCAACCATATATGTTAGGAAAATGGAAGTTATGGTAGGTAATATTATTGAACAAGAGAAAAAATGGGAAATGGAGTGGGGGAAAACAGAAACTCTAGTAGGCAATATTTATCCCTCTATGCTATTTGTTATGCATTTGGTGTTCTTTGTAATGCTTTGTCTGTTTTGTAGATAGGAGGCAGCTTCACAATAAACAAAACATTTAAACTTAAGAAATATATTTCCATAATGTTTTTATCACTTTACAGCAAAGTTGAAAAGTGTTTATGACTTTGTTCATTCATTCATTCTGTCTGTCTGTCTGTCAGTTAACACGATAACTGCCGTAAAAATGACTTAATCAAAATGAAATTTTAGTATGTTGTTCAGACGGTCCGTAGGACCTACGGGAATATAAATGAATAATATCACCCAATTAGTTTTGGATTGAACTCGGGTTGAAAAAATGAAATACATTGAGCCCTATGGAACCTAATTTTTCAAACATTTTTTAGGCGGATTTAGAATTCACACATTGCTTCGAAAATTTTAGGTAATATTCAAATTGTTCCATAATATATATAAAAAAAATCAGCGAAATACATTTGGTAGTTTTAAAAATAAAAATTAAAATAGTAATTACACCTCTTATATGAAGCGATCACGTGACCAGGATATGAAAAGATCACATGACCCACTTTAAAATGATATATGGCATCCATCTTGTCTCAAAATCGTGATTTTTGAAGTTCTTATTAATTCATATTGAGTGTTGTATCCGTCCTAAAACCACTTTATTTTTGCTTAAATTCTGTGCATCTACATACTGAAACAACGCAATTACAATATAAAAATTACAAAAAAAAAGTTTAAATGGTCATCCAAATTTGATTATTTCTACAACGAAGCCTACTTTTCACTTATGTAAAATGTAAACAGCAAAATATGTAGAATGAGTTGTATTAGAATTTCTGTATTCCTTTAACAAAAAATCGTTTAGCCCATGGAGTCTGCATAGCTGATATGAATGAAATATTCATTGATTTTACAAAGAGAAGCACGGTTGTTTTCGATGAAGTTTTAAGCATAGAGTTTAATCACTTGGAGTTCCATGATCTTTATTTTTAAATAAAATTAATTATTATAGTATTGTGATGAATGAAATGAATGAGAAAAAGTTATGAATGAAATGCTGTTTTTATTGAGAGATCCAGGCGTGTTATTTTTCTATGACGTCATTTGAATGAATTTCAATTGTTTTCGATGAAGTTTTCAAATATAATATATTATCGTAGTAATATGATAGTTTCAAAAATATTACCGAGGAATGTATCGCATTTAAGAGATGTTTAAACCAGGCAATTTATATTTCAATGCCGTCATTTGAATGAAGTACATTTTTTTCAATGAAGGTGTAAGTTTTTAAATATAATGGATTAATGTAGTATAAATTTTAAAATATTACCGAGGAATATATTGCATTTTGGACTTGTTTAAATAAAATTGCATTGAAGTTGGAAAGTGTTTCATAATCAATGCTTTAAACATGATTGATCTTTCTTGTTTTAGAAATAGATCGGTTTAACATAATCTTGGAAGAGGAAATCGGAAGCAGTGGTAGTTAGGAAAAGAGTGCAGGAAATGGATATAGAATATGCAAGAGTAATTCAAGCTTCTGTTAAAGCAATTATGCATGTTAGGAAAATTTAAACTATGGTTGGTAATATTATTGAGCAAGAGAAGAATTAGGAAATTGAATAAAGAAAATGGAAACTATAATAGGTAATATTTTTCTCTCTATGTTATTTGGTATGCGTTTGGTGCTTTTTGTAATCCTTTTTTTCTTTTTGGTAGGCAGGAGCTAGCTTTACAATAAACGGAATATTTAAACTTAAGAAATATATGTCGGTTTAACAGAATCTTGGAAGGAGAAATCGATAATAGTGTTCGTTGGAAAACGAGTGCAGAAATTGGATATAGAATGATCAAGAGGAATTCAAGCTTCTGTTAAAGCAATCATGCATTTTAGAAAAATGGAAAGTACGGTAGGTAATTATTTTATCTTAATGTTATTTGGTGTGCGTTTGGTGTTCTTTGTAATGCTGTTTTTAATTTTGTATGTAGATGCCAGCTTTCCAATGAACTAAAGATTTAAACTTCAAACATGTTATTTCACTGTGTGGTTTGAAAAAATTGATTGGACTTATTTCATCTTGGAAGACGGAATCGCACAAATTGTGGTCGTTATAAAAATAAATAAGAAAACATGCAAGTAATGAGGAGGGGGATTCAAGCTTCTGTTAAAGTAATCATACATGTTAGGAAAATAAAAATTATGGAGTGTAAGATATTATTCTTTATATTATATGGTATGTGTATGATGTACTTTCTAATGATTTCCTTGATTTTGTAGGTAGAAGAGTGTTTACAATGAAGGAAATATTTAATCATTTAAAATATTTTTATCAAATTATGGTTTCAAGATATTGATTTGTTTAACAGAATCTTGAAAAGATAAAGATAAATTGTGGTCGTTGAGGAAAAATTACAGGAAATGGATATAACATGAGCAGGAGGAATTCAAGTTTCTGTTGAAGCAATCATATATATTAGGTAAAAAGAAACTACGAGACGTAATATTGTCTCTGTGATTTGTTATGCATTTGATTGTCTTTATAATTATTATTTGTTTTTGTAGAAGACAGTTTTACAACCAGAACCTTAGAAAGTCAAAGAACCAGTTGTGAACGTTAGAAATCGAGTGAAAGAGATAGATACAGAATGAATAGACTGAATTCAAGTTTCTATTCAAGCAGTCAGACATGTGAATGAATGGAAACCTTTTTGAATTAAATGTATCTAAAAATACATAAAAATGAACGGTAGTACTTATCATAAAATATATAACATTTGGTAAAAATTTTAGCAACATTTTCAACATATATGGGGAGATATCGCCAAATTGGCGACTGCCAAATTGGTGAAAATATCGCCATATAGTGAAAAATGACGTTAAAGCTACGACAATGACGCCAAATTGATGAAACTATAATTAACACATTTTACATATTTGAATACTGCTTATCAGATGTTAGTAATGTTTCGAATTTCTGAGTCATATTTGCGCGACATGTTCAAAAGTTAATATTCAAAATAATTTTACAGTAGAGCTCCCAATATCAGTGTACTTTTTAATGTTAAATCATTTTGCCGTGGATCTTGACCATATTATTTCTCATTGAAAGAAATTAAGTATATGGAAGTGTATATAAGTGTACGGAAAGTGCTGTTTACAGCAGTTTTTCTTCACCTCGAAAAAAAAAAAGGTTTGATCTTCCAAGATTTCGCATGAATTTACTTTCTTTAATTCAAAATATCTCCTAAGTTATAAAATATAGATATAGACAGTAAGCAACAAAAATATTCAATACGTAATTCAACTTCCACATCAGTCATTTGTTTTTGCAAAGCGTCTATAGATTTTGAGTCATTGCTTTGTTAAATTAGAGAAAATTGAAATGTTTCTGCTTTCAAAGTTGGTAATGGTTGTATCTTGCAAACTGATAGTGCTAGCTCTAAACAGTAAGCAACTCATATGTAGCTGTATGAAAGCCTTACAAGGATTTACTATAATTGGATTACTAATGGGGTTTTTAGTTTTTTACTTTCCCTGCAATACATGGTAATGTATAGGGAAAGTATTGGAATCATGCCGAAAATCGCAACTCGAGTTTTCGACGGATCTACACGTTTCGAGACCTCTAGAATACGAAAATACCATTTTTAGCGTGACGTCTGTGTGTGTGTCTGTCTGTCTGTGTGTCTGTGTGTCTGTGTGTCTGTCTGTCTGTGCAGATTTTGTATCCACTCTAACTAAAAAACTAATGGACCGAATTTCACAAAATTTTGTAGGTAAGTAACTTGTGGGCGGGGCTGGTGCTGATTAGTTTTGGGTACGATTCGGAATCAAAGAACCCGCCTTTTTTGTGAAATGGCCCGCAAAAGCTTGCATCCACTGTAGCTGAAAAACTAATGGACCGAATTTCACAAAATTCGGTAGATGAGTCACGTATTGGTCACCCTGGTGCTGATTAGATTTTGGTACGATTCAGAAAAAAATAACCTGCCTTTTTTTGCAAAATGGCCCGCAAAAATTGCCAATATCTAAAATAAAAAACTGGGTATACTCAAATATATCCATTAAATACTGATTTAATACGTAATTTTTAACGACGAAAAGAATAAGATCAACCCCATTACACTAGGACTAGCCGTTCTTGAGATATTTTAGTTTTTCGTACTTTCCCTACGCCACCTTTGAAAATAAGCCCGGTTACCGAATGAGAACGGAAATTGAATTAAAAGTGAAATAAATTTAATTAAAATATAGAGAACATTAATATAAGTCTGCAGGGAAAGTCATGTGCTGCCCACATCAGATTTTTAATTATAGTTCTAATATGTTGATGTTTTAATATTTTGAACTATTTTGAAAATGTGGCTATAATTTTGTAAGAAGTTACTCACGCAACACCATTTTGGGCCAATCAGACTACAACTAATATTATATCTAGAAGCATTTAATATTGGTCTGATATTGGAACATTATTGTATATCTTGGCATTACATTGGATGTATTTATAATATTCCCAATATTAGGCAAATATCGATGTTACATTAAATTCAAATATTACTTAAATATTTTCATTACCATATTATGCCAATATTGGTGTAAACGCCAATATTGACGTAATATTGTCCCATTCAAAGCCAATATTGAGCCAATTTCGTCAACATGTCTATTTTTACTTTCCCTGCAATACATGGTAATGTATAGGGAAAATATTGGAATCATGTCGAAAATCGCAACTCGAGTTTTCCACGGATCTACACGTTTCAAGACCTCTAGAATACGAAAAAACCATTTTTAGCGTGACGTCTCTGTGTGTGTCTGTCTGTGCAGATTTTGTATCCACTCTAACTAAAAAACCAATGAACCGAATTTCACAAAATTTGGTAGGTAAGTCACTTGTGATCGAGTTTGGTGCTGATTGGTTTTGGGTACGGTTTGGGATAAAAGAGCCTGCCTTTTTTTGCGAAATGGCCCGCAAAAGCCTGTATCCACTCTAACTGAAAAACTAATGGACCGAATTTCACAAAATTCGGTAGATGAGTCACTTGTGGGTTACTTTGGTGCTGGTTAGATTTTGGTACGAGTCGGAAAAAAATAACCTGCCATTTTTTGCAAAATGGCCCGCAAAAATCGTCAAAATCTAAACTAAAGAACTAGGTATATTCAAATATATCCAATAAATGCTCGTTTAATACGTATTTTTTAACGACGAAAAAAATAAGACCATCCCCATTACACTAGGACTAGCCGTTCTCGAGATATTTTACTTTTTCGTATTTTCTCTACGAAACCTTTGAAAATAAGTCCGGTTACCGAATGAGAACGAAAATTGAATTAAAAGTGAAATAAATTAAATTAAAATAAAGAGAACGTGAATATAAGTCTGCAGGGAAAGTCATGTGCTGCCCACATCAGATTTTTACTTTCCCTGCAATACATTGTAATGTATAGGGAAAGTATTGGAATCATGCCGAAAATCGCAACTCGAGTTTTCGACGGATCTACACGTTTCGAGACCTCTAGAATACGAAAATACCATTTTTAACGTGACGTCTGTGTGTGTGTCTGTGTGTCTGTGTGTCTGTCTGTCTGTGTGTCTGTGTGTCTGTCTGTCTGTGTGTCTGTGTGTCTGTCTGTCTGTGCAGACTTTGTATCCACTCTAACTAAAAAACTAATGGACCGAATTTCACAAAATTTTGTAGGTAAGTAACTTGTGGGGGGGGGGGGGCTGGTGCTGATTAGTTTTGGGTACGATTCGGAATCAAAGAACCCGCCTTTTTTGTGAAATGGCCCGCAAAAGCTTGTATCCACTGTAGCTGAAAAACTAACGGACCGAATTTCACAAAATTCGGTAGATGAGTCACGTATTGGTCACCCTGGTGCTGATTCGATTTTAGTACGATTCTGAAAAAAATAACCTGCCTTTTTTTGCAAAATGGCCCGCAAAAATTGCCAATATTTAAAATAAAAAACTGGGTATACTCAAATATATCCATTAAATGCTGATTTAATACGTAATTTTTAACGACGAAAAGAATAAGACCAACCCCATTACACTAGGACTAGCCGTTCTCGAGATATTTTAGTTTTTCGTACTTTCCCTACGCCACCTTTGAAAACAAGCCGGGTTACCGAATGAGAACGGAAATTGAATTAAAAGTGAAATAAATTTAATTAAAATATAGAGAACATTAATATAAGTCTGCAGGGAAAGTCATGTGCTGCCCACATCAGATTTTTAATTATAGTTCTAATATTTTGATGTTTTAATATTTTGAACTATTTTGAAAATGTGGCTATAATTTTGCAAGAAGTTACTCACGCAACACCATTTTGGACCAATCAGACTACAACTAATATTATATCTTGAAGCATTTAATATTGGTCTGATATTGGAACATTATTGTATATCTTGGCATTACATTGGATGTATTTCCAATATTCCCAATATTAGGCAAATATCGATGTTACATTAAATTCAAATATTACTTAAATATTTTCATTACCATATTATGCCAATATTGGTGTAAAGGCCAATATTGACGTAATATTGTCCCATTCAAAGCCAATATTGAGCCAATTTCGTCAACATGTCTATTTTTACTTTCCCTGCAATACATGGTAATGTATAGGGGAAATATAGGAATCATGACGAAAATCGCAACTCGAGTTTTCCACGGATCTACACGTTTCAAGACCTCTAGAATACGAAAAAACCATTTTTAGCGTGACGTCTCTGTGTGTGTCTGTCTGTCTGTCTGTCTGTGCAGATTTTGTATCCACTCTAACTAAAAAACAAATGGACCGAATTTCACAAAATTTGGTAGGTAAGTCACTTGTGAGCGAGTTTGGTGCTGATTAGTTTTGGGTACGATTTGGGATAAAAGAGCCCGCCTTTTTTTGCGAAATGGCCCGCAAAAGCTTGTATCCACTCTAACTGAAAAACTAATGAACCGAATTTCACAAAAAACTAAAGAACTAGGAACTAAACTAAAGAACTAGGTATACTCAAATATAACCAATAAATGCTCGTTTAATACGTATTTTTTAACGACGAAAAAAATAAGACCATCCCCATTACACTAGGACTAGCCGTTCTCGAGATATTTTAGTTTTTCGTATTTTCTCTACGAAACCTTTGAAAATAAGTCCGGTTACCGAATGAGAACGAAAATTGAATTAAAAGTGAAATAAATTAAATTAAAATAAAGAGAACGTGAATATAAGTCTGCAGGGAAAGTCATGTGCTGCCCACATCAGATTTTTACTTTCCCTGCAATACATGGTAATGTATAGGGAAAGTATTTGAATTATGTCGAAAATCGCAACTCGAGTTTTCGACAGATCTACACGTTTCGAGACCTCTAGAATACGAAAAAACTATTTTTAGCGTGACGTCAGTGTGTGTGTCTGTGTGTCTGGCTGTGTGTCTGTCTGTCTGTGTGTCTGTCTGCCTGTCTGTGCAGATTTTGTATCCACTCTAACTAAAAAACTAACTGACCGAATTTCATAAAATTTGGTAGGTAAGTCACTTGTGCACGAATCTGGTGCTGATTAGTTTTGGGTATGACTCGGGTTAAAAGAACCCGCCTTTTTTTGCGAAATGGCCCGCAAAAGCTTGTATCCACTCTAACTGAAAAACTAATGGACCGAATTTCACAAAATTTGGTAGATAAGTCGCCAATTGTACACCAATCTGGTGCTGATTAGATTTTGGTATAATTCAGAAAAAAATAACCTGCCTTTTTTTGCAAAATGGCCCGCAAAAATCATCAAAATCTAAACTTAAGATCTACGTATACTCAAATGTAGCCATTAAATGCTCGTTTAATACGTAATTTTTAGTGAAGAAAAGAATAAGACCAACCCCATTACACTAGGACTAGCTGTTCTCGAGATATTTTAGTTTTTCGTATTTTTCCTACACCGTTTCTGAAAATAAGTCCAGTTTTCAAATGAGAACGAAAATTGAATTAAAAGTGAATTAAATTTAATTTAAATAAATAGAACGTGAATATAAGTCTGCAGGGAAAGTCATGTGCTGCCCACATCAGATTTTTCATATTGGTCCAACATCCCTAATACTGACTGTCAATATTAGTTTATTCCTAGGGATCTTTTTCCTATAAATTTCATATAACCCCCAACTTTTGATTTAGTAGCAGAATGAGTATTCGTCGGCCAGAGGGAGGGGGTGTAAAGGAGGAAAAGAGGGCTTTTCCTTTTCGGATAATTATATTAGGCCCGTCAACACGATTATCTCGCCTTATGCAATATACAAGGGCACTGGATGCTATTTACGCCACCGTAAATAAAGCCGCCTCCCCACAAAACACAGAATTCCCCTCCGTCTAAATAACAGGGACGAGGGGGTGGTACGTGTGACGATGATTTCTTTTTCGGATAAAGATATTTTCCAGCCATTTCCACACAACGAAATGGCTAATAATTACTAAATGTGACACCCAAACACTTACAAGAATTTTTGAATATCAAATTAATGAACAAAAATGTCGTTCATTTTATTATTTTTTAAATAAGGAAACCGATGTTTGAAAAACAATATTTCTTCGACCATTGCATATTGCCCTATTTACAACGTTTTTGTTCGTTTTAATGTCAAAGTAAATTTTAATAAAAAATATGTTTAAAAGTTTTGATTAGAAGAATGACCAGCAGACGATTTCTATCATGGAGGTAAAAGTAAGGAGCTAAAACTTCATATTAAGAAAACAACAATATTGTTTGAGGGAATAATTCAGCTGGCGGTGGGGTAAGATAAATAATACTGCATTGTATGTATTTTTATGGCGAGGGGTCTAAAATATTTATTTAAACTGTTAATTTTGTAAAAATAAATTATTAGAGCATTGAAAATTAGACTGAAATAATAAAGAATATTCCTGCGCATTCAAAATTGTTTAACCTTTCCATTTATTTTTATCTCTCTCTATAAAAGTACATATAAATACTACACTTTTCTGTTGTGTCAATTAACATTAGCGGCTACTTTATTTACACTAGCGACAGCTAGATATATGTAATTCGTAAAGCATTATGGTATTTTAAATTTTTTTATTCATGGAAGTGTTATCCCTTCTTTCTAACTACATAGTGGCAACAATACACTTAATAGAAGTTATGAATATCAAGTTAACGTACAAAATGGAGCTCATTTTATACTTCTTAACAAGGAAGCTGAAGTATGAACAACAGTATTTCTCCTTCGATCACTGCATCTTGCCATATTTTCAATGTTTTCGTTCAATTTAATTTCAAAACAAATTTTAATGAAAAATGTTTTTAATAGTTTGATTAGATCAGCCAGCAGACGATTTCGATATTTGAAGCGTAACGCTGCTTCTATGGTTACGAGTGGAAACAAAATCTGTATGAAAATTTTAATTATAAAATATAAAATATCGTCTGCTTTTAATTAAAATATTTCAAGAAAATTTGATTGTACATAAACAGAGTTAAATAAGAAAAATTATGATATTGCTATTTGCACAAGATGGTATAAAAACATATTTTATGTATCTAGCCATTCTCAACTCATAGTTAGAAGGATATTAGAAAAAAAATCCAGCTATTCTGTATAAGTGTTTTCGAACAAATTTCTTTGCTTTAAAAGTTTTTCTCATTACTTATAAATCAAGTTATACTTCATTTGTATGATAAAGATAATAAAAATACGATAACAACGCTGTGGAATATTTCTTGCTATGCGTTAAAACGGTACAAAATATATACATTAAAACAATTTTTAACTATAAATCTGACCCACAATAAACTTAACCAGAGAAAAAAAATTTGGCGTTGGAGTGGAAATAGCTTAGCGTCAACAACGTCGTAAAATATTCAAATGAAGTTCAATATGTTTAATTTTTGTTTTAAGTTTCATTTTTCCTTTTATAACAAATAGATGATAATGAAAACTGAAGTAAGATGATTAATTGCAAGAACATTATATTCAATTGCAAGAACATATTCCATTATATTCCATTACAAGAACATTATAAGTCTATACAATTTAGACCTCGTCTGGTAAATTTTACAGGTCATAAATATTATGTTGAGTATATTTAGAAAACTGAGGGAATCCTGTTAAAAATACAATTATAGTAGGACTTTAAAAGGCCTACAAATAACTATCTTACGGGAATAGCATACTACTACTTATAACTAGCATATTTAATTTTTGAGATACAAACATTACAATCTTTAAAAACAGATAATTTGTAATCTTCTTCAACTTGAAATGAGAACAACTCGAAAACTCCAGCAGCTTTGTAGAATCAAATTCTTGACCAAAAAACTGAACTTCATATTAAATGTTTTTTTTCTCCTCACTGTTTCGATGTATCTTTTTATAGTTTAGAAGATATTTTGTGTTGACATACGCAAAGTGAATTAGAAACTCACTCGGACGAAAACATTTTATCAAATATTTATGATATTATGAATTTTTAAGGTTTATTTTTGAGATATCAGAATTACAAACTTAAAAAATGGAAAAGTATCAATCTTCTTCAACTTTACCAGTCGATTACTCTGAAACACTTAAGAGCTCTCTTTAATAATAAATATAGATTTTAATGCTAATTTTTCTAGTACACATTTTTATCGGTTACTATTTATATCTATATCTTATAGTTTACTATATATTTCGAGGGAAAATTAGAAAAGTAAAAAAAAAAGACACTCACTCGAAGAATATTTTATTTTATGTTTTGTCAGAAAAACAGTTCAAAACATTAAAATATTTAAATTAAATATATATATTTGTACCATATTTCTGATAAAATAAATATAAATTGCTTAGATTTTTATATAATATATTCAGAAATATAAGCTTCCAAAGAGTTTAAGATTTTTGTAACATTCAGATTTCAGTTGAAAACCTCGACCTCAGATGTTATTCACATCAAAAACACATTTAAATTCATCACAGTTATTTAGGTCAGAATTATGCTTATAAAACGTCCTCCTTTATATATAAGAATAGATCAGAGTTAGTATTTCATTTGATGTAGCATCCGATACCTCAGATTACGTTACAAAAACCCCCTGTTCGTGTAATCCGATTACTCAATTATATGCCTCAAAGAACATTGCACTTAGTTTTCGCGGTCTGAATGGTCAGGGCCTTCCATTGTTAATATATGGTATTTTATATTGAACAATATTACTTAGTTTGGTCATGGTTGTTATTTGTATGTATTGCAATGTATTTATAAAGTAAGTAATTAGTAGCATACAAATTACTTTGCTGCAGATTATCAATGTTAGAAATCGTGGTAAAGCAATAGCATTTAACTGGAGGTGTTGTTGTTGTTGTTGTTGAGACCCAGACCGTCCGACCTACCAGAAAGATGTAAGGTAACTGTTTGGACGGCCGGGAAGTGCTACCCAATTTAGACCGGAACCCAGTGGGGGAGGCATCCACAGGGACAGTACCCTACTTCCCCTACCACCAACCTCTCGGAAGGACTTACGGACCCACATGTTTAACGTGATCGTACTCCGCATGAACTCGGCGGCAGTTGTGGCAGCGTGCAAATCCAGCGCGCAAACCACCGAGCTGTGCCAACAGCACGCGGTGCTCCCTTGTGGTCACCCACCCAAGTACTAACCGCGCCCGATGCTGCCTGACTTCTGTGATCAAACGAGAACCGGTGTTTTCAGCACGGTACAGCCGTTGGCCTTAACTGGAGATGTGGCTGAACTCGACTTTCTCATAACAGAATGCATGTTTAGCAGCTTTTTTTTCAAACTAAGGGGCTCTGCCCCTGCTCGATCGGCTCCCGCAACCCCCTTCGGGAGGCTTCGCCCCCTACTTGCTGCGCTCGCTTCACATTTATCTTTCCTAAAAATTCTACTTTCAAAAATCTCTTTTCTATCCCTGATGCCTATTTTCCACAGGAGGGACAAGCAGGATTTTTTTAGCCCAGGGAATCCAAAAACTAAATTCCTTGATCATGATTTCGCTTCGTTTAAATCAAACGCTAAAATTCGCTAAAGTTTAAATCAAACTAAAGTTTCATCAAACTCAAGTTTAAATCGATAAACGGTTTGCTTCATCTTATTACCCTATTATTTCTCTATAAATTTACCAAATTTTATATTTCTGTATGCTGTAGTTTTTATGGTATGAGACAAAGAAATCGCTAGACATGCAGATACGAAAAAAAAATTCACTACTGAAGTGCATAAAAAGTAAAATATCTCAAAAACTACATCATTCTCGTGGATCTAGCTCGTTCCATTCATGAAAAAAGATACTTTGAGTAATACTTTTGTATTTGAACGCCAATAGTCATTTATCTGCTGTAAGAATAACTTATTTCATAGTGCATAACACTGGGTGAGATTTTGGCGGAATGTCGCCAACTTGGCGACTTTTTGAAATGTTGCCAAATTAACAAAAATCTCGCCAAATGGATAAAAATGACGCTAAATCAATGGAAATGACGACTAACTGTCGAAAATTCAATATCTTGCAAAGAATATTAGTATACACTATAAGAAATATCTATTTTTTTTACTGTAAAAGTAGTAAATTCATTACATTATATAAGGAAAGTCATGTGTTGCCCACATCAGATTTTTTATGAAATTATATTCTTAGTGTTCTATATGTGAAATTTGAAAAGAAGGGGTCATGAAATAAATTCCACACAAAAGGCGGTGCGCTTGCCAGATAGTTTGGTAATCAGAATGTTGATCATTTTACAAACCCTCGAAGGAAACTTCTAGAACATGTCGGCAGTGGTTGAAATCCGACGGAGCTGAAATGGTTTAGCGTGGGCACTTATTTGGGCGTTATTTGGGTTCTTTAGACATATTAAAACGCGTTCAAAATATTTAAATATCGAAATTAGAATCGCCTTTTCAAAATAGTTCGAATAAAATGCCATAATTAAAACCGCTGTATTTAAGAACTAAGAACCTGATTCGAAATCTAATCATATTTCCGTAAAGCTCCAATCTTAAGTGATACCCTATCCAGCGATTCGCACGTGATACCCCAAATCAAAATCTACATAAAAAAACTACCCGTGAAATTCTTAGCCCAAAATGCAAAGTTCGCCAAGTTTCCGAAACTCGCCAAAGGTCGCCAAGTTGGCAATTTTTTTTATGAATTTTGTCATCAAGATTACAAAATATATCACTGAGGTCAAGTGATCCGGTTTTTTAAATAATAACAATAGTTACCTGTAAATATTATTACTTTCCATATATACATAATGTATAAGGAAAGTATTGTGACGGGGTCGAAAATTCGAATTCGAGTTTTCGATGTGAGGGCACTTTTCAAACATCCCTGATCACGAATCAAACATTTTTGCGGTGATGTCTCTGAGTGTGTGTGTATCAGGGAGACTGTGGAAACGATATCTCACGAACGGAGCGATTCGAATGAAATTTGGTACAAAAATCACAATCCATGAATACTGGAAGCCTATTAGTTTTAAACGTAATCGAATGTTCAGACCCCCCCCCTCCCCTAAATTTTCAAGTGAAATTTTGAAAAAATCATCAAAAAATCAAAACCTTTAATAAAGTTACGCAAGACATTTCTTATGTAATTTTTTCTTAGAAAATGATTGACATAAACTTCAGAACGCTAGCATGAACCGTTCTCGAAATATTACATATTTTTAAAATAAATTTATCAAGAAATTCCATAAATTAAAAAAATGTATTAACTGTTGAGAAACATGTACACTTTTCATATGTAATACCATGCGATAAATTGGGTAACATCATTCACTTGGATCTAGCTCCCTCCATTCATGAGAAAATATACTTTGAGTAATACTTTTGTATTTGAACGTCAATAGTTATTTACCTGCTATAAGAATATTTTATTTCTCCGTCCATAACGCTTGGCGATATTTTGGCGACGAATTTTGCTGAATGTCGCCAACTTGGAGACTTTTAAATATTGCCAAATTAACAAAAATCTCGCCAAATGGGTAAAAATGACACTAAATCAATGAATATGACGACTAATTGACGAAAATTCAATATCTTGAAAAGAATATAAATATCTACTATAAGAAAAATCTATTTTTGTATTGTAAGAGTAGTAAATTCGTTGCAATACACAAAGAAAGTCATGTGTTGTCCACATCAGATTTTTTTACTCGGTAAAAAGTAATGGAACGGAAATACTTGTATATTGCAGGTAATCGTAACAATGCATTGCACACATGTCCCCAAATCCCACTCTCAAATATTTTATCCTTTTCTTGTGATGCTTTTATATGCACATCCATCAGATATTTGAATTGCCTATTACTTTGCTACACTATATCAATGCATTTCCTATAGACAAAAACCTGTTTAATCAATTACAGCGACAGCAAAAGTTTCAAACATTATTTTATACATATATTATTTGCCTCCTTCACGACACAAGATATTATACATACTAATTGAATGGCTGATATTTTATGGGAGGGGGGGGGTCGATGACCCTTGAGGGTATATGACGCGATTTACGACCGTCACAGCATATATAATTAACCCCGCAGGAAGCTCTCAGCGCCATTCTGGTATAAGCAATCCAAATCGACTTGAGATACTTCCGCTTGGTTATAGTATCATCTCCTGCCTGCATAAATGCGAGGTTATGGCTTTAAAGGACCAATAAATGTCTCAATAATGTAATATTTTACTTATTTATGGAAGGATAGCAGAATAAAAGCATTTTTTCTCGATGTTGAAATGCAATGCATTAACCCTTGATGTTTATTTTGTGCTTAGTTTCGAAACCGGTGATTTATTATAATAACAAAAAATCTGATGTGAGCAGCACATGACTTTCCCTGCAGACTTATATACACGTTCTCTTTATTTTAATTCCATTTAATTCACTTTTATTTCAATTTTCGTTCTCATTTGGTAACTGGACTCATTTTCAAAGATGGCGAAGAGAAAAACTAAAATATCTCGAGAACGGCTAGTCTTAATGTAATGGGGTTGGTCTTATTATTTTCTTCGTTAAGAATTACGTATAAAACACGCATTTAATGGATATATTTGAGCATACGTAGTTTTTTAATTTAGATTTTGACGATTTTTGCTGGACATTGTGCAAAAAAACGCACGTTATTCCTTTCCGAATTGTACCAAAATCTAATCAGCACCAGAGTATGCCACAATTAACTTATCTAGCAAATTTTGTGAAATTTGGTCAGTTAGTATTTTAGCTAGAGTGGATACATGAAATTTTTACGGACTATTCTGCAAAAAAAGGCGGGTTCTGTTTTTATGAATCCTACCAAAAACTCATCAGAACCAGGGTCACATCCAAGTGACTTACCTACCACATTTTATGAAATTCGGTGTATTAGTTTTTTAGTTAGAATGGATACATGCATTGCACAGACACACACACACGTCACTCTAAAAATAGTTTTTCGTATTCTAGAGGTCTCGAAAGTGTAGATCCGTCGAAAACTCGAGTTGCGATTTTCGACATGACTCCAATACTTTCCCTATACATGTATGCCATGTATTACAGTGAAAGTAAAAAAGAAAAACAAATCGACGGTAGTTTCAGTCCAATGGAGCCGTAAGAGTTCCATCGTACCTGAATACCATTACATATTTTTTCGAAAAATAATTAAAAACATTTAAATATTGAAATTATGATGCACCATTTCTGACAAAACAAATATAAATTGTAATACTTTTATTTATTACGTTCTGAGATATAAGTGGGCATATCGCACCATCTCCTAATTTTGCGTGAATAATATCTTGTGGAATAAAACTCCAAAAAATACACAACATGACACAGAAAATGCAACACCATGAAAGAGCGAATACAGTGTGATGTTAAGGGACACACAGACAGAAATGGCATATATAAGTAAGTGATGTTAATTCCAGAAGGATAATGTAATGCAGTAATGGCATAGACAGGGGATCAATAGGCAGTAGGACCACCCCTTGCGGTCATACAGCATCAACCCTTCTAGGGACATATGCAATGAACGTGCGGATAGTTTCTTGAGGTATGGATGACCATATGCCTTGAACCATCCTCCACAGGTCGTTCTCTGTTTGTGGCGGGGGCAGGGTAATCAAACGATGGCCAATCACGACCGATAAATGCTCGATGGATGAAAGATTTGGAGACAGCAGAGGCCAAGGAAACACCTGCCTGCCTTGTAAGGATTGTCTGCTGATGACTGCTGTTGTGACACGTCACAACAGGTTATTATTTTATTATTCCAAAATTAACATTTTTTTAATAATTCATTAAATATTTTTATTATTTTAATTTTAATTATTTTATTTTAGTTTTAATTGATTATTCAAAATTGCTTTTATTTTTTTATATTCATTAATAGGTCAATTGTCTCATTTTTTAAATCAAATTATAAACATACTGCTATTCATTCATGTTTTTCATTCGTACTGTGGACGCCCCTTTTGACTACAGCTGGATAGCAGTATCCTTTTTCGACAATTGGCAAAATATCGTTTATGGCGAGATACGGAAATTTGGATTGCTTGGGTTAAATCTAATCCCTTCTGTTATCTAACTTCTAAAACTCGTGACAAGACTGCGTGGGAGGATTATTTTATGTAAAATGTGCTGCTTCTGTCTATCCTGATTTTTTACATTTCAAGGTCGTGTTGCAGAAGGCAGCATTTTTTGGGGCGTCTCTTTTGCTATTTTTTTATATTTGAATCTGTTCACTGTGCTAAAGGGAATGAATATGTTTTAACATTTTTTTTTAAAACATGAAGTGTTGTTTTTGAATTCATTAAAGGTCTTGTGTATTTATGCATTTTCATCTACGTTGAAAATATGTTAATTGAATTTATGAGTCATTGCCATTTCTTACGCTTAAACATGAATTGACTCACATCTTGGTATAGATTGAAAATTATATCTTTGCCAACCCAGGAAATGATAAGTTAGTGATGTTTCGTATTAATTCAGTATTCTCTTATGAAAGTGGGACAAGGTGTATCAAAGTCTTATTGTAAGTGAAATATGATTTTAATAGAGGCTGGTTTCAAATAACAAATTGTCTCAATTTCATCAAGATTGTTATAATCAATAAGTGCTAAGAAAAACAAAATTTCAATGATTTTGAAGGTGATTTTCGTGTAAAAACAATTGTTCAATTTCACTGATTAAGATATACATTTAACGAAGCATTTATGCTGAATGATTTTAATTAAAGTCTGCACATGATGTTGCATATAGTGTACATGTGATTCATATCAATTCAGTTTTCTTTTTGTATCTTTAATATAAAAGAAGCTTTATCTCTTTTTGTGAATTTAACATAACAATGATTATTAATAAAGTGAGAATTTTTCAAGGATGAGATTCTGATATATTAACTATGAGGTTCATGACATAATAAATCTAAACAACAATTTGCAAATATGAAAGAGTGTCAGTGGTTTTAATTGAAGAACATTATCCTCAGCAGTGTTGTAATTTAAGAACATGAATTATAAAAAAAAATAAAAATTGTGGAACATCATTTTTGCACAATTCATTCATTTTATAACAATTTTCTTATTTTCTTATTTACTTTTTTTAATTTTCTTATTTTCTTATTTTTTTCTTATTTTCTTTATTCAGGTCCTGAATACAGGTATTTTCTTTAAAGTTGTAAAATCTACTTAGGTGTTAAAGAATTGTGCATTTATAATTTTTAGGCGCTCACATGCTAAGATGGATTTTAATATTTAATTCACAACGCAATTTTACTTTTATTCAAAATTCCTTTTTCCCACTGTACGGTCCCAATTCATTAAAGTTATTAAAATTTAATTAATTAATTCCCTTTTTTTAATTGTATATGAGTGTCCGACCCAATCAATGTAGTGGTAAGGCTGCTTAATTGATCTCATTATCATTAATTAGATCATTGAGTAGTTGTATCACAACAGTTGCCGTGTGCGATCGTGCGTTATCTAGCTGGAAAATAACATTTTGCAACCGCTGAAGGTAGGTAAGTACAACCGGCCGTAACCTCTTTTCTACATATCGTTGTGAATATGTATTGAAAATATTGAATTGTTATTAATTTTGAACTATTTTTCTTGATTTAGGGCATTGGGTTGAATTTGGCGACACTATCATAAAGAAAGCTGTCTCCAAGGGGGCCATCTTTTCGCCAAATTTTTGTGATATAAAAATTCACCAATCTTTCAAACAAATAAAGAATCATCGTATGAAGTAAATCGAAAATCGCTAAATATATATATAAAAATCAAAGAAATAAAATAAAATAATCTTAGCAGTCTCAACATTTTCACTTAGAGAAAGCAATATCTCCTTTTGCGTTATATATAAACTTAAATCTCGTTTTGTGGTATCCTCTATATTTTTTCTAGGAACAGCACTAAAAGTAAAAATGCCCGGGAAAGGCTCTCTGTAATCCTAAACCAACTACTCCCCCTCTACTATGGACGGTCAAATGATATTGATAGGGGAAGATGACCATGGGTTAGGAAACCTTCCACGATCGGAGAAAAAATTCATGCCTTGAAGAGTGAATACGGTGAGTATATATTAAACATTAAAAATAACTTTAAAAGATACTGTGTGCTGTATCAAATAGCTTTCTGTATATAATTCTTTAGATGTTTGTTACTAGGACAATAGGTAAAATGGAATAGCGTCACTTTATTATTGAAATAATCCCTCGAGACGATTATACATAAATTTAGCTTTCAAGCTATTTGGCATATTTTGAACTAGGCAAATCATTTAAAAAGATCTTTGATATTTTTAAACTAGCAGCACACCCGTTCTTTGTACGGAGTATACTGTATAATATAAAAAAACTTAAAATTCACAACCATGTGCAAATTCCTATGATATTCTAAATGGCATTGTTATTAAAAGAATTCAATTAAAATTAATGCTCCTAAAAAGTTAAGAATCTCTGTTCTTGTTATACAAAATTATCTTGCGGAGGATCGGACGAATAAAATACCCTGGTTCCACTTGTAAACAAATTTACATAAAATATGAAATTAAATCAAAATATGTCAAAAAAATCTAATGTGGCAACACATGACTTTCCTTATATAATGCAATGAATTTACTACTCTTACAGCAAAAAAATAGGTTATTCTTATAGTAGACACTTATATTTTTCCAAGATATTGAATTTTCGTCAATTAGTCGTCAATTTCATTGATTTAGCGTCATTTTTATCCATTTGGCGAGGTTTTCGTTAATTTGGCAACATTTAAAAGATGCCAAATTGGTGACATTCCGCCAAATTCGTCGCCAAAATCTCGCCAAGCGTTATGGACGGAGAAAGAAGTTATTCTTATAGCAGATAAATGGCTATTGGCGTTCAAATACAAAAATATTACTCAAAGTATCCTTTTTTATGAATGGAACAAGCTATAGATCCACGAGAATGATGTCACCAAATTGATCGCATGATATTACATATGACAAGTGAACATGTTTCTTAACAGTTAATATATATTTTTTTAATTTATGTGATTTTTTGATAAATTTATTTGACAAATGTGCAATATCTCGAGAACGGCTCATGCTAGCGTTCTAAAGTTCATGCCTATCGTTTTCTAAGGGAAAATGACATGAGAAATGTCTATTTGCGTAAGTTTATTAAAGGTTTTGATTTTTTAATGATTTTTTCAAAATTTCACTCGAAAATTTAGGGGGTTCTGAACATTCGATTGCGTTTAAAAACAACAGGCTTCCAGTATTCACGGATTGGGATCTTTGCACGAAATTTCATTCGTGTACTAAATGTCCTTTGGTTCGTGAGATATCGTCTCCACAGACTCACTGACACATACACACACACACACATACTTTCTCACAAACACACACATACACATACACACACACACATAGACATCACATCAGAAATGTTCGATTCGTGATCAGTGATGCTTGAAACGCGCTCTCCCGTCGAAAACTCGAATTCGAATTTTCGACCCCGTCACAATACTTTCCTTATACGTTATGTCTATAAGGAAAGTAATAAAAACGCTAAAGTTGTATGGGAAGTACGGGAATGTACCCGTACTGCTTATAATCTCGAATATTAGAAACATATTAAAGACAGACAGACAGACATATTTTTAATTTTATTTATATAGATCAGCGTTAATAAAAGGCATTTATAATTACCTAATCAACGAAAAATTATTTCTGGAAACAACTTAAATGAATTCAATCTATCGATTTGAATGTGTGATCAGTTTCAATATACAATTTTAATTTAAATTTAAAAATTAATTACTTTATAACGAAAATTATAAAGGTACAGTGCGATCGTATTGAAATAGTATTTTTTTAATTAGGAAACTCCAATATACCTTCAAAAATATGATGTGCACGGCAAATGAACCCTATATAGTGGAATGGATTTACTTCTTTCACGGTGAAATACAGTCAGCGGTAAAGTACAGTCTGCGGTAAAACACTGTCAGAGTAAAATAGAGTATGAGGTATAGTCAACCCTCCTATAACGAAATTAATTCGTACCGCGTTATAAGAAACTCAGATTAGTGCAAATCAGATTAATTCGTACAGTGCTACATGAAAACCGCATACCGTGTTGCATGGAAACCGCGTTATAAATAACCCAGAATTAGTACAAAACAGAACATTAGTTCAGCGTTTATACAGAAACCGCAATGCTGTATATTTCTGCATTTACAGGGGATTTCACTGGGTGATGTACGTGGATGAAAAACTGGGGAAATCCCCATTAGTTTCAACCTTAAAAGTGTAATAGACAAATTCATGCAATAGAGAGATTGCTTAAGCTAATTGAGTTGTATTATAGAGGAACCGCGTTATAAGCCTACTGTATAATAAGACTACCGCGTTAAATGGAAACCGCATTTTATAAGGCTATTTTTGATTCACCTTATATGTAAATCGCGTTATATGGAAACCGCGTTATAGGAGGGTTAACTGTATAAGATCCACGACACAATGCGTTTAATATTGAAATGTACATTTAGCGCTTTTTCTGATGTCAACATGTAAAATTATTTAGATGTATACAATTAACTTATCTTTCGTGCAACTCTAAATAAACAATTATAATTATTGATAGCATCCTCAAGCTATATAGTCCATATACTAAAATATTTTAATAATTAATTCATTCATTAAGCGTCATTTCCATTATTTTAGCGTCATTTTTGCAACTTTGACGATATTTTCGTCAATCTGGAACGGAATACCGCAAAGTTGGTTATAATTTGCTAGATTTGCAAGAGTCGCCAAATGCATCGCCAAGTGTTCCAGACAAATGGAGAGAAATGCATTTCTTATGTAGTACAGAAGGTATGCTCGTCATATGACGGAAATCAGAACATACGAAACATTACTTCCCATATGGCTTCATTTCTATCAATTTACCCAATTAACTTACTACTCAATTACCTAATTAACCAATTAACTTATTACCCAAATAACTTAATTTACCTAATTATCTTATATTTCGCGTAACTCCAAATTGACAATTATCAATACGAATTTTTCTACGTAAATGTGCAATTCCGTTCTATTTTCCGTGAGATTCATAACAGAGGCTGATTCAATTAAACAATGATCCGAATCCCCGGTGGTCACACAATTTAGAAAAGTGTTTCTTTGTTAACGATATTTTAATATTGAAATTAATTTTGATTCATTTGATAATCTTTGTCACTTTTGTGGGAATTGTTTATATTTAATATTACTTTCCCTATATACATAGTATAATGTATATGTATATACATAGGTATATACATATACTATATATATAGGTATATACATATACTATATACATTAAACAATATACATAGTATAATGAATATAGTATAATGTATTGTAACGGGGTAGAGAATTCGAATTCGAGTTCTCGACGGGAGAGCACTTTTCAAGCACCCCTGAACACAAATCAAACGTTTTTGAGGTAAGGATTGTCTGTGTGTGTGTGAAAAACCCAGACCACACGACTGACCCGAAGGCTTGCAATAGGTATTTGTGTTTCCTTGTGTGTGTGTGTGTTTGCGTGTGTGTTTGTATGTGTGCGTGTGTGTGTTTATATGTGTGTGGTGTGTGTGTTTGTATGGGTGTGTGTTTGTATGCGTGAGTGTTTGTATGTGTGTGTGTGCGTGTCAGTGAGTGTGTGGAGACGATATCTCACGAACGAATGGAGCGATTCGAAGGAAATTTGGTACACAAATTACAATACATGAATACTGGTAGCTTATTGTTTTTAAACTCAGTCGAATGTACAGAAATCTCTAAATTTTCGAGTGAAATTTTGAAAAAATCATCAAAAAATCAAAACCTATAATAAAGTTACACAAATAGTCATTTCTTATGTAATATTTCATTAGAAAAAGATTGACAAAAGCTTTAGAACGCTAGCATGAACCGTTCTCGAGATGTTGTCCATTTTTTAAAGAAATTTATCTAAAAATCACACAAAATTAAAAAAAAATATGAACTATTGTGAAAGATGTTCAATTTTCATATGTAATATTATGCGATAGTTTGGTAACACCATTATCGTGGATTTATCACGTTGTCATTTATCTGCTATAAGAATAACTTATTTCTCTGTCCATAACGCTTTTTCGAGATTTTGGCGACAAACTTAGCGGAATGTCGCCAACTTGGCAACTTTTCTTAATGTTGCCAAATTAACGAAAATATCACCAAATTGATAAAAATTACGCTAAATCAATGAAAATGACGACTAATTAACGAAAATTCTATATATTGGAAATAATATAAGGATCTACCATAAGAAAACCAATTTTTCCGCGCTTACCGTTTAGCAAAATTTTGGTGACGAATTCTTTGGAATATGTCCAACTTGCTGACTTTTTAAATTCTTCTAAATTGATGAAAATATTACTCCTTTCATTCTAAGAACACTCCGTTCATTCCAAGAACACTCCTTTTATTCCAAAAACACTCCTTTCATTCCAAGGACACTCCTTTCATTCAAAGAACACTCCTTTCATTCCAAGGACGCTCCTTTCATTCCAAGGACACTCCTTTCATTTAAAGAACACTCCTTTCATTCCAAGGACGCTCCTTTCATTCCAAGGACACTCCTTTCATTCAAAGAACACTCCTTTCATTCCAAGGACGCTCCTTTCATTCCAAGGACACTCCTTTCATTCAAAGAACACTCCTTTCATTCCAAGGACGCTCCTTTCATTCCAAGGACACTCCTTTCATTCAAAGAACACTCCTTTCATTCCAAGGACGCTCCTTTCATTCAAAGGACACTCCTTTCATTCAAAGAACACTCCTTTCATTCCAAGGACGCTCCTTTCATTCCAAGGACACTCCTTTCATTCAAAGAACACTCCTTTCATTCCAAGGACGCTCCTTTCATTCCAAGGACACTCCTTTCATTCAAAGAACACTCCTTTCATTCCAAGGACGCTCCTTTCATTCCAAGGACACTCCTTTCATTCAAAGAACACTCCTTTCATTCCAAGGACGCTCCTTTCATTCCAAGGACACTCCTTTCATTCAAAGAACACTCCTTTCATTCCAAGGACGCTCCTTTCATTCCAAGGACACTCCTTTCATTCCAAGAACACTGAAAACCTCACGGTCCGAAACACATTCCTATTCTACCCGTAGGAACTCAAAAACTGGTGATTATGTCGGGAATTAAGTCGGTGATCCGTCTAACAACCAAACTACTTGGGATGGTTAGTTTAAGGAACATAAAATATAATGCAAACTGAGGGGAATAATAATTGAAAATTTATTTAGACCTCACAAATGTTGCAATAATCAAGTAAAGACAAGCCATAATGGCAAAGTATCTATATCATACAAGTGGAGTGAGACTGACTGAGTGAGTGATGAATAACACAGCTCAAACTGGTGAAGGTAGAAATTTGAAAATTTGTATATACGTGGGACTTGAGCTATAAGTATTCAAAAAATTTTAAAATTTTAAATCTTCAGTTCAAAAAATCATAAATGGAGGAATTTTATATTCTATCATTTATTCAGCTATACGGCTAGCTATAAAAAATTCATTTCAATACTACCCTGCGCAAAAAAAAAAATATGTGTGTATATATATATATATATATATTATATATGTGTATATATATATATATATATATATATATATATATATATATATATATATATATATATATATATATATATATATATATATATATATATATATATATATATATAATGGATTGAAAATGCAAAATACATTTAATTTTTTGCGCAAATGCAGCTCATAAATAAAATGATTTCAATAATAATAGAAGTTTGAAAATCCAATGAACGAAAAGTAAAAAGATGTAACACGACAAACCTAACTTTTTAAAACAAGTTAGGCTTATCGTGTTACATCTTCTTACTTTTCGTTCATTGGATTTTCAGACTTTTATTATTATCTATCTATATATATATATATATATATATATAATTCAAATTTCCTGAATTAACTATAATGCTGTACAACCAATCATTTCAGAGTTTTTTCCAATTCATAACTGCAGCAAATAATTTTCTTTTTATTATATTTTATCAATGAATGTATCTATAGTTTTAGATTCTATTGTGGCAAAAATGAAAATGGAGTTACGTTTCAAATACCGAAATGTTTTGTTGGTTATTCTTCAAATCAAACTATTGAGAAGTAATGTCTGATTATATGCTATAATTACTTGATTTTTAGCTTATAATATTAGCAAACGTTGAAAATAAAACAACATTATCGGAGATAAAATATTGTTTTATACACCGCAATTCCTATTTCCTATAAAAACAAGCGGTTTCTCCCTTTGTCCGGCTATCTCTGTAATGTTTGGCGAAAATTTTGTGGAAGAATTTGGCGAAATATCGTCAACTTGGAGACTTTTTTTAATGTTGGGAAATTAATGAAAATGTCGCCAAATTTATAACAATGAAAGCAAATCAATGAAAGTAATAGAGTTTTGAAAAGGGATAGCATTGTAATAATGTTTCGATAGCGTTTGTCTGTCAAATCCAACCGTCCCACTCGACGACAATTTTGGCGACTTTTATAAAATGTCGCCAAATTGATCAAAATGTCGCCAAATTAAATCAAAACATTGAAAATGTCACCAAATCGATGAAAATGACGACAATGGAATAAAATTAAATGTACATTGAAAGGGTATTGTAATAATGTCTCGATAGGATTTGCCTGTTAATCCAACCATTTCACTTGGTGATGAATTTAGAGACTAAAATATCGCCATATATTTTTAAAATATCGCCAGATTGATTGATCAAAATGTCGCCAAATTAACGAAAAAGCCACCAAATTGATAAAATGTTACTGCATTAATGAGAACGACGCCTAATTGATGAAAATTTAATATTTTACCAAATTAAGTACAGTTTCCCTTATAATTCCCGTTTCTTTGTTGGAATTAAATGCTATTTTTTGAAAAATTTTTTACAAATGGGACCGGATGTTTTATGTTTAGATCTACCTGGGAAGATAGTTCTGTATAGCGAGAACGGAGATTCTTGTATATATTTTTGGGGAAATTAAATTAAATATTTTAATAGAATGTTTTGAACAGCAATGTCATATAAAATATTATGCGTATTTGCACATAATTGCGAATTTTAAATATCTGTATATAGAACGGGTACGCTGCTAGTCTTAACAAAACTATAAAATGTTTGTCACTTTTATGCTTAAATTTAAAACATTTTTCTGGTATTCAGAATTTCGTGTGTATAGGTGTCAGACATTGGCTAGTATTAGGTTAATAATATATATCCCATTTTATCCAAATCAGCTTCTTAAACCATTTTCGGTTTTCAGCCCCTATCGCACTGTCTGCATAATTTGAATTGCAAATTTCGAGATCTACGGGGAATTTTTCCAACAAATGAATTCCTGAAGTTTGCTTAGTAATTGTTTAATCCAACTTCTATTCAAATTATGAAATTTGGTAAACATCTAGAGATCTATAAATATTTGAATTTGTGAAATACTCCTTTTGAGAAGTATGCACAGAAATTAATTATTTAAATGTTGCCTTCGATTAAGGCTGAAATTTATTTGGTAAGTGCTAACGTTTTTCTTTTAAATAAGCATTAATTATTAAATATTTTAAATATTATTAGTATAACTGTTCTGTTTTCATGTTCGTATTTGTGCCATATTGTGCTGATGTAATTATCATGATTACTTTTTTCCTCATATAATATTTATGTTCTAACAGTAGATTTTTAAAGTATATGCAAAATTATTTCTCAATTTATTATTTGAAACATATAGAGCCTTCCTCAAGAAACTATATTAAACTAATTTCATGATAGTACCACATGTGGCTTACTATCTCCGCATTAAGATATATAACGCCAGAATAATATCATAGAAGATAAAGTACATAATCAGAGAACTGTACATAATCATAGAACTCACCGGGAGGGGGAGTTGTAAAGAACCTTGCAGCCCCAACCGGGAATCAAACCACAAATCTTCATAATGGTCAGTTAATAATCTACCGTTGAGCTACTGGGATGAAATTGGAAGCTCTTATAGTCGAAGGAAACTGTGCATTCTTCATTCTCTAATGTCAGATTGATGTGCATTTGACAATTTGACTGACAACTGCTTGCTATTTTTACTTCAGGTTTGCCTCCTGATGATATCAATATCCTCCAAGTTAGCTTCTGCGTGGTCTTTGTCTTCCCGATTTGAAATCGGCGCTCAATATCACAGAGGCCACTGAATCCGTGCTGGTTGTACTACAGTTACCTTCAAACCTTCGACATCTTTGCACTAACATACAGGGTTTATTTCTTCAGCATTTTAAAGAACCTTGTTGCCCCATCCAGGAATCTAACCATGTATCTTCGTACTGGCCCTCCGACGCTCTACCGTTGGGACGCAATTGCAAACTCCGGCCGTTGAAGTGGATTCTACAGTCTTCCTACAGTCAGGATTGTACTACCATTGAAGATAACAGCATCTGTAGACTGACTTCGCGTTTATTATGAGTTAGGCATCGTCTAATATGTGCGGAGAAATGCGTAACCTGAGCTAACTATGAAGTCTGCTACGCTGTAGGACATAATTTATCAGTTTTCATAAAGGTTCGTGAAATTATGACATATAGCATTTTCCCTGCTACCATTGTCGGCATTATCGACTCATTTTGGCAAGGGCATAATAAGCGCGAAACCGATACATGGGTGCTGTTATCGAGAATGAGTTTGTAATTTTAGATAAATTATATTTTTTATATCTATATAATAAATGCCTGCAGTGCTGTTTTCTTTCTAAACCAGCCAGAAGCCACCCGATGACCTATAATGTTGAATTTTTACACACTTATGATATCCCGGCCTCACAAACTGCTACCATAAGCCTTAGGGGTGGTCGTGTGGTCAGGGTTTTCGACACTTATGGTATCGAACACGGAAGAGAAACAAACAATACTCAATTTACAATTCCACCCCCCTCTCTCCTTCCCGGGCAGGATTAGACAGAATTATTTTGCTTCAAAAATTCTTTTCAGATCCTTCAAAAGTCTACAACTTCCTAGGAGGCTAAAATGTAAAAATGTACACCTGTAGTAACGACAACAGAGCAGAAATAGATGAAAATTAGTAGACAAAATAGATGAAAAATAGTAGCAGAACTAGATGAAAAATAGTAGCAGAAATAGTTGAAGTATAGAAGCAGTAATAGATGAAGAATGGTAGCAGAAATAAATTAAGAATAATAGCAGAAATATATGAAGAATAGTAGCAGAAATATATGAAGAATACTAGCAGAAATAGAATAATAGAGTAGCAGAACTAGATGAATAATAGTAGAAGAAATATATATCATCCAACCCAGCTTCTTTGGGTGTGGATAAAATGCGGCTTTATGAAACAGTTTTTTAAACCCTCTAGGAGCTCCCTGGTGACTTAGAAAGCTGATCCTTTTCATACTTATAGTATAACCACGTGACTGAACTAATAACTATTTTCGACTCTAAGCACGATACATTGTTAAACAAAATAAAAACTAATAAAAAATGTAATTTAATTTTTTAATAATGTTAATTTTCTTGTTTTTGTCAAGCTTAATTACTAATGTTTTAATAAAATGAAATATACATCCATCTCTAGTGAGTTGTTCTATTTTAAATAATGTATGATAATTTTAGATATTGATAGATACTTTTGTATTTGCTTTCTATTACTATTGTACAGATAAATTATTGTTTTTAGTTTGAAAGAGGTGAAAGTTTTGCTCATATTCTTGAAATTTTGACTTCCGGTTATCATTCAAAACCTTTAAGATTTTATCATACACGGTTGTAATAAAGTCCCCTATAGGGCATAAATTCACTATATAGATGACATATTTTAAAGTAGTACGGTTTAAGAGTAGAGATATTTGAAAGTGCACGGTGCCAATGTGGTAATATTTTTATATACATTTATATTATTTACTAGCAGCATACCCGTTCTTCGTACGGAATATATAATATAAAGAAACTTATAATTCGCAATCATGTGCAAATTCCGTTGAAATATTAAATTTATTGCTCCTAAAGAGAAGTTTAAGAATATCTGTTCTCACTATGCAAAATTATATTCACGGGCAGATCTGAAGAATAAAACATACTGGCCCCTTTTGTAAGCAAATTTACAAAAAAAAAGGAATTGAATCAATATATGTAACCTCGTACTACTTATATTGTCGCAGATTAGAAAATATGCCAGTGTGTTGGAAGAAGATTACCCGTATTACAATATGAGTCTCAAAAATATTTGCCAAAATAAAAGAGATGACGTAATAAATTGAAAATATCACTAATCCCCGTAATCTTTACACCAGAAGACCGTAATTGATTCCAATATATGCCAATATATATCAAAATATATGCCAATATACCTGTACTACTTATATTTTCGTCGATTAGAAGATATATCCGTGCATTTGTAGATTACTCGTACAACGTACTATATATGAGTTTCATCAATTTTCGTCATAAATAAACAATGGCATAATAACATGACAATATCAATAATCCCTGAATCAACAGTCCCTGAAAATATCAGTGATAATATTGTTTAAACCTGAAGCCCGTAATTGATATTATCCAGTCAAAAATGCAATGTCAATGAAATTTATCTTACATACATATCTTTAGTATTCAAATCGGTAAAGATTTAATAAAAATCGTATAGCACATAACGCATTGGATCCGTTGCTAAGCGACATGATATCAGTTGCTTAAAATAAATTGATGGAAATCATATCGTCTGAATAATGCTATCTCCTTGGATAGTTTGGCGACATTTTTGTCAATTTAGCGATAACTTAAAAAATCGCCAAATTTATCGCCAAGTGGGACTGTGGAACTGATAATCCCATTTTGCGACAAATTGACGGAACATCATCACAATACTATCCCCTAACAAAACATAATTAATTTCATTCATTAAGCGCAATTTTATCAATTCCATGATATTTTTATGGATTTACAAATATTTTTATCAATTTAGTGAGATAAAAAAAATTCGTTAAATGTGTTACTAAGTAGGATGGATGGACTGACCGACAAATGCTACCGAAACACCATTTCAATATTCTATTCTAAAAAAACAAATCTTTGATTTGCGTCATTTTTATAAATTTGGAAACATTTCCGCTAATTTGGTAAAGTTTAAGAAAAGTTACCAAGTTATTTAGAGATATTCCGCAGATCTGAAGAATAAAATTGCAGATCTGAAGAATAAAATTGCAGATCTGATTGCAGATCTGAAGAATAAAATATCCTAATCCCGTTTGTATATACTAAATGAAAACACTAAAATTGTATTATAAGATACTGCCGTTCTACACTTTTTCTGCTTCAACAATCGGCTAAATGAATTTATTGGGTAAACACAATATATGAGTTTATTAGCTAAACACAATATATGAGTTTATTAGCTAAACACAATATAAGAACTGGAAACCTCTTTGCTAAAATAAATGAAAGTGATGTACGCAGTCCGCAATTTATATAATTAAAAGAACAACCAAACTTTTCATTTAAAAAATATATTTTTTCATCCATTTATTTATTATTCAAATAGAAAAAATAATAATAAATATTAACAACACATTTAATTTCATTCCGTTGCCGAGCAACATGATATAAGATAGAATCTTCCTCATAAAATGCGAAATTAAATAGCCATTTTGATTTCTTTATACTTTTCATCGTTGAGTAATAGCTTGTGAAAGATAACCATGGAGGTAGATTTTTCCATTTAAATTCATGTTTCAAACAATTCGTGTTTTCCGATAGTGACTATTTAATGCAAAAATCCTGCACCAAACTCGGAAATAAAGTTTTATTTCCTTTCGACGTTTTAAACAAACGATTTTGATCCTTTCCGTTTGAATAAACCACGGAGTTGGAGAGTATAACTCATTGGGAAAAGTTCCGTTTTTCATTAATATCTCAACAACCCCTGATCTTAGAAACTCGAAACTTGGACAAAATTTATGGGGGGCTATTTCAAGGCTATCCACTAAATTTCATTAAATTCAGTTCAGCCGTTTTTCTGTGATGATGTGACAAACGAAAATTTCGTTTTTTACTAATATCTCGAGAACCACTAGTTGTAGAAACTCTAAACATAGACTAAATTTTAAGTGGGGCTATTTCTAGGCTACCTACCAAATTTCATCAAATTCGGTTCAGCCGTTCTCCCGTGATGATGGGACTAACAGACAGATAGACAGACAGACAGACAGACAGACAGATTTTCAATTTTATTTATATAGACTAGCAGCATACCCGTTCTTCATACGGAGTATATAATATAAAGAAACTTGAAATTCATAATCATGCCCAAATTCTTATAGTATACTAAATGACATGTTTAATCAAAATATTCTGTTAAAATATTTAATATAATGCTCCTAAAAAGAAGTTTAAGAATCTCTGTTCTCGCTATATAAAATTATCTTCATGGACATATCTGAAGAATAAAACATCTTGGACCCCTTATGTAAGCAAATATAAAAAAAAAATATGGAATTGAATCAATATATGCAAAATAAAAGCGTTAAAATTGTATGGGACCCGTACTAATTATATACGCGAATATTAGAAAATATAACCTGTATTAGTAGATTACATGTATAAATTGAAAATACCAATAAACCCGTAATCTTTAAATCTGAAGACAGTCATTTATTCCAATATAAGTCAAAATTAAAGTGCTAAAATTATATGGGGAGATATACACGTACTATTTATAATGTCCGATTATTAGTAGAAGATTACCCGTTTTGCAATATGAGTCTCAAATGTTTTTTGGTAAAATACAACAGACGACGTAATAAATTGAATATATAATTAATCCCCTTAATCTTCATACCAGAAGACTGTACTTGATTCCAATATATATGCCAATATATGTCAAAATATATGCCAATATACCTGTACTACTTATATTCTCGTAGGTTAGAAGATATACCCGTGCATTCCTAGAAGATTACTCGTACAACGTACAATATGCGTGTGTCAGCAATTTTTGCCGCTATTGATAGTATCCAGTCCAAAATGAAATGGCAATGAAATTTATTTTATATACATATCTTCATTATTCAAATCGGAAAGGATTTAATAAAAATCGTCTGCCGCATAAACACATTGGATTTAAATCCGTTGCTAAGCGACATGATATCATTTGCTTCAAATAAATTGGTAGAAAAAATATCGTCTAAATAGTTATATTTCTATGGAACATTTGGCGACAATTTCGTCAAATTAGCGACATTTTAAAAAATCACCAAATTTATCGCCAAATGGGAATGTAGAATTGACAGTTCCACTTTGCGACAAATTGAGGAAATATCATCACAATACTATCCCCTAACAAAAAACAATTAACATCATTTATGTAGCGCCATTTTATCAATTTCAAGATATTTTTATAGATTTGAAAACATTTTTATCAATGTGGTGACATTTTAAAAATTCCATAAATGTATTACTAAGTTGGATGGTTGGTCTGACAGATAAATGCTAACTAAACATCATTTCAGTGCTCACTTCTAACAAAACAAAAAAAAAAATTCATTGATATGTAGAAGATCCAAGCCACACGACCAACCCGAAGGTTTATGGCAGCTGTTTGTGTGTCGTTTATATCAATTTGGCGGCATTTCCGTCAATTTGGCAAAGTTTAAGAAAAGTTGTCAAATTAGCGATATCCCTCCAAATTCGTAGCTTTGAATTTGCAGATCTGAGTGAAACATTCTTATCCCGTTTCAATATACTAAATGAAAACACTACAATTGTATTAGAAGATATACCCGCTCTACTCTTTTTCTGTTTCAACAATCGGCTATATGAATTTATTGGCTAAACACAATATATGAGTTTAGTAGCTAAATACGATATAAGCTTGAAAACTCTTTGCCAAAATAAATGAAATTGATGTACGCAGTCAGCAATTAATATAATTAAAAGAAAAATCAAACCGTCCATTCATAAGATATACTTTTATATCCATTTATCCATTTATTTATTATTTAAATCGAAAAAAAAATAATAAAAACATTAACAAACACATTTAATTTAATCCGTTATTCGTACGGAGTGTATAATTTAAAGAAACTTATAGTTCGCAATCATGTGCAAATTCTGTTAAAATATTAAATTTATTGCTCCTAAAGAGAAGTTTAAGAATATATGTTCTCACTATGCAAAATTATCTTCACAATCAGATCTGAAGAATAAAACATCCTGCCCCTTTTTGTAAGCAAATTTACAGAAGAAAAAATAGGAATTGAATGAATATATGCAACCCCGTACTAATTATATTGTCGCAGATCAGAAAATATGCCAATGTGTTAGTAGAAGATTACCCGTATTACAATATGCGTCTCAAAAATATTTGCCAAAATAAAAGAGATGACGTAATAAATTGAAAACATCAGTAATATCCGTACTCTTTATACCAGAAGGTCGTAATTGATTCCAATATATGCCAATATATATCAAAACATATGTCAATATACCTGTACTACTTATATTCTCGTAGATTAAAAGATATACATGTGTATTTGTAGAAGATTCGTACAACATACAATATATGAGTTTAAACAATTTTTGTCATAATGAAGTAATTGCATAATAACTTGAAAATATCAATAATCCTTGAATCAATAATCCCCGAAAATATAAATAATAATAATTTTTAAACCTGAAGACCGTAATTTATATTATCCAGTCAAAAATGCTATAAGAAAAATCAAATCGTTCTTTTCTAAAATATATTTTTATATCCATTTATTTATTATTCAAATCGAAAAAATAATTATTAAAATTAACAGACAGATTTAATTTAATTGCGTTTCTGAGTAACATGATATAAGATGGAATCTTATAACATGTTAAATATGTCATGTCTTATAACGTAAACTGCGAAATTAAATAACGATTCTGATTTCTCTATACTTCTCATTGTTCCGTAAAAGCTTGTTTTAAATAAACCATGAACCATGGAGATAGATTTCCCCTTTAACTCATGTTTCAAACACTTCATGTTTTCAGAAAGTGACTAATTAACGCAAAAAATCTCCCATCAAACTCAGAGATTAAATTTTAATTCACTTTCAAACGATTTTCAAGCTTTTCGTTTGGATAAACCACGGAGTTAGGGAGTAGAACTCCTAGGAAAAAGTTCCGTTTTTCATTAATTTCTCGACAACCCTAGGTCTTAGAAACTCGAAACTTGGACAAAATTTATGGGGGGATATTTCAAGGTTATTCACTAAATTTCATTAAATTCGGTTCAGCCGTTTTCCCGTGATGATGAGACAAACGAAAATTGTGTTTTTTACTAATATCTCGAGAACCACTGGTCGTAGAAACTCAAAACACGGATATAATTTTAAGTGGGGCTATTTCTGGGCTACCCACAAAATTTCATCAAATTCGGTTCAGCCGTTCTCCCGTGATGGTGTGACAAACAGACAGACAGACAGACAGATTTTCATTTTTATTTATATAGACTAGCAGCATACCCGTTCTTCGTACGGAGTATATAATATAAAGAAACTTATAATTCGCAATCATGTGCGAATTCTGTTAAAATATTAAATTTATTGCCCATAAAGGGAAGTTTAAGAATATCTGTTCTTACTATGCAGAATTATCTTCACGGGCAGATCTGAAGAATAAAACATCCTGACCCCTTTTGTAAGCAAATTTACAAAAAAAAAGGAATTGAATCATTATATGCAACCCCGTACTACTTATATTGTCGTAGATTAGAAAATATGTCAGTGTGTTAGTAGAAGATTACCCGTATTACAATATGAGTCTCAAAAATATTTGCCAGAATAAAGGAGATGACGTAATAAATTGAAAATATCAATAATCCCCGTAATCTTTTACCAGAAGGTCGTAATTGATTCCAATATATGCCACTATATATCTAAATATATGCCAATATACCTGTACTACTTATATTCTCGTAGATTAGAAGATATAATGCATTTATAGAAGACTACGTACAACGTACTATATATGAGTTTCAACAATTTTCGTCATAATAAAACAATGTCATAATAACTTGAAAATATCAATAATCCCTGAATCAAAAGTCCCCGAAAATATCAATAATAATAATGTTTAAACCTAAAGAACGTAATTGATATTATCCAGTCAAAATGCAATGTCAATGAAATTTATTTTATATACATATCTTTATTTTTCAAATCGGAAAAGATTTAATATAAAATCGTATGCCGCATAACACATTGGATCCGTTGTTAAGCGACATGATATCATTTGCTTCAAATAAATTGATGGAAATCATATCATCTGAATAATGCGACCTCCATGGAAGATTTGGCAACATTTTAGTCAATTTAGCGATAACTTAAAAAATCCCCAAATTTATAGCCTAGTGGGACTGTAGAACAGATAGTCCCATTTTGCGACAAATTGACGAAACATCATCACAATACTATCCCCTAACAAAACACAATTATTTTCATTTATTAAGCGCGATTTTATCAATTCTATGATATTTTTATGGACTCACAAATATTTTTATCAATTTGGTGATATTAAAAAATTCGTTAAATGTGTTACTAAGTAGGATGGATGGACTGTCCAACAAATGCTATCGAAACATTTATTTCAGTACTCTATTCTAAAAAAACAAATCATTGATTTGCGTCATTTTTATAAATTTGGAAACATTTCCGCTAATTTGGTAAAGTTTAAGAAAAGTTACCAAGTTATTTAGAGATATTCCGCTAAACTCGTAGCTCTAAATTTGCAGATCTGAAGAATAAAATATTCTGACCCCGTTTGTATATACTAAATGAAAACACTAAAATTGTATTATAAGATACAGCCGTTCTACTCTTTTTCTGCTTCAACAATCGGCTAAATGAATTTATTGGGTAAACACAATATATGAGTTTATTAGCTAAACACAATATATGAGCTGGAAACCTCTTTGCTAAAATAAATGAAAATGATGTACGCAGTTCGCAATTTATATAATTAAAAGAACAACCAAACCTTTCATTTAAAAATATATTTTTACATCCATTTATTTATTATTCAAATAGAAAAAATAATAATAAATATTAACAACACATTTAATTTCATTTCGTTGCCGAGTAACATGATATAAGATAGAATCTTCCTCATAAAATGCGAAATTAAATAGCCATTTTGATTTCTTTATACTTTTAATCGTTGAGTAAAAGCTTGTGAAATATAACCACGGAGGTAGATTTTTCCATTTAAATTCATGTTTCAAAGAATTCGTGTTTTCCGATAGTGACTAATTAATGCAAAAATCCTGCACCAAACTCGGAAATAAAGTTTTATTTCATTTCACCGTTTTAAACAAACGATTTTCATCCTTTCCGTTTGAATAAACCACGGAGTTGGAGAGTATAACTCATGGGAAAAAGTTCCGTTTTTCATTAATATCTCGACAACCCCTGGTCTTAGAAACTCAAAACTTGGACTAAATTTATGGGGGGCTATTTCAAGGCTATCCACTAAATTTCATTAAATTCAGTTCAGCCGTTTTTCCGTGATGATGAGACAAACGAAAATTTTGTTTTTTACTAATATCTCGAGAACCACTGGTCGTAGAAACTCAAAACATGGACAAAATTTTAAGTGGGGCTATTTCTAGGCTACCCACCAAATTTCATCAAATTCGGTTCAGCCGTTCTCCCGTGATGATGGGACAAACAGACAGACAGACAGACAGACAGACAGATTTTCAATTTTATTTATATAGATTGTAAGTAATAATGTAGACCAGTTTTATGCATCCAATATGAAAGCTACTTTCAACCAAAAATAAGAATATATTCGAGAAACAGATGACTACCGGAATTATAAGCGCTGCTTATAAACAACTATGTCATCAAACTATTGTCACAAAGTATTGTTACGAAACGTATCCTCTAGAATCGTGAATGTATATGCAGGATACAGGAACGAGTCCATGTTTCTGGATAACTAACGTTTATTCTCAAGCACAAAGTAAACAGGAACGGTATACAATCAAACAGCACTTAAATTCGCCACTCATTTCACAGAATAAGCGATAATATTCAAAAATACGGATGAAAATAAATTCGCCACTCATTTCACAGAATAAGCGATAATATTCAAAAATACGGATGAAAATAAATTCGCCACTCATTTCACAGAATAAGTGATAATATTCAAAAATACGGATGAAAATAATTTCACTAAACAGCACCTACTATTCTCAAAATATTCACAAAAATCACCAATGTAGCTCGTGTCAGGGCCATTAGTCATCTCCACTCCAACAGAGGGGTGAGACCTTTTTATAGTCCATCCATAGAAACTTTTTGAAATCTCTATATCTCAAAGAATAATTGTTCTATCTAGAAGTTTCTGGAACATTCAGGAAGTCGCCAACTGTCATCAAATTGGCGATAAATCGCCAAATCTGGCAACCCTTCTTCTAACTGGGGGGAATCCTGGAAACCCTGGGCCCACGTCATCCTCAGATCCTGCTGACGTCATGGACTGTATTTTCTGCGCATGACCTTCCAGACAGACGAAAGACGAGGTGCCAAAGGGAATATTGCGCGTTCTCCGCAATATTAATGGAAACACTTTTTTCATGCATTTAACTATTTAATTGGCACGTAGTCGTTTGACAGTCGTTTGACAGTCGTTCACGCACGTAGTGACAGTCGTTTCTCAAATAGAGTACATGCGTGAAAAATGGTTAAATCAAGTATAAATTCATTAATATCAAATTATATTATTATTTATTATATTAATTATAAACAGTATTTAATTATATTGATTTATTACATTATACATTTATATTACTATATCTTATTATATAATTATATTACTATAGTATATTATAATATAATGTAACTACATTACTACTATTGCACAGAATTCAATATATAATCACATTTATCTTCATTTCCCGAGGCCCAAAAGATATTCCAGTTGATTATTCCTTTTGAAAATCCCCATATATCCTGAAATCAATAACAGGCGTGGTTATCTCGAGAATTCTTCAAAGCATGGTATACGTTATGTTTCAAGTCTCTGACGTTTAAGCTGAACATTCCTTGAAGTGCCTGCACAATGTTGAATCCACTATTATGTGAGAGAATTATCGACGTCATAAGACGTTGAGATCTTAGGATACTATAATTCTTTTGACAGATTTTTCAAAGCTTTTATTGTTGGTAAAAATATTTGCCATACTAATATTTTCACGAAACAATTTTTATTAAAACATGAATCTGCCACGGATAGACTGAACTCGGCTGATGGCAGAATTGGATTCAACATAACATTCAGGAGGATAATTTGGGGGGTGAGGGGGTTCACTAAAGATTTCCTCTTTTGGTTATTTTTAGAAAGGACTGTCAGACAATGTAATTCAAACATCTGTTCCTTAGGATTGTTAGCATATCGAGCTCCGATGATATGGATTCAGCACTGAATTTTATAAGGGGTTGGGGATTAAACAGAGGATTTCCATTTCCGGTACTGGAGGTGTCATATCCGATTTTTATGAAATTCGTATCACTGTGCAAAAAAATATGATGTGGACAGCACATGACTTTGTTTATATAATGCAATGAATTTACTTCTTTAACGATGAGAAAGTGATGAAACAAATCTACGACACAGTGTTTGTAACTTTAAGTTGTACATTTGGCGCTTTTCCGAATGACAGCATGTAAATTTTTGCATTTCGGGCTCAACTAACTTATATTTTAAGCAACTCTAAATTAACAAATATCAATTTTTATATTCTTCTCAATAAGCAATATAATCCATATATTTATGTATTTTAATAATAAATTCACCAATTCGGTGTCATTTTCACTAACTTGGTTACATTTGTGCAATTTTGATGATATTGGGGCTACATATCACCAAGTTGGCGATATTTAGTTAAGCATTTCTTAGAAATAATTATAAAAGGTGAGTCTATCATAAGCCGGAATTAAAAATTTGCAAAACATTGCATCTCATCTGGCGTTATTTTTATCAATTTGACGAAATGTTTATCAATTTGATAACATTTTTATCAATTTGTCAACAGTTTCGTAAATTTGGCAATATTAAAAAAGTCGTCAAGTTGGCGATATGCAACCAAAATCCGTCGCCAGAATTCATTCAAGCACTACAAACTAAGAAATAGGTTATTATGTTCCTTCCAAATAATGAAGTTTCATCAATTAGTTGTCATTTTCATTGTTTTAGTGTTATTCTTATCAATTTGGCGACATGTTTTGTTAATTTGGTGACATTAAAAACTCACCAAGTTGGCGATATTCCTCCAGATACGTCACCAAATTTCCTCAAGCATTATGGTAGGAGAAATAGGTTATTCTTAAAGTAGATAAATGACTAATTGCGTTCAAATACAAAATTATTGACCAAAATATCTTCTCTTAAAGTAGATTATTTTCGTGAATTTGGCAACATTTTAGAAATTCGCCAAGTTGACGATATTCTGCAAAATCCGGGGCAAAAGTTTCGCCAAGCATTATGTATGGAGAAATAGGTTATTCTTATATTAGACTAGCAGCATACCCGTTCTTCGTACGGAGTATATAATATAAAGAAATTTATAATTCGCAATCATGTGCAAATTCTGTAAAAATATTAAATTTATTGCTCATAAAGAGAAGTTTAAGAATATCTGTTCTCACTATGCAAAATTATCTTCACGAGCAGATCTGAAGAATAAAACATCCTGCCCCCTTTTGTAAGCAAATTTACAAAAAAAAAAGGAATTGGATCAATATATGCCACCCCGTACTACTTATATTGTCTCAGATTAGAAAATATGCCAGTGTGTTAGTAGAAGCTTACCCGTATTGCAATATGAGTCTCAAAAATATTGGCCAAAATAAAAGAGATGACGTAAAAAATTGAAAGTATCAAAAATCCCCGTAATCTTAATACCAGAAGGTCGTAATTGATTCGAATATATGCCAATATATATCAAAATATATGCCAATATACCTGTACTACTTATATTCTCGTAGATTGGAAGATATACCCATGCTATTGTAGAAGATTACTCGTACAACGTACTATATATGAGTTTCAACAATTTTCGTCATAATATAACAATTCCATATTTGAAAATATCAGTAATCCCTGAATCAACAGTCCCCAAAAATATAAATAACAATGATGTTTAAACCTGAAGACCGTAATTGATAATATCCAGTCAAAAATTCAATGTCAATGTAATTTATTTTATATACATATTTTTACAATTCAAATCGGAAAAGATTTAATAAAAATCATATGCCGCATAACCTATTGGATCCGTTGCTAAGCGACATGATATCATTTGCTTTAAATAAATTGATGGAAATCATATCATCTGAATAATGCAATCTCCATGGAAGGTTTGGCGACATGTTCGTCAATTTAGCTATAACTTAAAAAATCGCCAAATGTATCGCCAAGTGGGACTGTAGAACTGATAGTCCCATTTTGCGACAAATTGACGAAACATCATCACAATACTATCCCCTAACAAAACACAATTAATTTCATTTATTAAGCGTGATTTTATCAATTTCTTAATATTTTTATGGATTTAGAAATATTTTTACCAATTTGGTGATATTAAAAATAATTCCTTAAATGTGTTACTAAGTAGGATGGATGGACTGACCGACAAATGCTACAGAAACTTCATTTCAGTACTTTATTCTAAAAAAACAAATTTAATTTCATTGATTTGGGTCGTTTTTATCAATTTGGAGACATTTCCACTAATTTGGTAAAGTTTAAGAAAAGTTACCAAGTTATTTAGAGATATTCCTCTAAATTCGTAGCTCTGAATTTGCAGATCTGAAGAATAAAATATCCTGAGCCCGTTTGTATTTACTAAATGAAAACACTAAAATTGTATTAGAAGATACATTCACCCGTTCTACTCTTTTCTGCTTCAACAATCGGCTAAATGAATTTATTGGGTAAACACAATATATGAGTTTATTAGCGAAACACAATATATGAGCTTGAAACCTCTTTGCTAAAATAAATGAAAGTGATGTACGCAGTCCGCAGTATATATAATTAAAAGAGCAATCAAACCGTTCATCTATAAAATATATTTTTACACCCATTTATTTATTATACAAATAAAAAAAATAATAATAGATATTAACAACGCATTTAATTTCATTCCATTGCCGAGAAACATGATATAAGATAGAATCTTCCTCATAAAATGCGAAATTAAATAGCCATTTTGATTTCTTTATACTTTTCATCGTTGAGCAAAAGCTTGTGAGAGATGAACCATGGAGGTAGATTTTTCCATTTAAATTCATGTTTCAAACAATTTATGTTTTCCTATAGTGACTAATTAATGCAAAAATCCTGCACAAAACTCAGAAATAAAGTTTTATTTCATTTTGGCGTTTTAAACAAACGATTTTCATCCTTTCCGTTTGGATAAACCACGGAGTTGGAGAGTAGATCTCCTTAGAAAAAGTTCCGTTTTTCATTAATATCTCGACATCCCCTGGTCTTAGAAACTCGAAACTTGGACAAAATTTATGGGGGCATATTTTAAGGCTATCCACAAAATTTCATTAAATTCGGTTCAGCCGTTTTCCCGTGATGATGAGACAAACGAAAATTTGGTTTTTTACTAATATATCGAGAACCACTCGTCGTAGAAACTCGAAACTCAGACTAAATTTTAAGTGGGCCTATTTTGAGGCCACCCACAAAATTTCATCAAATTCGATTCAGCCTTTCTCCCGTGATGATGGGACAAACAGACAGACAGACAGACAGATTTTCAATTTTATTTATATAGATAAACGACTAATGGCGTCAAATTAGAATGCAATTACCCAAAATGTCTTATCTTGTAAATGGAACGAGTTAGGTCTACGAGAATGAAGGGACGATCTAGATATATGAAAATGATGGAACGAGCTAGATCTACGAGAATGATGGAACGAGCTAGATCTGCGAGAATAATGGAACGAACTAGATCTAGGAGAATGGTGATAATAAATTTATCGAATAATATTGCGTATGGAAAGTGAGATTACACAACAGTTAATAATTAGTATAAATTTTATCTGATTTTTTGATAAATTTATTTAAAAAAATGTGCAATATCTCACGAACGGTTCATGCTAGCGTTCTAAAGTTTATGTTCGTTTTCAAAGAAAAAATTACATAAGGAATGATTATTTACGTAACTTTATTGAATGCTTTAATTTTTTGATGATTTTTTCAAAATTACATTACAAAATGTAGGTGGGTTCTTAAGATTTGATTGGGTGTGAAAACCATAGGCTTCCATTATTCACTGATTGTGATTTTTGTTCCAAATTTTGTTCGAATCGCTTCATTCGTTCGAGATATATCGTCTCCACAGTCTAACTGACACATACACACATCACCTAAATAACGTCTGATTCGCGTTCAGGGATGTTTGAAACATGCTCTACCGTCGAAAACAGGAATTCGAATTTTCGACTCCGTCACAATACTTTCCTTATACATTATACTATGTATATAAGGAAAGTAATAAACGTACAAAAGATAATAAAATCTTGGAATAGTATTAATAAAAATGAAGTATACACACCATTTGCAACCATGTGAACGCTTCCTTTCACCAAACATTTTTTTCTTAATGATATTGGCTTAAGTATATGTGGAAAAATATTTAAAAAAATATTTAGCTTTTTCTATTGGTTAATTTTTGAATTTTTAGGTTTGATTCATATATGAATCAGTATGCATTTAGCTACCACTTTCAATTGGTATTGAAGAGATAAAAAAAATGATTTACCACCATATAAATAATAAATTTGGTATAAAAATGCTAAATTATACTTTGTTTATAAAGAGAAAATATATTTTAATTAAATTTAAATTTTAAATTAAATTTAATTTTTTTATTAAATTTAGATTTCAGATATTTTAATGTATTTTATTATTATTATATTTATGTAAAATGGAAAACACACACACACATCCCCTTTTTTTACAGCCGATAAAAGGCTGTGTATTGCACATGGACAAATTTGTATCTAGTGCGATTTTCATTGCAATTAGCTTCGATTTCATTGCAAATTAGCGTCGATTTCATTGCAAATTGTTCGATATTGCCCTGTCTAACACATGTGGGAGAATGTATGCTGCAGGGCTTTTCCTTCTTTTTACATTATAATATTTCGGTAAGCTACTGTTTTGTCTTCCCCATTTAAAAGCAACACAGTCACCAATTTCTCTTATATTTGAATAAATAATTCCAATACTATTCAATTGATATGTTCTTTGTTATATGTTATCTTACAAATTTATCAGTATTACTAATTATAATATTTTAGGAATTAAAAATTCATTCATAATCTAAATATTCGATAAAATTACATTTGTAAGTTAAATCTTTAGTAATTGCATTACAGTTGCTCGCAAAATATAAAAATCCAAAAAATAAAAAATAAGAAATCATGGTCTTCTGATAAGAAACATGAAATATATGAATAATTTATGTCTCTAATTAACAATATCCTAAGTAGTTATTGAATAAGGATTGCAGGGTATATGAATCAGTACAAGATACATGGCGTTACTTGGTATTATAACACTAATTTTTGTTTAAAAAAAATGAAATTGATTCATATGCATCACTATATGCTGTGAGTCTAAACCTACCCGTTAATGCATGGTGATGCATATATGAATCAAACACAAAAAACGAAAATTTTAATACTAAAATTTATTTTAAATTAAATCAATTTACAGAAATTAAAACTGCATACCTTGAACTTCGTAGAATAAATTCTTTGAAGCTCTTGGAAAATAATTACTGCCAAAACACACTATATGTAAACATGGGAATCAGAAAGAAATTTTTAAAAAAGAATCAATTACTAAAACTATACATAACGTATATCGGTGGTGCAATTTACAGAGGCCAACAGCAATAAATTACTAAGAGGGTATTCTGGTTATGGAATAAGTACAGAAAGCAGACTATTTCTTGATTTTTTAAGGCAAAATTAGCTAAAAATTGGATTGATTCATATATGAATCAGTATGCATTGTAGGGTTAAAATATTCAGACGCCATGATAATTTCCAGATACTCAATAACATTCGTGTTATCCGTACATATACCGGGTGGTCAGAATTAATACACTCCTACTCTGAGCTCTCTATAGATCAAACTACTCAGTGTAAAGGCTCCAAAATTGTTGAACATACTATTCAAGACATGGGGAAACGAATTTCGCGAAAAAAAATTAGTTCCACAAACACCGATAGGTGGCGCTGTACAACAGAAAATATGCTGAAAAGACACAATATACACATTTGTAACACATTTTATTCGAACGTAGCAAACATTCATATCACAAGGACCTTATAGATGCAGGGAATGCTGCTCAATATGGTTCCCTTCATCAAGATCTAAAATCTGCAGTCTGTGGACAGCTTGTTCAACTGTAAGTGAAATGAAATTTTATTTCAACATCTCTAAAATACGATACATTCATCGCTGGTATATTTTAAACAATCACAGTAATACAATAATTTATTATATTTGAAAAAGTAAAACTTCATACAAAAAAGGTATCATCGAAATATAAATCATCTGGTTCTCAATGACTATTTCATTCATATCATTTTTATTTCACACCCCAGATCTAAATAACTTTGCGTGAGAAAAATTCATCAATTCTTATACAACTAATCTTACAATCACTTGTTTACATTCTGCATACATTAAAATTTGTCTTCGTTGTGGAAATAATCAAAGTTTGATGATCATTTAAACTCGAAAATATTGTAATTGCGTTGGCACAGAATATAGATGCACAGAAAATAGGTAAAAATAGAGCTGTTTAGAACGAATGCAACACTAAATATAAATTTAAAAGAACTTAAAAATGGATGCCATGGAATGGATGCCATATTTTATTTTTAAGTGGGTCACGTGATCTTTTTATATAATACCAGTGACATTGTTATTTTAATTTTTATTATAAAAACTATCGTATATACATATTTTGCTGAATTTTTTTATATATTTCATGGGATAATTTGAACATTTGCCAAAATTTCCGAAGCAACTTGCATAAAAAATAATTGAAAAATGAAGTCCCATGAGGTTCAATGTATTTCACTTTTTCAACCCGGGTTCAATCCAAAACTAACTGGGTGATATTATTCATTTACATTCCGATATGTCCCGTAGACCGTCTCAACAACATACTAAAATTTCATTTTGATAAAGTCAATTTTACGGCAGTCATCGTGCGAACGGACAGACAGACAAACATGCAGAATGAACAAAGTCATAAACACTTTTCAACTCTGTTGGTTTTGTCAACTATGTTGGACAATTACATGATTATTGAAAAATGAGCTTAGATCAATCAATAATATTAAAATTTACCATTTTTAATTTTTTAGGTAAGATTCTTTTAGTATAGAAAAATCCGCAAACCTAATCAAATTACAAAATGTTTAAATTGCAAGGAATATCCATTGGTGGTTATCATTATCATTCGACTCAGCTTTCGGTACCAAGAATATTATTGCAAGCTTTGTCGTTTGTAGTTTTGCGTCAAATGATGGAAGGCGCTTCTATAGCGGAGTCATAAACGTTATTGTGTTTGCAATAAAGTTTGTCACTCCTCTACTGGGATGTCTTCTATCGATCAACGATAAACTGCAATCGACAACTTTTCTAAGGACCCCAAACACTGACTACAATTTTACATTCTACCGTTATTTCGTGAAAACTCATTAAAACTAGTAAGTGTAAAATAACATGACTACAGAAACAGAAAATTCTCTCTCATAAAAATATTTATGTTATTCGAATATAATCAAAATATTTATTAATCAAAAATATTTATGTTATTCGACCACATAAATTCATAATATTATATTGTGAAATATATTTGAAATTCTATATACATCCCTGACACAAAAAAGTGTGCATTGAATTTAAGATATATATATATTCCTTTTTTCCTTCCCAAGACCCAAAGGATTTTTCAGATGCTTATATCAACTGGAAATCCCGCTATTTAAAAAAAAAATCAATAATACTATGGGCTTGGCCTTCTAGAAAAATGTTACACAGTTAGAATATATTTCAGGTGACTGACGTTCAGAGTGAATTTTTATAAAAACGTTTGCGCAGCTTTTCTTCTGAGATACAAATGCAAAATTTAATGTTTTCACCGTTACTTTCCCTACATACATAGCATATTGTGTAGGGAAAATTTTGTGACGGGATCGAAAATTGGAATTAAAGGTTTCGACTGAGAAGCACATTTTAAGTATATCTGAACATGTTTTTGAGGGAATCTCTCTCTCTGTATGTGTGTGTGTGTGTGTGTATCCGTATGTATATACGTGTGTCTGTTCGTTAACGTGAAGAAACCATATCTCATTAACGAATAGAGCATTTCGGAAAAAAAGTGGTGTGATTATTACAATCAGTGAAAGCTATATTGATTTCAAACGCAATCGAATGTTCCGATATATACAAGCTGATTCAGAACTCTTGGGCCAAACTTTAAGGGGTGATAAATCACATCTAAACCATCTTTTATCATACAAAGCAGAGTCGTAATCAGAGTCGTTGACAGAAATTGCAGAATGCATGGACAAAGTTACAGAAACTGCTCAAAAGTGCGACCACCAGCTGTAATGCAGGCTTCACACCTGCGACGTAGCGAGTGGCGCACTTTAGTAAAAACACCCGCCATATCTTGGACAACACCGGTAGCAATATTAATCCTAGAAACAAGGTCCTGGTCGGAGTCGATGGGGCTATCGTAGATGAGACTTTTCAGATGGCCCCATAAGATAAATTCGAGACAGGAGAGCTCAAGCGATAGTGCCAGTCAAGCTATGGGACCACCCTGACCAATATATTGCCCTGGGAATGTAGCATCTAGGTTATGCCGTACATCCACGCCGAAATGGGGTGGTGCTCCGTCGTGTTGGAACCACATGCATGCTTTAATGTTGGCAGGAACATGTTGCAGTAACCGTGGCAGTAACTTCTGTAAAATTTGGAGGTATATTCTGCCGTCCAGTCGGCATGGTAGACGATATGGGCCAATCAAATGATCTCTAAAAAAATTGTAAACACAGCTTAAATCCTGCCTAGTTCTGACGCAGTCGTCACTGCATTTAATGTCAGCGACATCTAGCGGTTCACCTCTTGCGTTACGACCCTACTTTGTATGACAAAAATTGCTTGTTTAGATGTGATTTATCATCCCTTAAAGTTTGGCCCAAGAGTTCTGACTCACCCTGTATATATATATATATATATATATATATATATATATAGATGTTTTTTGCAGAAATTATAGTGATAAAAATTATGTTAATTTATCCGACATCATACAATACAACTCAACTCTTACCTAAGATTATTTGATTGTTTCACATCCAGATGGCTCTATAAGTTAGACGCGACTTTTTCATGTATGCTTTCCTATTCGAAGTATATACGCTTTATGCAACTCTTCCAATATTCTCGTCTTGCTGGTTAGTAAAATTTCCAATTTTTGTTATTTTGATTATTTTTATGTTGTCTGGGATTCGGCCATTTTTTCCCCACGGGCATGATCGATTGTTGTTTCGGGCGTGCAGAGTCTCTGGGAGCGTTTTCATGAAGTCAAAGCTAGCTTCTAACCAGGAAATAGGGGTCGCAATCCCCCTTGACCTTTCTGCAACCCTGTAAAAACAATCATTCCATCTATATATTTTCTTTTTTCATTTTAAATCTTATTTTTCAGGACTGTGATAGTGCGGCAATTTGCGCCTTTCTCTTTCTTGGATTTCATACTTTTTGGGATTGTATTTCTTTATATGTATATATATATATATATATATATATATATATATATATATATATATATATATATATATATATATATGCATATATATATATATATACATATATACATATATATATACATATATATATATATATACATACATATATATATATACTTATATTTATATATACATATATATATATATATATATATACATATATATATATATATATATATATATATATATATATATATATATATATATGTATATATATAAAGAACACAAGTCTGTACTGTAGTGAAAATCATGCGCTGCCAAAATTTCATCTTTAAGAATCGTTGACTTATAAGAAACGTTGTCTGTATCCGTACATTCTATACATTACAGCTTTGCTTTCAAACTGAAGCAGTAACTGTTTTACTGAACATCATCCCGTCTACATTAAAATGGCCCGAGTTTATTTAATTTATTTTTCTTTTTAACACAAAGTACTTCCCGAAGACATAATTTATTCTGACGGACCCCTCGCTGATAGCGGGGCTCCACGACCGGAAAACCAGTCTACGAACTTTCTCAGTCTTTTTTAATTTAAGAATTACAGGAAATAGGTTGTTCCGGATTTTTTTTTGTCTATTCCTTTTGCTTAACAAAGGCTAAGGAACTAGTATCGCATTAAATGGAAGTTTAAAGTTTTTCTAAAGAATATATTTAATAGGACGTTATTGCAATACTGTATAGTAATATGGAAGTACTAGCCTTTTCTATCTAGGTTTCGTGCAAACAAAATGGTGGGGGATGTACCATTTATAAAGTTTAAATGGATCTTTATCCTCTTTATATGCCATTTTAGAGGATTTTTTCTTAATCTGTCAAAAGTGACTTAACTTTATACTTGATATTTCGACCTTTCAGTCCAAGAGCAATAACACAAGACGGCGCTGTTTAAAATATAACTCAGTTTATTAAGTACGTCACAGAAATTACAGCAGTTTGCTGCTTAAAGCAAAGGACAACACATGTACTACTTGGTATTGCACATGCTCAGAATAATTTACAAATCTAGAAATTACTGCAGTATACTAGGCTGGTGGTAATGCTTACATGAACACGCATTTACAAAGTTTCTGTGCTTTCCCTGGCATTATGTTACATCCCCCCGTATAGCGGCCGTACCTCGGAAACTAAACTCTTCTTAGTCATAGTTGTATCCAATGGGGTTTCCTACCACTCACTACTCGAATCCTTCATCGTCTACTCAAGAACCCTTTTTCACTCCAAGAACGCACTACTCAAGAAAACTATGATCAAAGACACTCTACTCAAGAACACTGAAAACCTCACGATCCGAAACATATTTCTTTTCTACTGTAGTAACGCGGAAAATGCTGATTAAGTCGGTGATTCGTCTAGCAATCGAACCAGTTAGGATGGTTAGTTTAAAGAAACATAAATTATAATGCAAACCGAGGGAAATAACAATCGATTAGACCTCACACAGTTCTGGACATTAAAAACTAGTTTCAAATTAATTTATAAAAATGACGCTCATTTTGTATTCTCTTTATTATGGTGTTGTTGAGATCCAGGTCGTCTGGCCCATCAGAAAGATGTAATTTAACTGTTTGGACGGCCGGGAAGAGCCACCCAATTTAGACCGGAATCCAGTGGGGGAGGCATCTACAGAGACCGTACCCTCCTTCCCCTACCACCAACCTCTCGGAAGGACTTACGGAACCACATGTTTAACGTGATCGTACTCCGCTTGAACACGGCGGCAGTTTTGACAGCGGAGGGAATCGATCCCGGGGCTACCGAGTGCAATTTCCGCAATGGAATATTTCGTCTCCGAACCTTGTATGTAAACTCACCCGTACAAATTGTAGGCCCCGCACAAACACCTGTACCCTCTTCTATATTTGGTTTTACTCTTTTTGGTCTTCTGTGGAGCCCGGGCTTTCCCACTCGTGTGTCAGTCCTCTATGTGGAACCCAGTTTAATGTTATTTTCTTTTTAACGTTTTCATACATTTTAAGAAATATTTTACTCTTTTTGGTCTTCTGTGGAGCCCGGGCTTGCCCACTCGTGTGTCAGTCCTCTATGTGGAGCCCAGTTTTATGTTATTTTCTTTTCAACGTTTTCAGACATTTTAAGAAATATTTTACTCTTTTTGGTCTTCTGTGGAGCCCGGGCTTTCCCACTCGTGTGTCAGTCCTCTATGTGGAGCCCAGTTTTATGTTATTTTCTTTTCTACGTTTTCAGACATTTCAAGAAATATTTTACTCTTTTTGGTCTTCTGTGGAGCCCGGGCTTGCCCACTCGTATGTCAGTCCTCTATGTGGAGCCCAGTTTTATGTTATTTTCTTTTCAACGTTTTCAGACATTTTAAGAAATATTTTACTCTTTTTGGTCTTCTGTGGAGCCCGGGTTTTCCCACTCGTGTGTCAGTCCTCTATGTGGAGCCCAGTTTTGTGTTATTTTCTTTTCAACTTTTTCAGACATTTTAAATATTTTACTCTTTTTGGTCTTCTGTGGAGCTCGGGCTTTCCCACTCGTGTATCAGTCTTCTATGTGGAGCCCAGTTTTATGTTACTTTCTCTTCAACGTTTTCAGACATTTTAAGAAATATTTTACTCTTTTTGGTCTTCTGTGGAGCCCGAACTTGCCCACTCGTATGTCAGTCCTCCATGTGGAGCTCAGTTTTATGTTATTTTCTTTTCAACGTTTTCAGATATTTTAAGAAATATTTTACTCTTTTTCGTCTTCTGTGGAGCCCGGGTTTTCCCACTCGTGTGTCAGTCCTCTATGTGGAGCCCAGTTTTGTGTTATTTTCTTTTCAACGTTTTCAGACATTTTAAATATTTTACTCTTTTTGGTTTTCTGTGGAGCTCGGGCTTTCCCACTCGTGTATCAGTCTTCTATGTGGAGCCCAGTTTTATGTTACTTTCTCTTCAACGTTTTCAGACATTTTAAGAAATATTTTACTCTTTTTGGTCTTCTGTGGAGCCCGGGTTTTCCCACTCGTGTGTCAGTCCTCTATGTGGAGCCCAGTTTTATGTTATTTTCTTTTCAACGTTTTCAGACATTTCAAGAAATATTTTACTCTTTTTGGTCTTCTGTGGAGCCCGAACTTGCCCACTCGTATGTCAGTCCTCCATGTGGAGCCCAGTTTTATGTTATTTTCTTTTCAACGTTTTCAGATATTTTTAGAAATATTTTACTCTTTTTCGTCTTCTGTGGAGCCCGGGTTTTCCCACTCGTGTGTCAGTCCTCTATGTGGAGCCCAGTTTTGTGTTAATTTCTTTTCACCGTTTTCAGACATTTTAAATATTTTACTCTTTTTGGTCTTCTGTGGAGCTCGGGCTTTCCCACTCGTGTATCAGTCTTCTATGTGGAGCCCAGTTTTATGTTATTTTCTTTTCAACATTTTCAGACATTTTATGAAATATTTTACTCTTTTTGGTCTTCTGTGGAGCCCGGGATTTCCCACTCGTGTGTCAGTCCTTTATGTGGAGCCCAGTTTTATGTTATTTTCTTTTCAACGTTTTCAGACATTTCAAGAAATATTTTACTCTTTTTGGTCTTCTGTGGAGCCCGGGCTTGCCCACTCGTCTCTCAGTCCTCCATGCGGAGCTCAGTTTTATGTTATTTTCATTTCAACGTTTTCAGACATTTTAAGAAATATTTTTTTTTGGTCTTCTGTGGAGCCCGGGCTTTTCCACTCGTGTGTCAGTCTTCTATGTGGAGCCCAGTTTTATGTTATTTTCTTCTCAACGTTTTCAGACATTTTAAGAAATATTTTACTCATTTTGGTCTTCTATGGAGCCCGGGTTTTCCCACTCGTGTGTCAGTCCTCTATGTGGAGCCCAGTTTTGTGTTATTTTCTTTTCAACGTTTTCAAACATTTTAAATATTTTACTTTTTTGGTCTTCTGTGGAGCTCGGGCTTTCCCACTCGTGTATCAGTCCTCTATGTGGAGCCCAGTTTTATGTTATTTTCTTTTCAACGTTTTCAGACATTTTAAGAAATATTTTACTCTTTTTGGTCTTCTGTGGAGCCCGGGTTTTCCCACTCGTGTGTCAGTCCTCTATGTGGAGCCCAGTTTTATGTTAATTTCTTTTCACCGTTTTCAGACATTTTAAATATTTTACTCTTTTTGGTCTTCTGTGGAGCTCGGGCTTTCCCACTCGTGTATCAGTCTTCTATGTGGAGCCCAGTTTATGTTACTTTCTCTTCAACGTTTTCAGACATTTTAAGAAATATTTTACTCTTTTTGGTATTCTGTGGAGCCCGGGTTTTCCCACTCGTGTGTTAGTCCTCCATGTGGAGCCCAGTTTTATGTTATTTTCTTTTCAACGTTTTCAGACATTTTAAGAAATATTTTACTCTTTTTGGTCTTCTGTGGAGCCCGGGTTTTCCCACTCGTGTGTCAGTCCTCTATGTGGAGCCCAGTTTTGTGTTAATTTCTTTTCACCGTTTTCAGACATTTTAAATATTTTACTCTTTTTGGTCTTCTGTGGAGCTCGGGCTTTCCCACTCGTGTATCAGTCTTCTATGTGGAGCCCAGTTTTATGTTATTTTCTTTTCAACGTTTTCAGACATTTTAAGAAATATTTTACTCTTTTTGGTCTTCTGTGGAGCCCAGGTTTTCCCACTCGTGTGTCAGTCCTCTATGTGGAGCGCAGTTTTATGTTAATTTCTTTTCACCGTTTTCAGACATTTTAAATATTTTACTCTTTTTGGTCTTCTGTGGAGCTCGGGCTTTCCCACTCGTGTATCAGTCTTCTATGTGGAGCCCAGTTTTATGTTATTTTCTTTTCAACATTTTCAGACATTTTATGAAATATTTTACTCTTTTTGGTCTTCTGTGGAGCCCGGGATTTCCCACTCGTGTGTCAGTCCTTTATGTGGAGCCCAGTTTTATGTTATTTTCTTTTCAACGTTTTCAGACATTTCAAGAAATATTTTACTCTTTTTGGTCTTCTGTGGAGCCCGGGCTTGCCCACTCGTCTCTCAGTCCTCCATGTGGAGCTCAGTTTTATGTTATTTTCTTTTCAACGTTTTCAGACATTTTAAGAAATATTTTTTTTTTGGTCTTCTGTGGAGCCCGGGCTTTTCCACTCGTGTGTCAGTCTTCTATGTGGAGCCCAGTTTTATGTTATTTTCTTCTCAACGTTTTCAGACATTTTAAGAAATATTTTACTCATTTTGGTCTTCTGTGGAGCCCGGGTTTTCCCACTCGTGTGTCAGTCCTCTATGTGGAGCCCAGTTTTGTGTTATTTTCTTTTCAACGTTTTCAAACATTTTAAATATTTTACTTTTTTGGTCTTCTGTGGAGCTCGGGCTTTCCCACTCGTGTATCAGTCCTCTATGTGGAGCCCAGTTTTATGTTATTTTCTTTTCAACGTTTTCAGACATTTTAAGAAATATTTTACTCTTTTTGGTCTTCTGTGGAGCCCGGGTTTTCCCACTCGTGTGTCAGTCCTCTATGTGGAGCCCAGTTTTATGTTATTTTCTTTTTAACGTTTTCATACATTTTAAGAAATATTTTACTCTTTTTGGTCTTCTGTGGAGCCCGGGCTTGCCCACTCGTGTGTCAGTCCTCTATGTGGAGCCCAGTTTTATGTTATTTTCTTTTCAACGTTTTCAGACATTTTAAGAAATATTTTACTCTTTTTGGTCTTCTGTGGAGCCCGGGCTTGCCCACTCGTGTGTCAGTCCTCTATGTGGAGCCCAGTTTTATGTTATTTTCTTTTCAACGTTTTCAGACATTTTAAGAAATATTTTACTCTTTTTGGTCTTCTGTGGAGCCCGGGCTTTCCCACTCGTGTGTCAGTCCTCTATGTGGAGCCCAGTTTTATGTTATTTTCTTTTCTACGTTTTCAGACATTTCAAGAAATATTTTACTCGTTTTGGTCTTCTGTGGAGCCCGGGCTTGCCCACTCGTATGTCAGTCCTCTATGTGGAGCCCAGTTTTATGTTATTTTCTTTTCAACGTTTTCAGACATTTTAAGAAATATTTTACTCTTTTTGGTCTTCTGTGGAGCCCGGGTTTTCCCACTCGTGTGTCAGTCCTCTATGTGGAGCCCAGTTTTGTGTTATTTTCTTTTCAACTTTTTCAGACATTTTAAATATTTTACTCTTTTTGGTCTTCTGTGGAGCTCGGGCTTTCCCACTCGTGTATCAGTCTTCTATGTGGAGCCCAGTTTTATGTTACTTTCTCTTCAACGTTTTCAGACATTTTAAGAAATATTTTACTCTTTTTGGTCTTCTGTGGAGCCCGAACTTGCCCACTCGTATGTCAGTCCTCCATGTGGAGCTCAGTTTTATGTTATTTTCTTTTCAACGTTTTCAGATATTTTAAGAAATATTTTACTCTTTTTCGTCTTCTGTGGAGCCCGGGTTTTCCCACTCGTGTGTCAGTCCTCTATGTGGAGCCCAGTTTTGTGTTATTTTCTTTTCAACGTTTTCAGACATTTTAAATATTTTACTCTTTTTGGTCTTCTGTGGAGCTCGGGCTTTCCCACTCGTGTATCAGTCTTCTATGTGGAGCCCAGTTTTATGTTACTTTCTCTTCAACGTTTTCAGACATTTTAAGAAATATTTTACTCTTTTTGGTCTTCTGTGGAGCCCGGGTTTTCCCACTCGTGTGTCAGTCCTCTATGTGGAGCCCAGTTTTATGTTATTTTCTTTTCAACGTTTTCAGACATTTCAAGAAATATTTTACTCTTTTTGGTCTTCTGTGGAGCCCGAACTTGCCCACTCGTATGTCAGTCCTCCATGTGGAGCCCAGTTTTATGTTATTTTCTTTTCAACGTTTTCAGATATTTTAAGAAATATTTTACTCTTTTTCGTCTTCTGTGGAGCCCGGGTTTTCCCACTCGTGTGTCAGTCCTCTATGTGGAGCCCAGTTTTGTGTTAATTTCTTTTCACCGTTTTCAGACATTTTAAATATTTTACTCTTTTTGGTCTTCTGTGGAGCTCGGGCTTTCCCACTCGTGTATCAGTCTTCTATGTGGAGCCCAGTTTTATGTTATTTTCTTTTCAACATTTTCAGACATTTTATGAAATATTTTACTCTTTTTGGTCTTCTGTGGAGCCCGGGATTTCCCACTCGTGTGTCAGTCCTTTATGTGGAGCCCAGTTTTATGTTATTTTCTTTTCAACGTTTTCAGACATTTCAAGAAATATTTTACTCTTTTTGGTCTTCTGTGGAGCCCGGGCTTGCCCACTCGTCTCTCAGTCCTCCATGTGGAGCTCAGTTTTATGTTATTTTCTTTTCAACGTTTTCAGACATTTTAAGAAATATTTTTTTTTGGTCTTCTGTGGAGCCCGGGCTTTTCCACTCGTGTGTCAGTCTTCTATGTGGAGCCCAGTTTTATGTTATTTTCTTCTCAACGTTTTCAGACATTTTAAGAAATATTTTACTCATTTTGGTCTTCTGTGGAGCCCGGGTTTTCCCACTCGTGTGTCAGTCCTCTATGTGGAGCCCAGTTTTGTGTTATTTTCTTTTCAACGTTTTCAAACATTTTAAATATTTTACTTTTTTGGTCTTCTGTGGAGCTCGGGCTTTCCCACTCGTGTATCAGTCCTCTATGTGGAGCCCAGTTTTATGTTATTTTCTTTTCAACGTTTTCAGACATTTAAAGAAATATTTTACTCTTTTTGGTCTTCTGTGGAGCCCGGGTTTTCCCACTCGTGTGTCAGTCCTCTATGTGGAGCCCAGTTTTATGTTAATTTCTTTTCACCGTTTTCAGACATTTTAAATATTTTACTCTTTTTGGTCTTCTGTGGAGCTCGGGCTTTCCCACTCGTGTATCAGTCTTCTATGTGGAGCCCAGTTTATGTTACTTTCTCTTCAACGTTTTCAGACATTTTAAGAAATATTTTACTCTTTTTGGTATTCTGTGGAGCCCGGGTTTTCCCACTCGTGTGTTAGTCCTCCATGTGGAGCCCAGTTTTATGTTATTTTCTTTTCAACGTTTTCAGACATTTTAAGAAATATTTTACTCTTTTTGGTCTTCTGTGGAGCCCGGGTTTTCCCACTCGTGTGTCAGTCCTCTATGTGGAGCCCAGTTTTGTGTTAATTTCTTTTCACCGTTTTCAGACATTTTAAATATTTTACTCTTTTTGGTCTTCTGTGGAGCTCGGGCTTTCCCACTCGTGTATCAGTCTTCTATGTGGAGCCTAGTTTTATGTTATTTTCTTTTCAACGTTTTCAGACATTTTAAGAAATATTTTACTCTTTTTGGTCTTCTGTGGAGCCCAGGTTTTCCCACTCGTGTGTCAGTCCTCTATGTGGAGCGCAGTTTTATGTTAATTTCTTTTCACCGTTTTCAGACATTTTAAATATTTTACTCTTTTTGGTCTTCTGTGGAGCTCGGGCTTTCCAACTCGTGTATCAGTCTTCTATGTGGAGCCCAGTTTTATGTTATTTTCTTTTCAACATTTTCAGAATTTTATGAAATATTTTACTCTTTTTGGTCTTCTGTGGAGCCCGGGATTTCCCACTCGTGTGTCAGTCCTTTATGTGGAGCCCAGTTTTATGTTATTTTCTTTTCAACGTTTTCAGACATTTCAAGAAATATTTTACTCTTTTTGGTCTTCTGTGGAGCCCGGGCTTGCCCACTCGTCTCTCAGTCCTCCATGTGGAGCTCAGTTTTATGTTATTTTCTTTTCAACGTTTTCAGACATTTTAAGAAATTTTTTTTTTTTGGTCTTCTGTGGAGCCCGGGCTTTTCCACTCGTGTGTCAGTCTTCTATGTGGAGCCCAGTTTTATGTTATTTTCTTCTCAACGTTTTCAGACATTTTAAGAAATATTTTACTCATTTTGGTCTTCTGTGGAGCCCGGGTTTTCCCACTCGTGTGTCAGTCCTCTATGTGGAGCCCAGTTTTGTGTTATTTTCTTTTCAACGTTTTCAAACATTTTAAATATTTTACTTTTTTGGTCTTCTGTGGAGCTCGGGCTTTCCCACTCGTGTATCAGTCCTCTATGTGGAGCCCAGTTTTATGTTATTTTCTTTTCAACGTTTTCAGACATTTTAAGAAATATTTTACTCTTTTTGGTCTTCTGTGGAGCCCGGGTTTTCCCACTCGTGTGTCAGTCCTCTATGTGGAGCCCAGTTTTATGTTAATTTCTTTTCACCGTTTTCAGACATTTTAAATATTTTACTCTTTTTGGTCTTCTGTGGAGCTCGGGCTTTCCCACTCGTGTATCAGTCTTCTATGTGGAGCCCAGTTTTATGTTATTTTCTTTTCAGCGTTTTCAGACATTTTAAGAAATATTTTTCTCTTTTTGGTCTTCTGTGGAGCCCGGGCTTTCCCACTCGTGTGTCAGTCCTCTATGTGGAGCCCAGTTTTATGTTATTTTCTTTTCAACGTTTTCAGACATTTTAAGAAATATTTTACTCTTTTTGGTCTTCTGTGGAGCCCGGGCTTTCCCACTCGTGTTTCCGTCCTCTATGTTGAAGACCCAAAGCACACGATCAACCCAAGGGTTTACGGTAGCAAGATGTGTGGCCGGGTCCGTTCTCTATGTGGATCACAATTGTGTGTTCTTTTCTTTTCAACGTTTTCAGACATTTTAAGAAATATTTTGAATATTTTGTTTGAAAGAATAGTTAGCAGACGATTTCGGTATTTAAAACGTACCATTGTCACTTTGGTTACAAATGGAAGAAAAAAAACCTCCTTAAAAACTGAATAATCAAATATTATAAAAAAATCATCTGTTATAACTATAAGTTAAATTATCTCAAAAACGATTTTTTTGTACATAGGGTTTATTGAAAAAATGTAGGGCATTTTTTTTCTGCGCAGGATGGTTCTGTATGTCTAGCAGTTAGTGAGTTACATCTGGAAGAATATTTCAGTAAAAATTTCGGATATATATAAATTTTTCGAACGAAATTCTAAGATTTTTGAATTTATTTCATTGCGTCTAGACGAAATCCAAAGTGTACGCAATGTGCCAATATCAATTTGGTCTGTATAATTCATCCCTTAATTTGTGAGTTAGTCTTATACTTCTAAAGGACATAGATTAGGACATCTGCAGCTGTTTTAATTAAATGGATTACATGACTTTTCGACTTTATAGTGGTACACATCATACACTGAGTGGCAACATTATGTATACCAAACGATTATATAAAAATATACCAGTTATCACACTGCTGTCTGTAAATTGTTGGATTGGAGAGAAAACTGAGAGGCAACACTTATCGAAGTAAATTATTATATAATGAATAAAAGGATAAAATAGATAATCTGGTGAAATTTGTAAGTTGAATAATTGTAGTCGATCAAAGCAGTGCATAAAGAACTTTGCTGATGTAACCGGGAATCGAACCCTGGACCCCCGAACGGGCCAGCCTTCAGTATACCCTTGAGCTACAGGGACGAAATTGCAAGTTCTTATTCTCGCAGTGGACTCTGCATCCTCCACCCTCTAATGTCAGATTGCTGGGCAACTGAGAGTCTGACTAACCACCTCCTGTTATTTTTATCTCAGGTTAGCTCCCTGCTATTTTTACCTCATGTTATCCTCCTGATATTACTATTTTTACCCAAGAATCAGTTCGAATCGTTCCATTTGTTCGTCAGTTATCGTCTCCATAGACTCACTAACACACACACACACAAACACACTTTCACACACATACACAGACATCGCCTAAAAATGTTTGATTCGTGATCAGGGATGCTTGAAACGTGCTCTCCCGTCGAAAACTCGAATTCGAATTTTCGAACCCGTCACAATACTTTCCTTATACATTATGTATAGAAGGAAAGTAAAAATATATGAGCTGTTGAGAAACATGTTCACTTTTCATATGTAATATCATGCGATAAATTTGGTGGCATCATTTCCGTGGATCTAGATCGTTTCATTCATGAGAAAATATACTTTGAGTAATACTTTTGTATTTGAACACTAATAGTCATTTATCTGCTATAAGAATAATATTTCTCCTTCCATAACATTTGGCGAGATTTTGGCGACGAATTTGGCGGAATGCCGCCAACTTGGCGACTTTTTTAAATGTCGCCAAATTAGCGAAAATCTCGCCAAATGGTTAGAAATGACACTAAATCAATGAAATGACGACTATTTGACGAAAATTCGATATCCTGAAAAGAATATAATTATCTACTATAAGAATAAGCTATTTTTTGCTGTAAATGTAGTAAAATTATTGCATTATATAAGGAAAGCCATGTGCTGTCCACATCAGATTTTTTTGTGTTCTGAACACTTGGAATTGTTTTAATTAAATTTGAAAACAAACTAATGAATAAATGCATTTGACAAGCCAAAATATTTTATTGTTTTCATTTGGATCTCCTGTAATTAAGTTTGTCAATACCTGCTCTAACAGTTGTTGCGTATAATATGGATCCTATTTCCTACAAAACAAACAAGTGATTTACAGTTTTATCTATTAGGTTCAAAGGGTTAAGCATTCAAAATTATTTACATTTTTTTGCAACGTTGCAAAGTCCACTTTGACGATAAGAGCTTGCAATTTCCTCCCAGTAGTTCAACGGTAGAGATTCGACTGGACAGTTTGAAGATCCAGGGTGCAATACCCGACTGGGACAGCAAGGATCATTACAATGGCGTCCGAACAAATCAACCCCGTAGGTTAGTGTAAAGATGTCGGAGGTTTAAAAGTGACCCTAGAACAACTAGTACGGATTAAGTGGACTCTGGAAGATTGAGCGACGATTTCAAATTGACAGAAAAACGTCCACACAGGATACAAACCTGGGTAAAAATAGTACTAGTAGGAGGCTAACCTGAGGTAAAAATAGGAGGAGGTGGCCAGTTAGATTGTCAGTTGCTCACCAATTTGATATTAGAGGGGGGAGAATGCAGTGTCCACGTTGACGATAAGAGCTCGCAATTTCGTCCCAGTAACTCAACGATAGAGCATCGGCTGGTCCGTTCGGAGTACCATGGTTCGATTCCCGGTTGGGACTGCAAGGATCTTTACAACGTTTAATTTCCAGCACAGAAGCCCCAAGCAGGTATGTTATTCACATAAAAATTTTAATACCGAATTTCAGCCAACTTATGGAGTATATGTTTTATCTTTTAGACACTTTCGCTCCTGTTGCAAAAAGGTGTTCCCCATCATTACCAATGTTTGATCATAAGAAAGAGGTAGAACTGCTGAATCAACAAGATCTAATGCAGGTGTAATGTTAAGTCTAATGTTCTGTGAAATAAACATAGATTTAGAATGTTCAAGCTCTTATGAAAAAAATTAAAACCGCCAAACATTCCACTGAAGTCCACGCTAGCAACAATTCAACGGTTGGCCGAAATCACGCGATTAATGTGTCTTGCATCAAGTTTCAATTTCATTTTCCTGTATTCAATAAATAAGTTTAGTTAGTTATTTTATTTTGTTCCAGCTTGGGAAACACTTTATGTGGGGAGTCTTGTAGGGATTAACAAATTCTGTTCTCGACTTCTTATTTATCAAGAGTCTAAATTTGAATAACAACCGCGCAGACTGCGGGCGGTAGAGGGAGCTAGCTGGCAACCAGATTATAAAAAGGCGAAGTGCGAAGCACGAGAGGAGAAGAGCACGAGATGATAACGTTTGGACGTGGAGCGTGGCGTATATGGATGCAGTCGATGGCAGAAGGAGTGGATCATGTACATTCTGATGTATTTTTTGAAAATTATGATAATGGGGTTTATTTTATGATTTATACAGTTTAAGAATAAACTTTTTGTTTTTATCAAAATATGCAGCGTGTTCATTCCGACACCTTTACAATCGATGTAAAATTGTACAAATCTCAAAGAGAACCATTACTTTAAAACGAATCGATTAGTTAAGATACAAGATAAAAATACATTCTATCTGATCTAGTGCACATTGTACTATAATAGCTTTGCTGTATTGAATTCCCTTAACGCAAAGTATATTCTGAAGGGACGTAATTTATTCTGATAGATCCCCCCCCCCTCGTAGTGATAAGGTTGTGTCACCATGGGGGAGAAATGCTTGTAAAAAATTCACTTTACGACCTGTCCCTACTCTTTTTGCTTCAAGAGTTGTAAGTAATAGTGTGTTTAGAATATTTTGCATTTCGTTTCAGTTACAAAGAAGCACAAATACTCGTATTGCATTAAATGGAGGAGGGGGACGGTAGCTAAATTTTGGCCGAAAGCTTTACGGATAAACTGGGCATTTTAATGAAGTTTAGAGGGTGGAGTTGGTATTGTTGATTTTACTGCTCAACGATCGTCTGGTGCATCGTTTAATGGTTGACGTCAGCCCCACAACGGTATTTGCTCAAATGATCATTCATCACAACCTTTGGGCCGTATTATCACGATCAGCATTTTTTTGCTCTTATACAGATCCCTGATAAAGGACAAAACTCGCTCCACTGCGCCCTGGGCGGTTAGAATTTTGTTAAATGTGTACGGGGCTTAAATAATGTCCTGCATCGTTATTAGTAGCTTTGAAGTACATAGAACCATACATTCAGAACCATTCCATATATCCGTGCATTTAGCTTTCTTCTAACACTCCTTGAAATCGATACATATAGAACATGAGGCCAAAAAGTGGGCACAACCTTTCGAATAAAACAGAAGTTTAAATTCAATATTAATACAAATTTCAATTAGATACTGATTACACAAATTGCACATTAGGATTTTAAATGTCTAATTGTAAAGTTTGCTCCTTATAATACAGGGTTTCCATATAAGATCCTATGCATTCCTTCAAATTTCTATTGAAGTGTTTTAGAAAGTCAAAGGAAGAGTCTACTAATATAAAAGAGGCTACACGCTATCGATCGAGAACTTTTATAGTTCCTCTAATACTGAATTGAACAAGTTATAATTCTTATCTCGAAAACGAAGCAAGATAGGCCCAAATTTTCAATTTGGAGAGAACAAAGCGGAATGAGGTACAGTGATAGAATGAGGTAAACTGTCTATTTCCCACCGGAGGCACAGAAGATGAATGGTATTTTCTGAAATTCGTCATTCGCACACTGTGCGTCGTACAATAAAAACGTATTGACTGCTGCTTGTCTTTGACACACACACACACCCATATATATATAATGCAATATAGTATATAACACCTGCATAGCATGTAATACGTAAAATATCGAGTTTTCAAAATGCAGAAAATAGGATTTAAATTTCTGAAATAAAAATGATTGGTGTAGAAAGTGAATGGTAATTGAGTATAGCCGTGAATTTTCATAACCATTACGCTGAAGCATAACTTAGGATATTTTAAAATTATCCCATGGGTAAAAATAATTTTATCTTGGACGTAGGATTCTCAGCGATAAATTTTGTGAAGCTCAATCAAGAACTGCTGTAACGTCAGAAAACATTGATAATGTACAACAATGATTACCTTAGATCGTCATGTCACATATGATGAAATTGGGGCATTTTTTAACATTTTAAGGACCCGAGTGCATTTAATTTTACATGATCATTCACATAAGGACACACATAATTGGCATAAGGTCACAAGTCAAAAAGGTATGTGGCCGTTAGATTGCACACAATTTAACTCAAAATATTCGTGTCAAATGGTACACAAAAATCACAAAAGATTCCACTCTTGTGCCTCAAAACATGGCTTTGATATTGTACCATGTGACGGAAGGTAGATTTATTCCTATGAACCCCCCCCCCAAAAAAAAAATCTACTGTTTGAGTGTTTCAAAATGAACCAAATCCTATAGAAGTTGTTTGTGCACGAAGTGCTTTAAGGAAAATAATTGATTCGTTTTTTGGTAAATCCGGCCATGTTCTAACCGTTGCTTTGGAGAATCGTAGAACAATATACTATTATGTTGATTTGTATGCGGCAATTTGTTTGCCAGAAATAGTTGCTCAAATGAGAAATAATAATGCAAAACTTTTAATCTCCGTTCACCATGATAAGACAAGCTCACACACTGCATATCAAACGATTAATTTTTAAAGCAGGGAAAAAATGATTTGATGAGTCATTGTTCTTATTCGCCTGATTTAAAATATTCCCCAATGACTCGAATAATCAAAATCTCAACAATCAAAAATAAAATACTTGATCAACGATTTAACAGCTCTGAAGGAGCCGCTGAAGCTTATTACGATCTATTTCCATACAACAATATTTTGTGTATTTTTTTCTAAGAGCTTAAATAGTAGCCTACGTAATGCAGGGAAGGATGTTGTTGCGAACGCGCAATATTTCCTTTGGTGCCTCCTCTGGTTTGTTTCGTTTGTTTTTAAAATAGTAGTAGCTGTTTTGAGAAAATACTTTCGTCAACATTTCGTGAATGATATCAGTTATTCTGTGGAATTAGTGGAGCATTTAGGTGCTGTTTGATTGTATATTGTTCCTGTTTACTTTGTGCTTGTGAATAAACGTAAATTATCCAGAAACTTGGACTTGTTCTTATATCCTACGTGTACATCTACGATTCCATAGGATACGTTTTGTAACAATATTTTATCATAGGACGAACTGAACGGATTTCAAGTAAAAATGCAGTATCAGCTGCTTTTCAAGGACTTAAGGAAGTTCATATTGCGATTCACGTTACCAATTAGTTGTCTTTAAACACCAGTCTAAAGGGGGATTGAAAATCACAGAAAAAATGAAAATTAAATAAAGTTCATGGAAACCGGCGACGCGCTTGGATTTGAATTGTAAACCAGCCTTTATCTGTCATTGACGGTGCTTTTAGATTTTTTAGAAAAACTTCATATCTAGGCATGGCTGGCCTTCCAAATGGTTGCTCAAGGCCTCGGACGAGTCGGTCGGTTTGGGTCTTCAACATCTAGCATGGCATCAATTTGTCAAATATGTTTTATTTTTCTGCGATACTATTCAAGACCGACAAATTCTTCAAAGACTTTTAAATTATCATCAATTCATCATACTTAACTGATCTACATAAAATTGCCCGTAGATTCGCCCACAAGTTAAAGAAAGATGGAATGAGTTTATTCCAGTTGCCCAGACAATGGAGAACCTCTTTGGTGCGTCTTGAAAAAGTTTACATAGATAGTCAAAGTTTACTTTGCAGACAAAATCGATCGCAGTGTATTAACATGTTTCTAATATTTTTTTTTTCATTTATTTACAAGGCATGCATAAAGTATACTAATTTTCAGTTGAGATATTTAGCGTTTAAAATTTTACTAGGTTTCTGGATGGTATGTAAAATATAAGTTACTTTTCAATTGTTTGGCTTTTTAAAACTATAAATTGATTGAGGTGTTTGAGTTTACAAAAAATACAACTTTTCATTAATATAATACTATAAAACAACATTTCATTATGTATTATTACTAGATCATAACGCTTTATTAGATCTCATACTGCTTAATTTAAGAAGAAAGGGGGAATGACATTAACGAAAAATGATTTGCTAGTTAAAAATCAAGACCCGCCCGTTACTAGGCTACACCTATTTTTTTAAAAATAGTGAGTAGAAGGAAAGTAGTGATCTGGCTTGAGATTTTTGGGTTATTTCTGTGAGGACTAATTGGGTGAAATATTTGTTTTATCAATTTTGAAGGAAGTGGGAGCGGGGGGGAGGAGGGGATTATTCACCATGTGTACCACGAATTTCAAATGGCAAAAAAACAGTTGAAATAAATACGCTTTAAAGACATTTCAAGCTCTCTTATTTCAAAGTCCTGAATTAAATACGCTTTAAAAGACATTTCAAGCTCTCTTATTTCAGTCCTGAATTAAATACGCTTTAAAAGACACGTCAAGCTCTCTTATTTCAAAGTCATTAACGTTATAAAACACTCAGTCCATCTTTTGAGGTAGTATGAAAATATTGTCAAATAAAATTTGAAAAATAAAATAAAATACAAAATCCGTGGAAAATTTGAGCTTTGGTCAAGTGATCTGATGAAGATTTTTGGTAAGAAATTATAAGTCTTAAGACTTCGAATGGTGAATTAAGTGACCTTGTGAGGTCTAAATAACTTTTCGATTAATATTTCTCTCAGTTTGCATTATAATTTAAGTCTCTTGAGACAAACATCCTAACTGGTTCGGTTGTCAGACGAATCACCGATCTAATCAGCATTTTCTGCGTTCTTACTGTAGAATAAGAATATGTTTCGGATCGTGAGGTTTTCGGGGTTCTTGGAATGAGAAAAGGGTTCTTAAGCAGACGATGAAGGATTCGAGTAGTGAGTAGAAGGAAACCCAATTCAATACAACGATGACTAGAAAGAGTCTTGTATTTGGTGTGTGGTCGCAATACGTGGCAAAGTGACAGAATGCCGGGGTAACCATTCAAGCTTTGTAAATGCGTATCCATATAGGTATTATCACCGGCATAGTATATGGTAGCAGCTTGTATAATTGTCATCTATTCTGCGCATGTACACTAAAAATTAGTACTCGTATATATGTTACCAGTTGCTTTAAACAGCAATCTGCTGTAATTTCTGTGAAATCCCAATAAACTGTATATTTAAACATTGGCGTCATGTGTTATTGTCCTTGAACCGAAAGGTCAAGTATTCTAAGTTTGAGTTAATTTTGACAGATTAAGTAAAAATCCTCTACAAAGGCATCAAAAGAGTATAAAGCGACAATAAACTTTACAACCTGCTAACTTTACCTGCTAAATATCGTTGCAATTGCGCATTCTACTGGTGAAAGCGAGAGCATTTTTGTCTGATTATTTTTAAACGTAGATTGTATGTTAAGTATGGCTAATGTCATTTAATCATTTGAAGTGGATTTAAAATGTAAAAAAAAGTTTTGTGCTGATTGCAAGTGTTAAAATGAAAACTGGAATGTGCATAAGGCACAAAGTACTGGTAGTATGAACCTATGATGTATAACATGATACATATCATGTTAGTATGTTATACATCATTGCAATCCGGGGCGCTTTTTGAAATCTCTGGATTCAGATAATAATATTTTCTTATTACTTTCCATACATAATGTATAAGGAAAGTATTGTGACGGGGTCGAGAATTCGAATTCGAGTTTTCGACGGGAGACCACTTTTCAAGCATCCCTGATCACGAATCAAACATTTTTGAAGTGATGTCTATCTATGTGTGTGTGTGTGTGTGTGTGTGTGAATGTATGTGTGTGTGTGTGTGTGTCAGTGAGACTTTGGAGACGATATCTCACGAACAAATGGAGCGATTCCAATGAAATTTGGTGCAAAAATCACAATCCGTAATTACTGGAAGCCTGTTGTTTTTAAACGCGATCGAATGTTCAGAACCCCCATAAATTTTCAAATGAAATTTTAAAAAAATCATCAAAAAATCAAAACCTTTAATAAAGTTACGCAAATAGACATTTATTATGCAATTTTTTCTTAGAAAACGATTGACATGAACTTCAGAGCGCTAGCATGAGCCGTTCTCGAGGTATTTTACATTTTTCAAATAAATTTATAAAATAATCCCATAAATTAAGAAACATATATTAACTGTTAAGAAATATGTTCACTTTTCATATGCAATATCATGCGATAAATTTAGCGACATCATTCTCACGGTTCTGTGGTGATATCATTCTTGCTCCATTCATAAGAAAAGATACTTTGAGTAATACATTTGTATTTGAAGGCCAATAGTCATTTATCTGCTATAAGATTAACTTATTTCTTTCCATGACGCTTGGAGAGATTTTGGCGACGAAATTTGGCGGAATATCGCCAACTGGGCGACTTTTTAAATGTTGCCAAATTAACAAAAATCTCGCCAAATGGATAAAAATGACGCTAAATCGATGAAAAGGCGACTAACTAACGAAAATTCAATATCTTGGAAAGAATATAAGTATCTACTATAAGAATAACCTATTTTTTTTGCTGTAAAAGTAGTAAATTCATTGCATTATATAAGGAAAATCATGTGGTGCCCACATCAGACTTTTTTTATTTTGTCGATATTTACAAATTTCATGCTATTATTTCCCATCGGAAAATAATGATACTATACGGAACCCAATATTATTGGAATTGTCTGTGGCAAAGAGTATTAAAGTAATTAAATTAATTGGCAAAGAGTATTAAAGTAATTAAATTAATTGGCAAAGAGTATTAAAGTTATAAGTATTAATTGAAATCAGTCAAATTAATCTTATTCATCGGCATGACAGATCTGCTGCTAGTAATATAATTTAAGAATGTTTAAAATATACTTCGAAAAATAATAAGATGGAAAATTAATAAAAATATAATTATTTTTGAATTATTGCACTGATTATGATACAAGTTGACCTAAACACTTATAAATTGAAATATACGTACATAAATGTCGAGCAGAGACTCAAAATGAAATAAAACAATATAATACATTGCAGAATATATTCTCCTTTTGCTTCCTACACAATACATGGTAATGTATAAGAAAAGTAATTGAACAGGCTCGAAAATTAGAACTCGAATTTTTGAAAAATCTAAACGTTTTGGCCATTAAATATTTGAGTTCTCCACAAAAAACTATTTTAAGAGTAAAGGCTGTCTGACTGTTCGTCTGCCTGTGCGAAATTAAAAAACGAAATATGCAAAAATGCTTTGATAAAATATTTGTTTAATTGGTAATTTTTGCCGAAACAACGAATAAAATTAACCCGATTATTTTAGGATAAATCTTTATCGAGATATTTAAAGTCATTGAACGTTTTACCACGTCCCAATTTTAAAATACGCCAAGTCGCCAAATGAAATCGAAAATCGAAATAAAATTGAAATATCGATATGATTTCAAAACAGTAGCAGTTTATAATTTTGTTTTCCAATTAAATTACATTGAAATCATCATGACAGACACAAAAAAGAAAAATATGTACGTCTGTATGGAAAGTCATATGTTAAAAGCATGAGCCTTTCATGTCTGTTCCACATTGATAATTCCTGTGGCCTTTATAAATGCGTCCAGGGTCTAAAAGTTGTGGGACCCGATTTCGGTAATCCCACACCACTCTATTTCCCCATACTGAAGCTCCTAAATGTGCAAACTGGCGCAACGGCGGCCATTTTGTCTCCCAGTTCAAACCATGGGAGTAGCATCCTGACGATTTCTGAAATCCCAAGCGAACTATCATAAAAAGGCCTCATATGCACTGGCGTAGACTTTTCACTTTGGCTGGGGGGGGGGGGAGCGCGAGCAAGTAGGTCTCACTCCCCCCCACCAGTAATTTCATTTTTTATTTCACATTTTTAATTGAAACATGGTTTTATACAATAATTTTTTTATATAATATACATAGTGCAATAGTTGTATTTATCTATAATGTAAAGAAAAATGTGTATATGGAAAAGGATGTGATAGATGAAAATCAATTTCTAAAAATTTTTATAAAAGTTTTGACTTTAATATTTGATAACAAAATCGAAGCATTTACAATATTTGAAATAGTAATGATGTTATAACCCTAAAATAAAATGCAAATGTAAGATCTTTAATTTATAATCACAATTTTCAATATCTATAAGAGTTTTAAAGACATTTTCAAGAAACAAAAAAAAAACAAATTGTTAAAACATATATTTTTTCAAATAGACAGCTTTTATTAACGTTTTGTATTTCAGTCTTGTGTATAAAGATTTATTAAATTACAGCAAAAGTATTTCTTCGGTTTTGATTTAATATGATAAACTCGTTGGCTAATTTTTCCATGTTTAAATTGTCAGCTTCGTCCTTGTAAAAATTAATTATAGCTAAATTGTTAAGTATCACTTGAGTCATTGTTGACCGCAGGGAAGTTTTTAATCTTCTAAGCATGCTAAAATATTTTTACGATGAGCACGATGTCACTGGTTTCGTTAATATTTATGAGATCATTTTTTTCACTTCGCTGAGGCAAGAAAATACTATGGGATCTTGTTTAAAACTATCCAGAACATCAGAGAAAGTTATAATGTGAAAACCCTTGGCATGATACATATTTCTGTTCAAACTGATACAATATTTCTGTGCAATTTTGGGGGGGGGGGGCATCGCCCCCCTCAACTCTACGCCTATGCTCATATGAACAATAAATACGGTAGAATGCCACACATCCGAAAATTGGCAATCCGAAAAAATCGATTATCCGACAATTTAATTATGTTGTTTTTACAAGTTCAAAAGAAAACACTAATAAAATACGGATTCATTAAAAAAACTAAAATCTGCGTTAATCTTCTCACTTTAGTTGCTGGAATAGAAGGACCCTTGTGTCAAAAATATTTTATAGGTATTTTTATGATATAAAATACTTCTGGGTTCGAAACTACTTTGTCACAATGGTTAATCCGACACTGGGTATATAAAAAATAGCACCATGGGAATTATAGTACCATGATCTCAATATGTTCAACTCCAAACTGATAGACAGGTTTTAGGCGAAACGTTGTAAAGAACACTATAAACTAATGCCTTATAATAAAATGTAGAATTATATAAAATACCAAGAAAACTTTGGATTAGGTATAGTGTAAAATGCACTAAAGAGTCTTAAAAAAAAGGAAGATAAATTCAATAAAAATAATATAAAAAAATGTGAAGCCCTGTGCAAATATGAGGCCCAAGGGGTTGCTTGGGTTACTTTGGTCCCCGGACGTCCCTGAGCAATGATTGTACACGGCGGATAGATGATTTCTTTCTCGTACATTTCTCTGAATCTCAAGAAAATCAAAACATTCTGGACTACTTTCTTGAATAATTGGTACAGTTTTTTGAGAGCAGAACGTATTGTACAACTAAATTGCGTACCAAATAACAACCATGAGCGCGCCATTGGCGCAACCATGAGCGCGCCAATAACACAAGCAGAGGATCATTGCCTTCAGCGGTTGGAGTCAAAATGGCGGTTGCTTCAGCCTGCGTATATAGGAACCCAACCCCATACGGTATACAAATCGGGGATTTTGCAACAGGGGGAGATCACGTAAACCCACAAAAAAGATTAAAGACCACATGCATTGTTGGGGATATAATCCTCCTTTACTTTGCAGGCGTACATGGAAAAACGTATACATAACTGAATTATTTATGGAAATTTGATGCCTTTAATATTTACTGTAAATATGGCCGATTTGTACAGAAAGTCCTTTATAGATATTAATACTGTAATAATGCATACTAATATATATATCCTTGGTCAAGTAATTTACATAAAAATGTTTTTCGCAATATTATCATTAACCAATTAACTAGAAATAAACGATTGAATAGTAGAGAGTATGATCAAAAGCATCACGATACAGAGTTTATAAATGAAGCTGTAAAACACGGTTACCCCATGGGTTTTGCAATTAAAATACTTTCAGAATTCACAGGGTTAACTGTAACTGAATGTAAGGGCAGATATTTAAACAGTTGAAACATTGTCATTGAATAGCGACGACTCGCGAGTATTGAGTATGGTTATTTGTGAAGTGAACTATAAGTTGGAGTTTTATACATCGGACAGTTTTGGTAAGAATTTTGGAATTTGTTGAGACGGGTTATATCGGCACGTTCTTTTGTAGGCATATTGAGTGAATTGAATAGTTTTATCGTATGTCATCCAAATTGTATTTTTGAATTTTTGCTGTGGGTTTTTGCTGTTCGGTAATTGATGGTATTAAGGCCATTCCATGTATAAGTATCGGCTTCCGGGAGTGTCGCCATGGCATAAAGCATTGCTTAACCGGAGAGTGGGGGTCACAACTAACCCCCGGCCACTTGTGATACTTTTCGTTTTTCACATTCATTCTTTGCTTTTCTGTACTTAGGTATTCTTTTTGGAAAAAAAAAAAATATATATATATATATATATATATATATATATAAACAGACTAAAAATAAAAATGTGATGTGGGCAGCACATGACTTTCCCTGCAGACTTATATCCGCGTTCTCTTTATTTTAATTAAATTTAATTCACTTTTAATTCAATTTTCATTCGCATTTGGTTCTGGACTTATTTTCAAAAGTGGCGTAGAGAAAATACGAAAAAACTAAAATATCTCGAGAACGGCTACTCCTAGTGTAATGGGGTTGGTCTAATTCTATTCTTTGTTAAAAATTACGAATAAAACAAGCATTTAATGGATATATTTCAGCATACGTAATTTTTTATTTTAGATTTTGACGATTTTTTAGGGCTATTTTGCAAAGAAGGACAGGTTATTTTTTTGCGAATCCTACTAAAATATAATTAGCACCAGAGTGACCCACCAGCAACTTATCTACCGAATTTTGTGAAATTCGGTCCATTAGTTTTTTAGATAGAGTGGATACAGGCTTTTGCGGGTCATTTCGCAAAAATAGGCGGGTTTTTTTTATCGCGAGTCATACCCAAAACTAATCAGCACCAGTTTCGTCCACAAGTGACTTACCTACCAAATTTTATGAAATTGGGTCAATTAGTTTTTTAGTTTGAGTGGATACAAAATCTGCACAGACACACAGACAGACACACAGACATACGTCATTCAAAAAATAGTTTTTTCGTATTCTAGAGGTCTCGAAACGCGTAGATCCGTCGAAAACGTGAGTTGCGATTTTCGGCATGATTTCAATACTTTCCCTATACATTACCATGTATTGCAGGGAAAGTAAAAATCTGTTTCAAATCACACTTCAAATGCTGCAACTAGCGTAAGGGATTAGTATCGCACTGTTTAGCCGCTATACACAATCGCGCATTGCCAATGACATAATGAACGCTGTTACAAATTATACTCTAGAACCGTGCGAGGTGTGCTGAGGATACAAGAATTAGTTTAAATTTTTGGGTAACTAACACGTTTATTTACAAGCACAGTGTAAACAGGAACAATGTACAGTAAATGCGCAGCTGACTAAAGGATGTTTAAGATGATGGACTAAAGGATACAGCCCAAATTACCGAAGATAGAAATTTGAAATTTTGCGAACTTAATCTATAAACAATGTATTTGTAGAACTTAACCTATAAACAATGAGGCAAATCTAAAATCTTGAAATTTCGTTCGGAACTTTCTCACATAGGGAAAATTTTTGTTATAGCATTATTTCGACTGTTATTCCATACCAGATTGACACACAAAATTCGCTTTAAAATGAGTTTGCTCAGAAAAAAAAAATTATCCTACATTTTCTTAATTGGCACTATTGGCGAACAATCAAACGCGTTCTTAAAATATTTTAATGTACAATTACAGTAGATGATAATTTTTAACACTTTACAATATAGTTGAAAAGTGCTTATGACTTTGTTCATTCTGTTTGTCTATCCGTTAGCACGATAACTGCCATACAAATTACTTTTTATGGCAAATGAAATTTTAGTACGTTGTTCAGACGGTCTGTGAAACCTATGGCAATATAAATAAATAATATCATCCAATTTGTTTTGTACTGAACCCGGGTTGAAAAAATTAAATACATTGAACTCTATGAGACCCAATTTTTCAAACATTTTTTAAGCGAGTTTAAAATTCATAAATTGCTTCAAAAGTTTTAGAAAGTATTGCAAATTATATGAAGAGATCACGTGACCCACTTCAAAATAAAATATGGCATCCATCTTGTGTCAAAATTGTGATTTTTAAAGTTCTTTTTAATTTATATTTAGTGTTGTCTGCGTCCTAAAACCGCTTTATTTTTGCTTAATTTCTGTGTATCTACATTGTGAAACAACGCAATTATAATATATTTGAGTTTAAATCATCAATGCCATCCATCTTGTGTCAAAATCGTGATTTTTAAAGTTCTTTTTAATTTGTATTTAGTGTTGTATTCGTCCTAAAGCAAGGTTTATTTTTGCTTAATTTCTGTGCATCTACATTGCGAAACAACGCAATTACAATATATTTGAGTTGAAATGATCAAGAAACTTTGATTATTTCTACAACGAAGCCTAATTTTCCCTTATGGAGAATGTAAACACATAAAGATGTAGGATGAGTTGCATAAGAATTGCTGAATTTCTTTAACACAAAATTATTTAGCTCTTTGAGTCTGAAATATAGCGGATATGAATGAAACATTAATTGATTTTACATAGAGAACAGACGATTTTATACCAGACTTTTTCGATGAAGTTTTAAGCATAGAGTTAAGTTACGTTTACTTCCATGGTCTTAAGTTTTTCGATAAAATAAATTATTGTAGTTTTGTGACGAATGAAAGGAATGAAATAAAAGTATATGAATGAAATATTTACAACTTTTACATAGAGAGACAGGCGATTTATATTTCAATGACGCAATTTGAATAAATTCCATTTTTTAATGAATTTTAATATTTCGAATGTAATAACTTATTGTATTATTGTGATAATTTAAAAAATATTACCACTGAATGTATCGCATTTTAGAGAGGTTTAAACCAGGCGATTTTTATTTCAATGACTTCACTTGAATAAAGTTCATTTTTTCGATGAAGTTATAAGTTTTCAAATACAATAAATTAATGTAGTATTGCGATAATTTTGAAAATATTGCCGCTGAATGTAGCGCATTTTAGAGATGTTTAAATAAAATTGCATTGCAGTTGGAAAGTGTTTCATAATCAATGCTTTATTCATGATTGATCTGTCCTGTTATTATATTTAATTTATAGGTCTTGATTCCTAGCTAGGATGTATAGTAACTAAAGTAAGCGAATTATGTTACGAATACAGAAATCGTTTGTAGGTTTTCTTCAAATCAAATTATGGAAAAACAATGCTATAAGAAAGTGTATCTCAAATGTTGTGAGACCCCAGAACGGTAAAGACTTTTGTATAAAACGACGGTTGGAGTCAATGAATTTATTCGTAAATACCGTTGTCATTTTTAAGTTCATAATGTAAACTAACGTAAGTATTAATAATTAATCATGGCATAATTATAAAAAATCTGATGTGGACAGCACATGACTTTCCTTATATAATGCAATGAATTTACTACTTTTACGGTAAAAAAAGAGGTTATTTTTATAGTAGATACCTATATTCTTTCCAAGATATTGAATTTTCGTCAATTAATCGCCATTTTCATTGATTTGGCGTCATTTTTATCCAATTGTCAAGATGTTCATTAATTTGGCAACATTTAAAAAGTCGCCAAGTTGGCGACATTCCGCCAAATTTGCCGCCAAAGTCACCAAGCGTTATGGACGGAGAAAAAAGTTATTCTTATAGCAGATAAATGATTATTGGCGTTCAAATACAAAAGTATTCCTCAAAGTATCTCTTCTCATGAATGGAACGAGCTAGATCTACGAGATTGATGTCACCAAATTTATCGCAAGATATTACATATAAAAAGTGAACATGTTTCTCAACAGTTAATATTTTTTTTTTAATTTATGGTATATTTTGAAAATTTTTTTGAAAAATGGGCAATATCTCGAGAACGGATCATGATAGCGTTCTAAAGTTTATGTCAATCGTTTTCTAAGGAAACATTACATAAGAAATGTCTATTTGCACGACTTTATTAAAGGTTTTGATTTTTCATGATTTTTTCAATATTTCACTCTAAAATTTAGGGAGGTTCTGAACATTCGATTGCGTTTGAAAACAACAGGCTTTCAGTATTCACGGATTGCGATTTTTGTACCAAATGTCATTCGAAGCGCTCCATTTCTTCGTGGGATATCGTCTGCACAGGCTCACTGACACACACATCCACACACATACTTTCACACACATACACACACACACAGAGACATCACCTAAAAATGTTTGATTCATGATCGGTGATGCTTGAAACGTGCTCTCCTGTCGAAAACTCGAATTCGAATTTTCGACCCCGTCACAATACTTTCCTTATACATTATGTATAAAAGGAAATTAATAATTTATAATATTCAGTATAAAAATGCATTATTGTACAATTAAATTATTTTTACTGTATTATTTTATTGGTTTCAAATTGTTTAATTGATTTAAGAAAAAGAAAACGGTATTGAAGGAAATATTTTTCCATTCTAATTCACCATAGAAGTCTGAGTAATATTATACATATCAACATTTCAATGCGGCTTGCTCGCGACATTGATGTTATTTAGCCGTGCTGACCCTGAGCTTTTCAGCACTTTCGCAAATATTATTATCCTTAGACTATTTCCACTATGAAATAAGCATTCATATAAAATGCTTAGAAAACTATAACGACAAATTCCAAGAGAATCTCTAACTTTCGGGTATAATGGATACCCAGGCCCATCGATTGAGGACCACAGCTGTAAATGATTGTTTCTTAACATAAAATATCTAGAAACATTAAGAAAAATTTGATGTGGGTAGCACATGACTTTCCTTATATAATACAATGAATTTACTACTTTTATAATTAAAAACATGCTATTCTTATAGTAGATACTTATATTATTTCCAAGATATTGAATTTTCTTCCATTAGACGTCATTTTCATTGATTTAACCATTTTTATCCATTTGGCAAAATTTTCGTTAATTTGGCAACATTCAAAAAAGCCGCCAAGTTGGCGACATTCCGCCAAATTCGTCGCCAAAATATCGCCAAGCGTTACGGACGGAGAAATACGTTATCCTTACAGCAGATAAATGGCTATTGGAGTTCAAATACAAAAGTATTACTCAAAGTATCTTTTCTCGTGAATGGAACGAATTATATCCACGAGATAGATGTCACCACATTTATCGCATGATATTACATATGAAAACTGAACATGTTTCATAACAGTTAATATATTTTGTTTTATTTATGGGATTTTTTGATAAATTTATTTCAAAAATGGGCAATATTTCGAGAACGTTTCATGCTAGCGTTCTAAAGTTTGTGTCAATCGTTTTCTAGGGAAATATAACATAATAAATGTCTATTTGCGTAATTTTATTAAGGGTTTTGATTTTTTGATGATTTTTTCAAAATTTCACTCGAAAATTTAGGGGGGTTTTGAACATTCGATTGTGTTTTAAAACAATAGGCTTCCAGCATTCACCGATTGTGATTTTTGTACCAAATTTTATTCGCATCGCTCCATTGGTTCGTGGGATAATCGCATTTTAGAGATGTATAAATAAAATTGCATTTCAGTCTGAAAGTGTTTCATAAGACAGGCCGACACGATTTTTGCTGACTTAGAGTTGATAGTTGATTTTAAGGCATTTTGATGTGCTGTAATCAAAAATCATATTAGTTTTCGCGTATCACGTCACGCTTTATCTCTAAAGTACTTTGCATGTCCAAAGATGAGCAAAAAGTGGGTACTTTACGTGAATGATTTAAGGTAAACAAATGATATTCAGAATTGTGTGATAAATAAGTTTTAAAAATGTTACAATGACTAACAAACAAATATTGCATTAATATAGTAATATTTTTTTACATAATTTTATTTAATATAGTAATATTTTTTTACAAATTGCATTAATATAGTAATATTTTTTTTTCCAAATAACGAACACGTTTCTGTTCCCTGTTTGTGGCCGATATTGAGAACTTTTACTATAACTTTTAGCGTGGAAACTATTTACGGTTTCATGGAAGACATTTGTGCTTGAATTTTTACTTTCCTTGCACTATACTTCGACAAGCCCTTTTAATACTCCAACAGTAATCTACCATCATCTGAGTTTCCCACCTTCCTTGATATCGCCCTTCTATCATTTTAATGTCTTGGCCGAACCTTTCACCTTGTTCATCTAGATTTGTGGGAAATACATCAAGATCATATAGTGCATTATTAATTTTTTCAGATTTTTATCAGCAAATCCCTCATGAATTGCGGGATCAAAAGTTTGATTCATACACCATTAAAGCAATGAACACGAAATGCGATATTTCGAAAACTTGACGTTATACAAAAAAAAATAGCGTCATACTTGAAATCAGCATACCAAAATTAGTAAAAAAAATCTGATATGGGCAACACATGACTTTCCCTGCAGACTTATATTCACGTTCACTTTATTTTAATTAAATCTAATCCAATTTTCTTTCGCATTTGGTTACTGGACTTAATTTCAAAGGTCGCGCAGAGAAAATACGAAAAAACTAAAATGTCTCGAGAACGGCTATTCCTAGTGTAATGGGATTGGAATTATTCTTTACATCGTTAAAAATTACGTATAAAACAAGCATTTAATGGATATATTTGAGCATACGTAGTCTTTTATTTTAGATTTTGACGATTATTGCGGGCCATTTCGCAAAAAGAGGCAGGTTATTTTTTTCGCATAGTACCAAAATCTAATCAGCATTAGGGTAACACACAAGCGACTTATTTACAGAATTTTGCGAAATTCAGTCCATTAGTTTTTCAGCTAAAGTGGATACAGGCAAATTTTGCGGGCCTTTTCGCAAGAAAATGTGGGTTCTTTTATCGCGAATGGTACCCAAAACTATTCAGCCCCAGATTCGCCTACAAGTGATATACATTAGCATGCATTGCAGGGAAAGTATTTTTTTTTGTGTGTGTGTGTGTGTAAGCCTGTGTCATTGCTTTTTGCATGATTGATCTTTCTTGTTATATCTTGATGATCGTAAAATTATTTACAAATACATTCAAGTGGTTCCAACCCTTCTTATATCTTTATGAACAGTTTAATATGATAGCTTTTATATGATAGCTTTCATAAGATAGCTTCCAATGGCTAGGAAATAAATAAATACGCATTTAACAATATTTTCATGTCGCACCATTTTTACTCAGTTCCAATGTTGCCATCTTGCTATTAAATTTAAATGAATATACTCTTATACTTTAATATATAACATATTTAACAAAAATACGTTATATATTAAACGCATGTTATATACTAAATATGTTATATACCAAACTTATTATACGTATATGTTATATACTAAACGTAATAAACGTATATGTTATATACTAAACGTATTAAACGTATGTCATATACTAAACGTTTTAAACGTATATGTTATATATATATTAAACGTATATATGTTATATACTAAACGTATGTCATATACTAAACGTTTTAAACGTATATGTTATATATATATTAAACGTATATATGTTATATACTAAACGTATTAAACGTATGTCATATACTGAACGTTTTAAACGTATATGTTATATATATATATATTAAACGTATATATGTTATATACTAAACGTATTAAACGTATGTCATATACTAAACGTTTTAAACGTATATGTTATATATATATTAAACGTATATATGTTATATACTAAACGTTTTAAACGTATATGTTATATATATATTAAACGTATATGTTATATATATTAAACGGATATGTTATATATATTAAGCGTATATGTTATATATATTAAACGTATATTTACCCAAACAGTTGTATGAAAATCAAGGAAAGATTTATTTTATCCCTTATATACAAGGAGAAGAAACAATCAACGCCCTACACGTGGACGTGATAGATTGAGAAGACTTGTATTGACTGATACATCTTAGTCCTGGGTTAAAGATACATTTTCGTGACTTGCTTCTGCAAGTGACATTCGAAGGAATTAAATATACCCTTAGAACATGAATGGAATGAATGAAGTATGCTGAGAAAAATACATATTCGAGATAGTGCCAAATTACAAACTATACGATGTGGTCGTTACATGAAAATATTTGCAGGCTCAGATTTGTTTGATGTTTTTGTGATTTGTTTGGTGCTTTTGTGATGATTGCGTTAATTAGAATGCGCATAAAGTTCCTAGCAAATTTCTTAAACAGCACTCCAGTAACTCTGTAAAGAATGATCCAAGGAGTATCCAAGTTAGGGTCTATCTTATGGCGCCAATTCTTCAAATATAGAGAAGAACATAAAACTCTTTTGAGCGTGACCGATAATCTAAAACTTACATACGGCGCATGCGCAACCCCTCAGTGCAGACACATAAAAGCAAGTTCTGAACGCTTTGAGATCATTCTTATTACTTTCCTTATATACATAATGTATAAGGAAATTATTGTGACGGGATCGAAAATTCGAATTCGAGTTTTCGACGGGAGAGCACGTTTCAAGCATCCCAGATCACGAATCAAACTTTTTGAAGTGATGTCGCTGCGTGTGTGTGTGTGTGTGAAAGTATGTGTGTGTGTGTGTGTGTCAGTGAGTCTGTGGAGGCGATAACTGACGAACGAATAGACCGATTCGAAAGAAATTTGGTACAAAAATCACAACCCGTAAACACTGGAAGCCTATTGCTTTTATATGCAATCGAATGTTCAGAACCCCCCTAAATTTTTGAGTGAAATTTTGAAAAAATCGTCAAAAAATTAAAACCGCTAATAAAGTTACACAAACGGACATTTCTTATGTAATTTTTCATTAAAAAACGATTGAGATAAATTTTAGAACGCTGACATGAACCGTTCTCGAGATATTGCACATTTTTCAAAAAAATTACCAAAAAGTCATATAAAATAAAAATAAAAATTCCTATTGAGAAACAAGTTCACTTTTCATATGTAACACCACGCGATAAATTTAGTGACATCATTCTTGTGGATCTAGCTCGTTCCACTCATGCAAAAAGATGCTTTGAGTGATACTCTTATATTTGAATGCCAATAATCATTTATCTACTCTAAGAATAACTTTTTTCTTCGTCCATAACGCTTGTCGTGATTTTGGCGACGAATTTGGTGGAATGTCGATAACTTTGCGACTTTTTTATATGCTGCTAAATTAATGAAAAACTCGCCAAATGGGCAAATATGACGCTAAATCAATGACGCCTCATTGATGATGACGACATGGAAAATGACGACTCATTGACTAAAATTCAATATCTTGGAAATAATATAAATAACTATTATAAAAGTAATCTATTTTTTTTACTGTAAAAGTAGTAAATTAATTGCATTATATAAGAAAAATCATGTGCTGCCTACATCAGATTTTTTCAGATAGCTACGTTGTACGCGATGTTTTTGTGTGTAGCACGGTTTTACATATGTTCTTGTAAATAAAGTTATATTTTATATATATATATCTTTCTGATAAATGCAATTCTACATCGCACCTTTGCCATGTGAGTGGTGACCGGAGATGTAATTTGAAAACGATAGTAGTGTTCCGAGACAAGCGAAGAGTATATCATCTTACAAATAATATGAGTTCGTTTACGCACTTCCAAAGCGTTTTTAAATGGAGATTCTGCTTGCTTCAATTTACTTGAATTCAGAAAATGGTACGTGTTCAGTTTAGCTAATACACGGTGTAGAAGACCCAGACCGTCCGACCCATCCAAAGGACACGAGCAACCATTTGGACGGCCGGGATAATACACGGTGTGTAAAAATTGGTAGTTTCTTATTTGCAACTAGAAGGTATGTTGGTTATATGACGGAATTAAAAATTTGCAAAGCATGGTCTAATATTTAGCCTCATTTTTATCACTTTGGTGATATTTTTATCAATTTGGTGACATTTTCGTCAATATGACAGTATTAAAAAAAGTCGCCAAAATTGCGACATCTCGCCAAAATTTTCGCCAAGCATTACGTACGGAAGGAGAAATAGGCTATTCTTACATATTAAAACATGTTTATTTTTCAATTCATTCAACATTAAAGGGCTTTCCAGATGGAAAAACGTAAGAAAACTATTATATTTGGCCTTTATTCTTCATTTTTACATTTTAAAATGCTGTTTAAAATGTAATCTATTATTATTTTTTTCACTTTTCGGTGAAAGCACAGAAGTCTTTTTACCTCTGCAATCCATCATCGAAGATTCGTCCCTGCTTGGCATGCGATGAAAGACTTCAGAGTACACTTTTGCGGCGCCATCATACATAAAAAGTTTGAATACTTTTGTTACTATAGCAAGTTCATATTTGTTTTCTGAGATGATTAAGATCCATTACATGTCTCGAAAATAATGAGCATAAATTCATTCTTATCATTTAATCGGTCCTGTCAGAAAATTCGGCTGGTCACAATATTTCTGTGTTGCATTTTTTCTCAATCCTTCCGCCAAATTAAAACACTCAATAAAAGGAATAACAGTACCCCTTATTAACACTTTATAATAAAGTTGAAAAGTGTTTATGATTTTGTTCATTCTGTCGGTCTGTCTGTCCGTTAGCACGATAACTGCCGTTTATGACTTAATAAAAATGAAATTTTAGTATGTTGCTCAGACTGTCTGTGGGAGCTATGTGAATATAAATAAATAATACCACCCAATTAGTTTTGGATTGCAACCGGGTGGAAAAACTGAAATACATTGAACCCTATGGGACCTAATTTTTCAAATATTTTTAAGCGGATATAAAATTCACAAATTGCTCCGAAAATTTTAGGAAATATTCAAATTATCCCATACAATATATAAAAAAAAATTCAACAAAATATATTAAGTAGTTTTTAAATAAAAATTAAAATAAGAATTACACCTCTTATATGAAGAGATCACGTGACCATTATATAAAGAGATCACGTGACCCAATTCAAAATAAAATATGGCATCCATCTTGTGTCAAAATCGCGATGTTTAAAGTTCTTTTTAATTCATATTGAGTGTTGTATCCGTCCTAAAACCGCTTTATTTTTGCTTAAATTCTGTGCATCTACATACTGAAACAACGCAATTACAATATATTTTAGTTTAAATGATCATCCAAATTTGATTATTTCTACAACGAAGCCAACTTTTCACTTATCGGAAATGTAAACAGCAAAATATGTAGAATGAGTTGTATAAGAATTGCTGCATTTCTTTAACACAAAATTATTTAGCTCATGGAGTCTGCAATATAGCTGATACGAATGAAATATTCATTGATTTTACAGAAAGAAGGACGATTTTTTTCAATGAAGTTTTAAGCATAGAGTTTAATTACTTGTACCTCCATTATCTTAAGTTTTTAAATAAAGTAAATTATTATAGCATCGTGATGAATGAAATGAATGGGGAAAAGTTAATGAATGAAATGCTGTTTTTATAGAGAGATCCAGGCGTGTTATTTTTTCTATGGCGTCATTTGAATGAATTTCAGTTGTTTTCGATGACGTTTTCAAATATAACAAATTATTGTAGTATTATGATAACTTTAAAAACATTACATGGAATTTATCGAATTTTAGATATGTTTAAACTAGGCAATTTACATTTCAATGCCGTCATTTGAATGAAGTTCACTTTTTCGATGCAGTTTGAAGTTTTCAAATATAATAAATTAATGTAGTACTGTCATAATTTTTAAAATATTACTGAGGAATGCATCGCATTTCAGAGATTTTTAAATGAATTTGCATTGAAGTTGGAATGTGTTTCATAATTAATTATTTATGCATGATTGATCTTTCTTATTCTTCATTTTTACATTAAAAAATATTGTTTAAAATATAATCTATTATTATTATCTTCACTTTTCGGTGCAACACAGAAGTCTGTTTACCTCTGCAATCCATCATCGGAGATTCGTCCCTGCTTAGCATGCGATGAAAGACTCCATAGTACATTTTTGCGGGGCCATCTTATGTACAAAATATGAATACTTTTGCATAGAGAAATATTTCCTTCGGAGGTAAACATAAGTTCGATATCCATATAATTTACATTTTATGAAATATACTCTTTTAGTGTAGTTCAAATTCAATGTTTTATTTACCATCAATAAACAGATGCAGCCAGTGTTATTGGTGGCAAAAATCTTACAACACCATTTTCTACCTTTCATTTTTAAAGATAATTGTTCTTCATATCTACAATAGACAGAGCTTAGATGATGACTGATTACATTCAGGATTGAATTTTGGAGTGAATACAGAGGGAGTGAAGTGCTAAAATTATACACATACTTTTATTTTTCCATTTAGAGTTAAAAAAATCTGATGTGGGCGAAACATGACTTTCCTTATATAATGCAATGAATTTAATACTTTTACAGTTAAAAAAAATGTTATTCTTATAGTAGATACTTATATTCTTTCCAAGATATTGAATTTTCTTCAATTAGTCGTCATTTTCATTGATTTAGCGTCATATTCATCCATTTGGCGAGATTTTTGTTAATTTGGAAATAATTAAAAATATCGCCAAGTTGGCGACATTCCGCCAAATTCGTCGCCAAAATCTCGCCAAGCGTTATGGACGGAGAAATAAGTTTAAATATAATTCTTACAGCAGATAAATGACTACTGGCGTTCAAATGCAAAAGTATTACTCAAAGTATATTTTTCATGAATGGAACGAGCTAGATCCACGAGAATAATGTCACCAAATTTATCGCATATTATTACATATGAAAAGTGAACATGTTTCTCAATAGGAAATATTTTTTTTTATTTTATATAACTTTTTGATAATTTTTTTGAAAAATGTGCAATATCTCGAGATCGGTTCATTTTAGCGTTCTAAAATTTATGTCAATCGTTTTCTAATGAAAAATTACATAAGCAATGTCTATTTGCTTTATTCTATTAGCGTTTTTTATTTTTTGACGATTTTTTAAAAATTTCACTCGAAAATTTAGGGGGGGGGAGGTTCTGAACATTCGATTGCGTATAAAAACAATAGGCTTCCAGTGTTTACGGATTGTGAATTTTGTACCAAATTTTATTCGAATCGATCCATTCGTTCGTCAGTTATCGTTTCCACAGACTCACTGACACTCACACACACACACACACATTCATACTTTCACACACACACACTCATACTTTCACACACACACACACACAGACAGACATCACTTCAAAACTGTTTGATTCGTGATCAGGGATGCTTGAAACGTGCCCTCCCGTCGAAAACTCGAATTCGAATTTTCGACTCCGTCACAATACTTTCCTTATACATTATGTATATAAGGAAAGTAAAAATGTCCTTGAAACATTTATGTGTCATATTTGGCTATAGATGGAATGTAGACGTTGAATGACACGTTTTTCCCTTCAAATTCCAGAAGAAGTAGGAGAGGTTACTATGAATTCACACCTTCAGTTATTTTCCTAATTTCGGTTCAAAAACTTTTATTTTACTCTAAATAGCTGTATCTCAGAATCGGTTATAGATGGGACTTTGGTCATGACTGATATGGAATCAGCAACAAATATAAATTCCAGTGTGAGTAATGGTAGCACTAAATGTTTATTTCCACTTCTGTTTTCAGAGATGTCATTTCTGATTATAGAATTTACAATCTTGCAGCATCGATTTCCTAGGATTGGCTAAAAATAGATCTTATGACTAAAAAAAATCTGATGTGGGCAACACATGACTTTCCTTATATAATGCAATGAATTTACTACTTTTACAGTAAAAAAAATCTGATGTGGGCAGCACATGATTTTCCTTATATAATGCAATGAATTTACTACTTTTACAGTTAAAAAAATCTGATGTGGGCAACACATGACTTTCCTTATATAATGTACTGAATTTACTACTTTTACAGTAAAAAAATAGGTTTTTCTTATAGTAGATAATAATATTCTTTCCAAGATATTGAATTTTCGACAATTAGTCGTCATTTTCATTGATTTAGCATCATTTTTATCCATTTGGCGAGATTTTCATTAATTTGGAAATATTTCAAAAAAGTCGCGAAGTTGGCGACATTCCGCTAAATTCGTCGCCAAAATCTCGCCAAGCGTTATGCACTAAGAAAAAAGTTATTCTTACAGCAGATAAATGACTATTGGCATTTAAATACAAAAGTATTATTCAAAGTATATTTTTTCATGAATGGAACGAGCTAGATCCACGAGAATGATGTCACTCAATTTATCGCATGGTATTACATATGGAAAGTGAACATGTTTCTCAAAAGGAATTTTTTTTTTTTTATGTGACTTTTTCATAATTTTTTTGAAAAATGTACAATATCTCAAGAACGGTTCATGTTAGCGTTCTAAAATTTATACCAATCATTTTCTAATGAAAAATTACATAAGAAATGTCTATTTGCGTAACTTTATTAGTGGTTTTGATTTTTTGACGATTTTTTCAAAATTTCATTCGAAAATTTAGGAGGGTTCTGAACATTCGATTACGTATAAAAACAATAGGCTTCCAGTGTTTACGGATTGTGATTTTTGTACCAAATTTGGTTCGAATCGGTCCATTCGTTCGTCAGGTATCGTCTCCACAGACTCACTGACACACACACACACACACACACATACACACACACACACACAGACATCACTTCAAAAATGTTTGATTCGTGATCAGGGATGCTTGAAACGTGCTCTCTCGTCGAAAACTCGAATTCGAATTTTCGACCCCGTCACAATACTTTCCTTATACATTATGTATATAAGGAAAGTAATAGAGATTATGACCATAATGATTGAGCAACACATTCTAGTGCAAGGGTTTTACTAAAGGTTTGTTGCTTCTTCCTTTTTCAGATTCGTCATTTCCGATTTAAAAATTTACATTTCTCTTACAGCATTTATTTCTCAGGATTAAGTAGGGAGAGATCTTTGAAAATGAATAATATGGATTCATCATCGCATTTCGGAAGGGATTGGAGGGTTTCACTTAGGAATTCCAATGTTAGCTCTGGAGATGTAAATTTTTTGAAAATTCGTATGACTCTACGAAATAAGTACGTAAATGAGTATAAAAATGCTTATTAGTTTTGACGAAAATGAAGTAAGTGCACATACCATATGTTATCATATGAAGCCGCTTTCGTAATTTGTGTTCATTGTGCAACTGCTACGTTGCCTGGATGGCCTTAGTGATATGTTAACTAATTCACGACTTATATTTACATAGAAACAATAACTGCTACTAGGAGGCGTCTGAAAGTTTGGTTTAATTCTCTCAGAGGTGCAGTCAGTAGGAATGAATCGGTTTCGCTCTCGTTACAGTTCATCTGAAAGTGTGCGTATATGCCTCAGTGGTATATGTCTTACTGTCTATGGAATACATGTAGCGACTCTAAATCAAAACTAGCGTTCGATTTTAAGAAACAAATTAGAACTTCGGTGTGTTTAGAGTTATACTACTGATGAAATTTTGGTATGCATAGGAGAGTCGATCTGACCTGAAAGTTGAGACATCTAAAATTTACATACCGAAGGTAACCAAACAACCAAATTAACAACCAAAGGTAGCAAAGCAAACACAGTTAAATTTACAATAGGTACATAATATATAGGAATATTTTTGACACAAAATGCGTAGTCAGTGACCAAAGGAAATATACGTGACGTTCTTCAACTGCAGTTTAAGCGCTTTTAATGACTCTTTATAGGCAGCTCTGAACAGAAAAGGTGTAGAAATGAAAAGATTGTATCAAGCGCGTTGCTACGGGGTAAATAAATAAAATATGTAGCTAAGGATATTTATTTTTCTTCTTGCGCAAAGGTTTAGAGTAATTTTACTTTCCCTGCAATACATGGTAATGTATAGGGAAAGTATTGGAATCATGCCGAAAATCGCAATTCGAGTTTTCGACGGATCTGCACGTTTCGAGACCTCTAGAATACAAAAAAATTATTTTTAGCGTGACATCTGTGTGTGTGTGTCTGTGTGTGTGCCTGTTTGTGTGTCTGTCTGTGCAATGTATGTATCCACTATAACTAAAAAAACTAATGGACCGAATTTCATAAAATTTGGTATGTAAGTCACTTGGGTGAGACGCTGGTGCTGATTAGTTTTTGGTAGGATTCGTAAAAGCAAAACCTGCCTCTTTTGCGAAATGGTTCGTAAAAACTTCATATATCCACTCTAGCTAAAATCCTAACTGACCAAATTTCACAAAATTTGGTAGATAAGTTACTTGTGAGACACTCTGGTTCTGATTAGATTTTGGTACGATTCGGAAAAGAACAACCTGTTTTTTTACGAAATGGCCAGCAAAAATGTCATGTATCCATCCTAGCTAAAATTCTAATTTACGAAATTTCACAAAATTTGGTAGATAAGTTACTTGTGGGACACTCTGGTGTTGATTAGATTTTGATACGATTCGGAAAAGGACAACCTGCATTTTTTACGAAATGGTCCGCAAAAATCGCAAAAATAAAATAGAAAAAAACTACGTATGCTGAAATGTATATGAGCTGAAAACCGATAATTTCATGGTCATTATAATGCGCGTGTTTACAATTATCAATGATTTCTAAACGCTTTGTAATTAACATATTATTCTTCTCTGCATGAAACCTAAACCGTCTGCTTTGAAACCTAACCTTCTGATTTGAAACCTAAATCCAGTATATTATTTTATATTCTGATTCAAATTTCGATTTATTCAAGGATTCTTCACAATGGAACCAAGAAACAACACCTTGGCGGTTATATACTCTATAATAAAAAAAATCGAAGCACCAAGAAGGAGTTGTCCGATTGTAATGAAATTTCGTATGCAAAGACATTTTGAGCGAACATGCAAATAACTAAAATTTGGTGTCCAATGAATAAATAGTGGGAGCTCCAGCGCATCGGAACTGCGCAATCAGCAGGTGTATATAAGGAGCGATTCTGAATCCGTGGTCAGAATTTCTGTTGCATTTCAACAGCGGATATCTTACGTCTTTGGTAGTCATTTCTGGCACACTGATAGCACAGCGGTATGTAGGCAACATTCTACGACCGGTTGTGACCGCTCTTTTGCGACACTCCGGACTTACTTTTCAACAAGATAATGCCCGGCCGTACACGGCACATGTTGCTATGAATTGTCTTCAAGCTTGCACAACACTTCCTTGGCCAGCTATGTCTCCTGATCTCTCTCCCATAGAGCACATTTGGGATGTTACGGGAAGGTGATTGCAATCATCCACGGAATGTTGATGATTTAGCCCGACAATTGGAGACAATTTGGCAAAATCTTCCGCAGGACACCATCCGTGAACTTTATCAGTCTATGTCACGCCGGGTGATATCTTGCATTCAGGCCAGAGGTGGACCAAAGCCTTATTGACTTCCTCCCTTTGCATACGGTCAAACTCTAAATCATTGAACTGTTCTGAAATTTTAATCGTTTCTTTTCTATGTATGTTCTTCATATCCACCAATTTTTATCACAATTGGACAACTCCTTCTTGGTGCGTCGATTTTTTTTGTTATAGAGTGCATGTAATGGATGACTAACGGTATAGGTGGATGTTTGAACAATACCAAAATAAAATTTTCTGATGACCGTAGCGATAAACTATGCCAGCGGTTTCTATTCACAAAGAATTTCGCCAAACAGGATATTATCTTTTATAAAAAATAACACTGATGCGGTCCATAAATTATATTCACTGCAAATCAAAACTGTTTAATAGAAATGGCTTTTTGGAAAACCCTTTCTAGACTCTCAGCAATGTTGCCAACACACGTTTGAACGTTATGGATATAATCATGGCAAAAAATGGCTGGATATTATATATAGCTTTTGTAAGCAGGCTGCAAACTTATCTAGATTTGGCATTTTGGGGTAAATAACCTTTACACAAAATGTTAAAATCTAGTGACAAAATGACTAAGTTGGCAACCCATGCTAGAAGGCTCAAACTTATTCCCGTTAATAATGTTACACTAATAAAAAGACTGAAACAATTTTAATTTTTTAATTGTGCATGATATCTGTACTTGGGGTGTCTGTAGCGGTAAAACGGGGCGTTTTGATAAATGTAAACGTTTATTATATATATATATATATATATATATATATTAACTTAAAGTATATGTGTGTGTGTGTGTGTGTGTGTGTGTGTGAGTGTATATATATATATATATATATATATATATATATATATATATATATATATCCATATAACACAAGTTTATAGATAAAATCTATCTTATGTTTCAGAAACAAACATTTTTGTGTTCATTTCAAAGGGATATATGGACTTGAAAAATAATTTTTTCGAAATGAACTATTCTTAAGCCTAGACCTTTTCCACGTGCAAGCTTTTCTGCTTGATTTTTCTGTTTTCCTATTTTCAATTCCAACCTATAAAATTTGTTGACTATCTTTGTCTTTATGACCTGCATTACGTTTTATAATTTCCTCTTTATGGTTGAATTTCCTTTATTTCATTGTATTTTGTAGGCAAATTTTAAGATAGTGTATTATGAGTTACTACTTACATTCTACCATTGGATTTACAATTTTAAATTTATATATATATATATATGTGTGTGTGTGTGTATAAATATACATATATATATATATATATATATATATATATATATATATATATAAATAGAGAGAGAGAGAGAGAGATCATGTCAAAAAATATATTCTAAATAATAATTTTCTTCCTACTTCCAATAAAATTGAATATAAACACTTTGCCAAACACGGTTTTGAAAATATTACTATACATATTTTAGAAAAAAACAAAATCAGCAGATAGGATTTATTTTGAAAACTACTATAATTAATCACAGTGTACTCTTTTTCCATATGGATTAAATTAAATGTATCTAAATGGTAATGTTGTAAAAAATAATTTTGTAGATAATAAATATTCTATTTTTAATCACCTTTTTTTGAAACCCCATTTAAATATAGTGAATCAATCAAACTCAAAAGATTTAAACGAGGAAAGGGACATTCCTTACTAAATGATCATAAATCTGAGATTATAACTCTACATAATCAATTTAATAGAACTTTTCAATGGAAATTTATAAGATCCTGGGTTTTTGCGGTAAAGAAAATACATTTAAATAAGGTTTATGCCATATTTTTAAAATGAAATCTTGCTAATGAACATTTTAATCATATTGTCTTCGATTTGCTTATTACAAGATCACTGTTTTTTAATTTAAAACTAAATCAATATCATTATAATAATACAACTACTAATCCTTATTGTGTTATTTCTTTCAAACATCCTATTTATAATTCTCTAGATTTTGGACATCTGTTTAACAAGTTTAAACATTTATTGCCTATTGGAGATTTATGTGTTTCAAAGACTTTCAAATACAACAAGCCTATTGGTAGGTCTATATTTAATTATAATGAAGTTTCACAATCGCTCTCTATTGATCATTATTCTCAGTCAATTGTTTATAGTGAATGTATTTGTAAATTAAACAAATTTGCTAAATTTCTAAATCCAGACTTGGGGCATATAGTTACAGGAGATTTCGACATTGTTAGTGACACTGTGTTAAGAACCATTATGTCATTTGGCACTAAATTTAGGATACCTTCTTGTAATAATTCTTTTAAAGTTTTAAAATCAATTAATCTAGATCTTGATAAATGTATATATAAATTAGCTTGTAAATACGCTCTGCCATTAGAGGCATTTAATATGTGGAAATTTACCATATTAGAATCTATTAAAAATGCTATTACAGATATTAAATTGTCTAGATCTTTATATAATATTGCTAATATTAAACATGCCATTAATGATTTACAAAGATCCTTTGTTATCACCTATGTTGATAAAGCCTCTAATAATTATGCTATTATCTGTAAAAAAATTTATATTCAATTTCTGTTAGATTATTTAAAAAATAATAGTCTTTTTAAACCTGATTTACATTCCATCAATAGTATAAAATTGAAAATTATCAATATGTATAGTGATTTAAATATTAAATATAAATATCTTAAATTTCCTTATATAGTGCTTATTCCAAAATTTACTAAAAATCCAATTAAATTTAGAACAGTAACTAGTGGCCATAATACTTACTCTACTACTGCGAGTAAATTATTACTAAATTCTTTAAATCTAATAAATAATAGTTTAAGTCAGACTAGCAATAATTGCCATATTCTAAATAATAGTAAAGAATTAAAGAATAAATTAACATCTCTTAGAAAAATAATAGGATTTCAAACTTTTGATTTTAAAGATCTTTTTAACAATATTAAGATATCTGATCTATATGATGTAATTTTAGCTCTATATAATGCTTATATTACACATCTTTCAAATCAAATTAAATTTATAAATATTCCTAAACTTCTTCACTTTGTTATTTTCAATAATTATATTTTTCAAGGAAATAAATTATACTTACAAGTCTCCGGAGTTCCACAGGGTGGCTGCAGTAGCAGTATGTTAGCTAATTTATATCTTTATCCTTTTGAAAAGTCATTTACTTCAATAGATAATGCTTTTTACAGATATGTTGATGATCTGATTTGCTTAGTACATACAGAAAATTATCTCATAGATATAGATTACTATCCAGACAATTTGGAATTAATTCCTAATGAAGCTACTATTAGTAAAAATGTTAATTTTTTGGATTTAAATCTTTTTATTGATCCTTCTAATAGAATTGTTACAAATTTATATGATAAAAAAGACTTTTATAATTTTAATATTAATAAAATCTTACCATTTAATTCCTGTAACTCGATTCACTTGTTTAGAAATATTATACTCAATCAACTTTTTAGAATTTATAGATTATCTGATAAAAAATTTCATGCTATGCATATCAATAACCTCAAAATTACTAGCAATTTATATAAATATCCCTCTTATTTAGTAAATAGTATTGTTAAAAAATTTAAAATAGCTGGATTTATATAATTCTTTTCATAGTATCATATAATTCTATTCATAGTATCTTATATTAGCCAGACATCTCCATTCTCTTGTTTTGTTTTTTTATTATTTTTTTTTTACATTCTCTTCCACTTCAGTATTATTTGCCCCTTCTTTTAGTGGCTCTTTTTGTATATTAATACTTTTTCTTAACATTTCGCTTAACTGTTTTTCAATTCTTATGAATGGCAACAGTAAATGGTTTTTTATTTTTTCTTTACGAATGGCAACACTGGTCTCTTCTATCAGTGTTCCCGGTTTCGACTCGATTGTACATACGCTGAGCTTTTTCCAGGTATTCATTTTTTCTTTTTATACCTTCTTTATGTATGTCGTCCAAGTAGAAATAGTTTATAGATATAATCTATCTATTTCTTCAGAAACATACATGTTTTGTATCTGCTTCGTAAAATGCTTGGACTTGAGAACGAATTTTACGAAGTGAACATTTCCATTTATTTAGGCTTAGCCCTTTTCCCACGTGTATAGTGATATAGCTTGTTTTATTAAGTTTCTCTTTTTTCGTTTCCATACCTTTAAATTTTGTTGATTTTCTGTAACTTGATAGCTTGTGTTTTGTATTATTTATCCATTTGATTGATGATTTGCTGTATTATATTTTATTCTGTGGGTGTTTTAAAAAGTTAGGTTTATCGTGTTACATCTTCTTACTTTTCGTTCATTGTATTTTCAAACTACTATTATATATATATATATATATATAGATATATATATATATATATATATATATATATATGTATTTATATATATATATATATATATATATCGGAAGTATTTGTAAATAATATTATTAATAATTTCAAATATACCACGTAATAATTTTACACATGCATTATTTATCTTTGATTGGTTAACTCATTTTTGAAAATTCACCCATTCTTATCACCTCACTTACCACTTGGCCTGAGTCTAATACTGTTTACTATTTTCGAATGTCTATTTTCCACTTGTCCTGAGTCCTATACTGTTTACTATTTTCGAAAGTCTCCATACTTATTATGTATCGTTCAATTGTATTCATTCCCACTCGCATTGACGAAGTGAGGTGAAATGCTCGCCCACTCGCATTGACGAAGTGAGGTGAAATGCTCAGTCACTAGTTTATCCTACACGTGTTGCTATGCTTATGATTTCACATTACAGTTCGTGGAGGTATTGTTTTTCAACTTTGTATAATTCAATTGATTTATTTTTCTAATTCCTCTAGCCAGTAGACAGTTCCAATGGTGTCTATAGTTAAATACTATCGCCATTGTCAGAAACTGGCTATTCTATCGGTTTTAATTCGAATTGTATGGCTGTCCTGATGAGAATGCAATTTCGAACTGACCGCCATTTTTTGTGTGGTTTCGATTGATTGTTCTCTATTCTTGATCTCTTGTCTTGAGCTGATTATTATTGCCTATTCTCATTTTTGCAGAGTTTTATTTTTATTTACTTTTATATACTTTTAATTGTGATTTTTGAATCCTAATATTCTTCTCATCCCCCTTTCCAATGTAGTGATATGTAACCTTCTATCTTTATCCTTAGACTTGGCTTATAGTTACTCATTTGTAACAGATATGCTAGAGATGGGTTTTTTTGTACATACAGTAGTTTATGCATAATTTTCGATTAAAATCCTTCAATTTTTATATATATATGTATTTATATATATATATATATATATATATATATATATATATATATATATATATATATATATATATATATATATATAAGCTCTTATAGTTTCTAATAATCGTTTTATCAAGTTAAAGAAGATTGATCGTGTCTGAAGTTTGTAATGTTTATATATCAAAACAAAAAGTGCTAGCAATGAACAATAAACAAGAATGTGTAGTCCTATAAATGAATTTTGGAACCAAAACAAGTTTAAATTTGTTTAATGAACAGAATAAATAGATGGAAATATAGGTATTCAAATACTCATTCAAGTACGTATTTAGGTGCAGCTAGGAAAGTTCACAGAATAACTTAAATGTAAAATCTCCTCAGATATTGTGTATAATTTAATTTGTATTCCGGCAAGCAAATTAGTTAAATAGTCGGATATTTTGACATGAAATCTATGATCGGAGTGTTTAGATAAAATCGACTTGAAAAGCAGAAGTGCACTAAAAGCAGTTAGCGATTAATCGCTTGTGCTTTGAAAGCCTGTAAATGAAACAAATGAGTCTAAAAAAATAAATTTATTGAACTTTGCTGGAGTTTTATTTTGCAAAATGTAACTCTAGCAAAGCGATTTAAACTCCATCGCACTGGATATGCCATATTATATGTTTTATGAAGAGTGCTATTTTCGGCGCTCATTGTCGTGCAATGTTAAACAAAATAAAATCAATTTAAAAAAAAGTCGCCACCAAGTTTTCAAAAATGTTAGTTTTCCCTTCTTTGACATTCTTAAATTCCAGTTAGTGATAAAAGTATTACTGGGACAACAACTGGGTACTTAGTAATCCAATTTCGTACATGTACTTTCTCCAGTATGCTGTTTCGATTGCTGAAGAAAAAAATAGCTGAAATTTCAACCGTCAGGGCTGAAATCTAGCGCTGCTGCTCCGGCATCTTGTATATTACATAACTTATCTAACAAATATCGCCAAAAGGTGTTCCGAACATTTCTAATCGTGAGTGTATACACACACCTTTTAACTGTCAAAAGCATTAAATGCAGCAGAAAGACTTCTGTTTTCTTGATAAAAGTTTGGAACAAGTAACGCGCGATCAGGTAAGGTGACCTTCATGACTCTTTGCTAGTCGTGCATTTGTGTAAAAAGGCTTTGCTACTCCTTTTATAGGCGGTGGGTGTAAGATATTCCTCGCAATATGCAAATTAAGGGCACATCAGCTCCAGATTTAAGACCTGGCGTCCGAAATGTGAACTACATTTTTTGTCTTCAGAAATCGAAACCGCATATGCATGAAAGTACTTGTCCGAAATTGGGTTGCGATTCACCCAGCTGTTATGTATTCCTACAGAGAGGTTTAAATACCTGATTTTTAATTTAAATCACCCTGTATAATTCCGGAATACAATTCCAGTTAAGAGAACATCACATAATATGTAAAGTGTATGGATTTTTCAACTGTTGGTTACCATTTTGTATAAGAAAAATTCTAAGCGATGCAGAAATAAATATGCCAGCGATGACCTCATGAATGTACCGAGGAAATACACTCAAATCCCTTTCACTGTGCGTCAAGTAGGAGCAAATCTCCGATGATGGATTGCGGAATTAAACAAACTTCTGTGCTTTCAACACAAAGCGAAAAAAATTGAAAATATAAAATATTACTTTATGTGCATATTTATATTGCTACGAACGTAAGCCGTGCCTCTCCTGAAAGCTCTTTTTAGAGCCAGAAGGGAAAATCAACGTACATGCAGCCATTCCTATGAAGTGAAACTATGGTTGCCAAATTTAGCAATTTATCACCAATTTGGCGACATTCCGGAGGTTTTAGAATTTTTGTAAAGAATCTTGCTACCCCAACCGCGAAACGAACACTGAATCTCTAAACTGACCAGCTGATGCTCTACCGTTGAGCTACTGGGATAAAATTGCAAACTCTTATCGTCGAAGTGGACTCTGCACCTTCTTATATAACGACTCTTCCTCGAAATCGAAGCCCCTTTTGGAAATTTCTACAGATTCTTTATTAAAGGAGTCATTACAGTGTTGGAGAGTACTCGATGCGATAGGAACTACATTAAATCATGAGATACGTCAATATATTGAGAATAGTGGCAGATGTTTTGTGAAATTCGCTGAGCATTTTATTGCTATTTCACTGTACCTGACAGTCATTTAGTTATCACGTGATATATTTATCGAGCTATTTGCGGTATACTGACTGACATAAGTTGTATTGGAATACGTCAGTGTTTTGAGAATATTTTCTGCTGTTTTGTGAAATAAGTGGAGCATTTAATTACTGTTTTACTGTATCTGGCAGTTATGTAGTGACATATGTGACAGTTGTCGAAATATTTGCTGCACATTGTTACTTTCCTTATATACCTAATGTATAAGGAAAGATATTGTGCCGGGTTCGAAAATTCGAATTCGAGTTTTCGACGGGAGACCACGTTTCAAGCATCCCTGATTACGAATCGAGTATTTTTGAGGTGATGTCTGTATGTGCGTGTGCGTATGTGTGTGTGTGTGCGATATCTCAGGAACGAATGGAGCGATTCGAATTACATTTGGTACAAAAATCGCAAGCCTATTGTGTTTAAACGTAATCGAAGGTTCAGAATCGCCCTAAATTTTCGAGTGAAATTTTGATAAAATCATCAAAAAATCAAAACCTCTAATAAAGTTACGCAAATAGATATTTCTGATGTAATTTTTCCTTTGACAACGATTAATATAGATTTTAGAACGCTAGCATGAACAGTTCTCGAGATATTGCACTTTTAAAAAAAAAATTATCAAAAAGTTATATAAAATAAAAAAAAAATTCCTATTGAGTAACATGTTAACTTTTCATATGTAATATCATGCGATAAATTTGGTGACATCATTCTCGTGACTCTAGCTCGTTCCATTCATGAAAAGAGATACTTTGAGTAATACTTTTATATTTGAACGCCAATACATTATATGTTATAGGAATAACTTATTTCTCTGTCCATAACGCTTGACGAAATTTTGGCGACGAATTTGACGAAATGTGACCAACTTGGCGATTTTTTTTAAATGTTGCCAAATTAACGAAAATCTCGCCAAATGGATAAAAATGACACTTAATCAATGAAAATGACGACTCATTGACGAAAATTCGGTATCTTGGAAAGAATATAAGTATGTACTATAAGAATAACCTATTTTTTTACTGTAAAAGTCGTAAATTTATTGCATTATATAAGGAAACTCATTTGCTGCCCACATCAGATTCTTTCTGTTTACACTGTGGTTGTAAATAAACGTGTTGGTTATCCAGAAATGTGGACTAATTCTTGTATCTTGAGCCTACACCCACGATTCCATCGTAACAGTATGTATATATCATCTCATATGTAAATAAAGTTATTTATTCAATTGTCATATGTGTGGTGAAATTCCACGCCTCTTATATTTCGAATGAATGTGTATATATATGCTCTTTAAGCGGCCAACAGTTAATCAGGAGTTTAACTTCACTGTTCAATTTGATCTACAATAAATTGCGATCTAAAAATCTGAAAATACTTTTGGAAGAATCAACAAGTCCTATGTCATTCATAAGTTTTAAACATGCAGTAACTTTTAACGTGCTAAAAGTCACATGCATGTATCTATTTAAAAATGTAATAGTCAATAAAATATGAGATAGAAAAATTAAAAATAGTAGGTAATAAAATTAGTGTGTCTGTATGAAAGTCCCTTTATGCTGATTTATGTAAAGTTCCTTCCAAACTTCTATCTGTTTTTAAATACGAAAATCCAGATAAAATTATTTATTTTTACCAGATTATTCCGCTTTTTGGTGGTTACGTAGATGTTTGTTTACTTTTCCATCAATCTTCAATAAATCGTGCCTACTTGATACGCGATGAGAGACTACTTTTTTTCCAATCAATGCATTCATCTATTTAGAAAGGTAATAGTTGATAATAAAATTAAAGTTGATGTATATAAGAAAAATCTTTTATGAGCTAAAAATTTCGAGATAAAATCGTGGTAGAATAACCTGTTTTTTTTTTGTTTTTTTTTTCAATATGTACCTCATAAATCGCACATATCCACTCTCGCTAAAGAACTAATTTACCAAATTTCACAAATTTTTAAAGCCTGTGGGTTACCCTGGTGCTGATTAGATTTTGGTATGATTCAGAAAAAAAACCCTGCCATTTTATACGAAATGTCCTGCAAAATTCGCTAAAGTATAAAAGAAAAGACTGTGTGTAGTCAATGTATAAAATGCGTGTTTGATACGTAATTTTTAAAGATGAAAAGTATAAAACCAATCGCAACACTTTAGGACTAATCGTATATTTGAGATTTTTCGCAATTTTGCTACATGGCATTTGAAAATACGTCTGGTTACAAAATAAGAAGGAAACCTGAAATAAAAATGCAAATTCAGTTACATTTCAAATAATTGTGCGTGTTATTTGGTGCAATTTAATAAATTTTAAAATAAATAAAGATTCAATGAATTTGGGTCTGTTGGGAAAGTTATGTGCTGTCCACATGAGATATTTAAATGCTAAAATATAGATAAAATTGTTTATTTTCACCAGACAATTTCGCTTTTTGGTGGCTAAACAGATGTTTGTTTACTTCTGCCATCAATCATCGAGAAACCGTGCCAACTTAATATGCAATAGAAGGATAGTTTTTTCCATCAATGCATTCATCTGTTTTAAAAGTTAATAGTGAATAATAAAATTAAGGATAGTGTGTTTGTAGCAAAAATCATTTATTGGCCACAAACTTCGATCCGTTTCGAAATGCAAAATTCCAGAAAAAAGTGTTTATTTTTACCAGATTATTTCTCTTTTCGGTGGCAATACAGAAGTTTGTTTATTTCTGCCATCAATCATGGAAAAATCATGGCTACTTTATATGCAATGAAAAACTAGTTTTTTCCCATCAATGAATTTATATCTCCAAAATAAGAATATTTTCACATCGAGCAGAATTATTTTTGTATTTACTGGCAAGTAAACGTTGAAAATCAATATCTTTAACACATAATACGATATTCTGTTTCACTGTTAATGTACTTTAATGCTTTAAGCATCGCCGGGCAGACGTAATTTATCATGCATTTTGGCAGTTGAAGCAACTTCGTAAATGATTATTTTTTCTAGGTGAGGCATTTTCAATATGTTGATAGGAATGCATAATAACGTCTATACTCTTATACGTTAACATTATTGTGCTTTTACTTATAATTGATTTTTTTTATCATAGCATGTAGCTTATTGGTAAATATAATCTATAACAAAAAAATCGACGCACCAAGAAGGATTTGTCCGATTGTGATAAAAATTGGTGGATGTGAAGAACATACATAGAAAAAAAAAACAATTAAAATTTCAGAACAATTTAGTGATTTAGAGTTTGACCGTGTACAAAGGGAGGAAGTCAACAAGGTGTTGGTCCACCTGTGGCCTGGAAGATGTCACCCGGCGTGGCATAGACTGATAAAGTTCACGGATGGTGTCCTGCTGAATGTCTTGCCAAATTGTCTTCAACTGTAGGGCTAAATCGTCAATATTCCGGGATGATTGCAATCGCCTTCCCATAACGCAACGTCCCAAATGTGCTCTATGGGAGACAGATCAGGAGACCTAGCTGGCCAAGGAAATGTTGGGCAAGCTTGAAGACACTTCATAGCAACGCGTGCCGTGTACGGCCAGGCATTATCTTGTTGAAAATTAAGTCCGGGGTGTCGCAGAAGGAACGGTAACATAACTGGTCGTAGAATGCTCTCTACCTACCGCTGTGCTGTCAGTGTGCCAGAAATGACTACCAAAGACGTAAGACATCCGCAGTCGAAATGCAGCAGAAATTTTGACCACAGATTCAGAATCGCTCCCTATATACACCTGCTAAATGCCCAGTTCCGATTCGCTGTAGCTCCCACTATTTACTCATTGGACACCAAATTTTATTCATTTGCATGTTCGCTCAAAATATCTTTGCATACGATATTTCATTACAATCGGACAACTCCTTCTTGGTGCGTCGATAATTTTTTGTTATAGAGTGTATATGAATGACAATATTGAAACATTAATTTAAGTTGAATGATTCACCAGGGGCCGGATCAATCTAATAATGTGTACACATACTCGATATGAACACATATTTGATATGTACACATACGTTTTTCACAATCAATAAATGCAATATATTTGGATGAATTGCTGTTTAATTTGCCTGCGTTGAATTTCGACAATAAGAGCTTACAATTTCGTCCCAGTAGTTCAACGGTAGAGTATCTACAAGCCAGTACGAAGATCCGTGGTTTGATTCCCGGTGGGATCAGTAAGGTTCTTTACAATGGCGCCTGAACAAATCAACTCTTTAGTCAATTCTTTAATTCAGTGGACTCTGTGATACTGACCGCCGATTTCAAATCGGGAGATCAGCGACCACTCAGATAGCTACCCTGGAGGATAAAAATAGCAGCAGGAAACTAAACTGGGGTTTAAAAATGCAGGAGGAAGCTAACCTGACGTAAAAGAAGCAGCAGGAAGCAAACATGAGAATAGCAGCAGAAGGTTAGCATCAGGTAAATATAGTACGTGGATAGACAGATTGTCAGTTCCACGTCAATCTGAAAAATCTGATGTGGGCAGCACATGACTTTCCTTATATAATGCAATGAATTTATTACTTTTACAGTAAAAAAATAGATTATTTTTATAGTAGTTATTTGTATTCTTTCCGAGATATTGAATTTTCGTCAATGAGTCGTCATTTTCCATGTCGTCATCATCAATGAGTCGTCATTCATTTAGCGTAATTTTTACCATATGGCGAGTTTTTTGTTAATTTAGCAACATTTAAAAAACTCGCCAAGTTGACGACATTCCACAAAATTCGTCGCCAAAATCTGCTCAAGAGTTATGGACAAAGAAATATGAGAATAGCAGCAGAAGGTTAGCATCAGGTAAATGTAGTACGTGGATAGACAGATTGTCAGTTCCACGTCAATCTGAAAAACCAGATATGAGCAGCACATGACTTTCCTTATATAATGCAATGCATTTACTACTTTTACAGTAAAAAAATAGATTATTTTTATAGTAGTTATTTGTATTCTTTCCGAGATATTGAATTTTCGTCAATGAGGCGGCATTTTCCATGTCGTCATCATCAATGAGTCGTCATTCATTTAGCATAATTTTTACCATTTGGCGAGTTATTTGTTAATTTAGCAACATTTAAAAAAGTCGCCAAGTTGACGACATTCCACAAAATTCGTCGCCAAAATCTGTTCAAGCGTTATGGACGAAGAAATACGTTATTCTTGAATGGAACGAACTAGATCCAGCAGAATGATGTCACCAAATTTATCGCATGGTATTACATATGAAAAGTGAACATGTTTCTCAATAGGAAATATTTTTCTTTTATTTTATATGACTTTTTGACCCGTCGAAAACTCGAATTCGAATTTTCGACCCCATCGCAATACTTTCCTTATACTTTATGTATATAAGGAAATTAATATACATTATGTATATAAGGAAAGTAACATACATTATGTATAAAAGGTAAGTAATTAGAGGGAATATACTGCAGCGCCCACTTCAACAATAATAGTTTGCAATTCCGCCCTAGAAACTCAAAAGTAGTGCTGGCTTATATGAAGATCCGAGGTTAAATTCCAAGTTGGGGCAGCAAGGTTTTTTACGATATATATATGGCACACGAACAAATCCACTTTGTAGGTTGGCGCGAAGATGTCGGAGATATGAAAGCTACTCTAGTAAAAGCAGCATGAATTCAGTTATATCTGGGATATTGGACGATGGTTTAAATTCAGTATGTGAACGACCACTCAGAAAACAATCCTGGAAGATAAAAGTAACACAGGAGACTAACCTGAAGTAAAAGTAGTAGAAAATGGTAAGTTAGATTGTCAGTTGCGTGTCAATCTAACATTAGAGATAAGGTACTGCAGAGCTCACTTCGCCAATAAGAACTTACAATTCCATCACAGCAGCTTAATAGTAGAGCGTCAGCTGGCCTATATATATATATACAGTAAAAAAGGTATATATAAAAAATCAAATAACAAAATAAGGTGTTTTAACGTTAATGGGGTTGTAGCAAGGTGGTCAAGGGGGATTATGACCCATTTCCCTGGTTTGAGCATGATTTAATTCCCGGGAAACACTCCCAGAAAGCACCTCACGCCCGAAACAACACCTATAAGTGAGCAGGGGAAAAACAGAATCCCAATATAACATAGAGATAATGGTTATATCAAGATGATATTTCCTCTTGACATTTATACTGTTTCGATGGCATTTGATATATATATATATATATATATATATATATATATATATATTATATATATACAGGGTGTCCCCAAAACATTGACTTCCGCTTTTATTCCTTAAACATTGTTCTTAGACACATAAAAAATTACAAAGTTGCGTAAAACAAGGTACAGGGTTTTATGAAATCGATTAAAATTTTCAAGGGAATTAAATTTTAAGAAATACAAAATTTAAATTTTTATACGGCTTCCGTACAAAAACATTTCCAATGAGTAAAATGTTCCTCATACACTAATAAGGTGATTTCCAAAATTTCAGAATTTTATCATAAAAAGTCCCAGAGATATGAAAAGACAAAAATGCTGACTTAAACCACTTTTCGATGCACCGACAAGAGTTCTCAGAGGGGAAAAATCATGTCGGCAGATCGCGTTTCAGGCGTCATACACAAATTTCGAAAAAAAAAAACCAATAATTACATAAATAAATAATAATTTTGCTATTTATTGGTACAAAAATATCTACACTGGGTAGAAATAATGACTTTACACAAATATTACAAAGCTTGATCAAAATGTTTTCCATCTATGCCAGAGATCCATTAATGATAAGAGACAGGTATTATTTGCCTATGATGCCTTTCTGCGTTGACCATTTGCACACTTGCTGTAAACATTTACATTTTAATTTGTGATTAATCTATTATCAACTTTGTTTAAACATATCTCTGGGATTTTTTATGATAAAACGCTGAATTTTTTCACATCACCTTATTAGTGTATGGAGGACATTTTACTTTTTGGAAATGTTTTTGTACGGAGGCCGTATAAAAATTTAAATTTTGTATTTCTTCAAATTTAATTCTCTGAAAATTTTAATCGATTTCATAAAATTCTGTACCTTTTTTATGCAACTTTGTAATTTATTATATACTAGCAGCATACCCGTTCTTCGTACGGAGTATATAATATAAAGAAACTTGAAATTCATAATCATGCCCAAATTCTTATAGTATACTAAATGACATGTTTAATCAAAATATTCTGTTAAAATATTTAATATAATGCTCCTAAAAAGAAGTTTAAGAATCTCTGTTCTCGCTATATAAAATTATCTTCATGGACATATCTGAAGAATAAAACATCTTGGACCCCTTATGTAAGCAAATATAAAAAAAATATGGAATTGAATCAATATATGCAAAATAAAAGCGTTAAAATTGTATGGGACCCGTACTAATTATATACGCGAATATTAGAAGATATAACCTGTATTAGTAGATTACATGTATAAATTGAAAATACCAATAAACCCGTAATCTTTAAATCTGAAGACAGTCATTTATTCCAATATATGTCAAAATTAAAGTGCTAAAATTATATGGGAAGATATACACGTACTACTTATAATGTCCGATTATTAGTAGAAGATTACCCGTTTTGCAATATGAGTCACAAATGTTTTTTGGTAAAATACAACAGACGACGTAATAAATTGAATATATAATTAATCCCCTTAATCTTCATACCAGAAGACTGTACTTGATTCCAATATATATGCCAATATATGTCAAAATATATGCCAATATACCTGTACTACTTATATTCTCGTAGGTTAGAAGATATACCCGTGCATTCCTAGAAGATTACTCGTACAACGTACAATATGCGTGTGTCAGCAATTTTTGCCGCAATAAAACAATGGCGTAATAACTTAAAAATATCAATAATCCCTGAATCAATAATTCCGGAAAATATCAATAATAATAATGTTTAAACCTGAAGAGTATAATTGATATTATCCAGTCCAAAATGAAATGGCAATGAAATTTATTTTATATACATATCTTCATTATTCAAATCGGAAAGGATTTAATAAAAATCGTCTGCCGCATAAACACATTGGATTTAAATCCGTTGCTAAGCGACATGATATCATTTGCTTCAAATAAATTGGTAGAAAAAATATCGTCTAAATAGTTATATTTCTATGGAACATTTGGCGACAGTTTCGTCAAATTAGCGACATTTTAAAAAATCGCCAAATTTATCGCCAAGTGGGATTGTAGAAATGACAGTTCCACTTTGCGACAAATTCACGAAATATCATCACAATACTATCCCCTAATAAAGAACAATTAATATCATTAAGTAGCGCAATTTTATCAATTTCAAGATATTTTTATAGATTTGAAAACATTTTTATCGATTTGGTGACATTTTAAAAATTCGCTAAATGTATTACTAAGTTGGATGGTTGGTCTGACAGAGAAATGCTAACCAAACATCATTTCAGTACTCTCTTCTAACAAAACAAAAAAAAAATTCATTGATATGTAGAAGACCCAAGCCACACGACCAACCCGAAGGTTTATGGCAGCTGTTTGTGTGTCGTTTATATCAATTTTGCGACATTTCCGTCAATTTGGCAAAGTTTAAGAAAAGTTGTCAAATTAGCGATATTCCTCCAAATTCGTAGCTTTGAATTTGCAGATCTGAATGAAACATTCTTATCCCGTTTCAATATACTAAATGAAAACACTACAATTGTATTAGAAGATATACCCGCTCTACTCTTTTTCTGTTTCAACAATCGGCTATATGAATTTATTGGCTAAACACAATATATGAGTTTAGTAGCTAAATACGATATAAGCTTGAAAACTCTTTGCCAAAATAAATGAAATTGATGTACGCAGTCAGCAATTAATATAATTAAAAGAAAAATCAAACCGTTCATTCATAAGATATACTTTTATATTCATTTATCCATTTATTTATTACTAGCAGCATACCCGTTCTTCGTACGGAATATATAATATAAAGAAACTTATAATTCGCAATCATGTGCAAATTCCGTTAAAATATTAAATTTATTGCTCCTAAAGAGAAGTTTAAGAATATTTGTTCTCACTATGCAAAATTTTATTCACGGGCAGATCTGAAGAATAAAACATCCTGGCCCCTTTTGTAAGCAAATTTACAAAAAAAGGAATTGAATCAATATATGTAACCTCGTACTACTTATATTGTCGCAGATTAGAAAATATGCCAGTGTGTTGGTAGAAGATTACCCGTATTACAATATGAGTCTCAAAAATATTTGCCAAAATAAAAGAGATGACGTAATAAATTGAAAATATCACTAATCTCCGTAATCTTTATACCAGAAGGCCGTAATTGATTCCAATATATGCCAATATATATCAAAATATATGCCAATATACCTGTACAACTTATATTTTCGTAGATTAGAAGATATATCCGTGCATTTGTAGATTACTCGTACAACGTACTATATATGAGTTTCATCAATTTTCGTCATAAATAAACAATGGCATAATAACTTGACAATATCAATAATCCCTGAATCAACAGTCCCTGAAAATATCAATGATAATAATGTTTAAACCGGAAGACCGTAATTGATGTTATCCAGTCAAAAATGCAACGTCAATGAAATTTATCTTATATACATATCTTTATTATTCAAATCGGTAAAGATTTCATAAAAATCGTATAGCACATAACGCATTGGATCCGTTGCTAAGCGACATGATATCAGTTGCTTAAAATAAATTGATGGAAATCATATCGTCTGAATAATGCTATCTCCATGGAAGGTTTGGCGACATTTTTGTCAATTTAGCGATAACTTAAAATATCGCCAAATTTATCGCCAAGTGGGACTGTGGAACTGATAATCCCATTTTGCGACAAATTGACGGAACATCATCATAATACTATCCCCTAACAAAACATAATTAATTGCATTTATTAAGCGCAATTTTATCAATTCCATGATATTTTTATGGATTTACAAATATTTTTATCAATTTGGTGATATTAAAAAAATTCCTTAAAGGTGTTACTAAGTAGGATGGATGAACTGACCGACAAATGCTACCGAAACACCATTTCAATACTCTATTCTAAAAAAACAAATCATTGATTTGCGTCATTTTTATAAATTTGGAAACATTTCCACTAATTTGGTAAAGTTTAAGAAAAGTTACCAAGTTATTTAGAGATATTCCGCTAAACTCGAAGCTCTAAATTTGCAGATCTGAAGAATAAAATATCCTAATCCCGTTTGTATATACTAAATGAAAACACTAAAATTGTATTATAAGATACAGCCGTTCTACTCTTTTTCTGCTTCAACAATCGGCTAAATGAATTTATTGGGTAAACACAATATATGAGTTTATTAGCTAAACACAATATATGAGTTTATTAGCTAAACACAATATATGAGCTGGAAACCTCTTTGCTAAAATAAATGAAAGTGATGTACGCAGTCCACAATTTATATAATTAAAAGAACAACCAAACCTTTAATTTAAAAAATATATTTTTTCATCCATTTATTTATTATTCAAATAGAAAAAATAACAATAAATATTAACAACACATTTAATTTCATTCCGTTGCCGAGCAACATGATATAAGATAGAATCTTCCTCATAAAATGCGAAATTAAATAGCCATTTTGATTTCTTTATACTTTTCATCGTTGAGTAACAGCTTGTGAAAGATAACCATGGAGGTAGATTTTTCCATTTAAATTCATGTTTCAAACAATTCGTGTTTTCCGATAGTGACTATTTAATGCAAAAATCCTGCACCAAACTTGGAAATAAAGTTTTATTTCCTTTCGACGTTTTACACAAACGATTTTGATCCTTTCCGTTTGAATAAACCACGGAGTTGGAGAGTATTACTCATAGGAAAAAGTTCCGTTTACCATTAATATCTCGACAACTCCTGGTCTTAGAAACTCGAAACTTGGACAAAATTTATGGGGCGCTATTTCAAGGCCATCCACAAAATTTCATTAAATTCGGTTCAGCCGTTTTTCTGTGATGATGAGACAAACGAAAATTTCGTTTTTTACTAATATCTCGAGAACCACTGGTTGTAGAAACTCTAAATATGGACTAAATTGTAAGTGGGGCTATTTCTAGGCTACCCACCAAATTTCATCAAATTCGGTTCAGCCGTTCTCCCGTGATGATGGGACAAACAGACAGACAGACAGATTTTCAATTTTATTTATATAGATTTAAATCGAAAAAAAATAATAAAAACATTAACAAACACATTTAATTTAATTGCGATGCCGAGCAACATGATATATCCTCCTAAAATGTTAAAATTTATTAACCACTAACAGCACACCCGTTATTCGTACGGAGTGTATAATTTAAAGAAACTTAAAGTTCGCAATCATGTGCAAATTCTGTTAAAATATTAAATTTATTGCTCCTAAAGAGAAGTTTAAGAATATATGTTCTCACTATGCAAAATTATCTTCACGATCAGATCTGAAGAATAAAACATCCTGCCCCCTTTTGTAAGCAAATTTACAGAAGAAAAAATAGGAATTGAATGAATATATGCAACCCCGTACTAATTATATTGTCGCAGATCAGAAAATATGCCAATGTGTTAGTAGAAGATTACCCGTATTACAATATGCGTCTCAAAAATATTTGCCAAAATAAAAGAGATGACGTAATAAATTGAAAACATCAATAATATCCGTACTCTTTATACCAGAAGGTCGTAATTGATTCCAATATATGCCAATATATATCAAAACATATGTCAATATACCTGTACTACTTATATTCTCGTAGATTAAAAGATATACACGTGTATTTGTAGAAGATTCGTACAACATACAATATATGAGTTTAAACAATTTTTGTCATAATAAAATAATTGCATAATAACTTGAAAATATCAATAATCCTTGAATCAATAATCCCCGAAAATATAAATAATAATAATTTTTAAACCTGAAGACCGTAATTGATATTATCCAGTCAAAAATGCTATAAGAAAAATCAAATCGTTCTTTTCTAAAATATATTTTTATATCCATTTATTTATTATTCAAATCGAAAAAATAATTATTAAAATAAACAGACAGATTTAATTTAATTGCGTTTCTGAGTAACATGATATAAGATAGAATCTTATAACATGTTAAATATGTCATGTCTTATAACATAAACTGCGAAATTAAATAACGATTTTGATTTCTCTATACTTCTCATTGTTCCGTAAAAGCTTGTTTTAAATAAACCATGAACCATGGAGATAGATTTCCCCTTTAAATCATGTTTCAAACAATTCATGTTTTCAGAAAGTGACTAATTAAAGCAAAAAATCTCCCATCAAACTCAGAGATTAAATTTTAATTCACTTTCAAACGATTTTCAAGCTTTTCGTTTGGATAAACCACGGAGTTAGGGAGTAGAACTCCTAGGAAAAATTCCGTTTTTCATTAATATCTCGACAACCCCAGGTCTTAGAAACTCGAAACTTGGACAAAAGTTATGGGGGGATATTTCAAGGCTATTCACCAAATTTCATTAAATTCGGTTCAGCCGTTTTTCCGTGATGATGAGACAAACGAAAATTTCGTTTTTTACTAATATCTCGAGAACCACTGGTCGTAGAAACTCAAAACACGGATATAATTTTAAGTGGGGCTATTTCTGGGTTACCCACAAAATTTCATCAAATTCGGTTCAGCCGTTCTCCCGTGATGGTGTGACAAACAGACAGACAGATAGACAGACAGACAGACAGACAGACAGACAGACAGATTTTCATTTTTATTTATATAGATTTCTAAGATCAATATTTAAGGAATAAAAGCCGAGATTAATGTTTTTGGGACACCCTGCATATGCGTGTGTGTGTGTGTGTGTGCCTGTCTGTCTGTCTGTGCAACGTATGTATCCACTCTAGATCAGAAACGTATTACCAAATCTGACAAAATTTGTAGATAATTTCCTTGTGGGATACATTGGTATTGATTAGATTTTGGTACGATTCGGAAAAAAATAATTTGTCTTTTATGCGAAATGGTCAGCAACAAATCATTAAAATCTAAATTTAGGACTACGTATGCTCAAATGCTTGTTTTATACTTATTTTTTTATGATGAAATGAATAAGATCAACCAACCCCGGTTCTCTAAGATTAGCTGTTCTTGAGATATTTTAATTTTATGCTTCGAGTTACAGAATGAAAACGAAAATTGATATAAAAGTTTAAATTGAGTAGCATTTCAATTAATTATGCGTGCTGCTTTATGTCAATTATTAAAGAGAAATTAGACTCAATTATTAAAGAGAAATTAGAATAATTATAATTATTAAATCTATATAAATAAAATTGGAAATCTGTCTATCCGTCTGTCTGCCTGTCTGTATGTTTGTTTGTTTTATCATCACGGGAGAACGGCTGAACCGAATTTGATGAAATTTTGTGGATAGCGTTAAAACAGCATAACTTGAAATTTTGTATATGTTACGTCTCGAGACATTAAGGAAGATGGAAACTATCGTTTGTAATATCATTACAGGAAAACGGTTAAACCGGATTTAATGAAATTTTGTAGATGGCCTTAAAATTGACACACTTAAATTTAGTCTAAGTTTCGAGTTTTTAAGAGGAGGGTGTGTCGAGATAATAAGGAAAAACGAAACTTTTAATAGGAGTTTTACTCTCTAACTCCCTGGTTCCACTAAACGAAAAAAGTTGGAAATCGTTGCTTTAAAACCTGAAAGTGAGTTAAAACTATATATCTGTGTTTGGTGGTAGTTTATTGCGCTAATCAGTCACTTTTTGAAAACATGAATTGTTTGAAAGCATGAATGTTTGAAATACGAATTTAAATGGAAAATCTATCACCATGGTTTATTTTTTACAAGGTCTTAGTCAACAAAGAAACGTATTAAGAAATCAAAATGGTTATTCAATTTTCCGCATTTTATGAGGAAGATTATATCTTATATCATGTTGCTCAGCAACGCAATTAAGTTAAATGTGTTTGTTAATTTGTATTATTATATTTTCGATTTGAATAATAAATAAATGGATATAAAAATATATCTTATGAATGAACGGATTGATTTTCTATTAATTGTATTAATTACCAACTGCGTACATCACTTTCATTTATTTTGACAAAGAGTTTTCAAAATTATATATTGTGTTTAGCCAATAAACTCATTTAGCCGATTGTTGAAACAGAATAAGAGTTGAACGGGTATATCTTCTAATACAATTTTAGTGTTTTCATTTAGTATATACAAACGGGATCGGGATGTTTTTTTCTTCAAATCTGCAAATCCAGGTCTACAAATTTGGCGGTATATCTCTATCTTGGCAACTTTTCTTAAACGTTGCCAAATTAACGCAAATGACCCCAAATTGATAAGAACGACGCTAAATCAATGAAATTAAATTTATTTCTTTAGAAGAGAGTACTGAAATGATGTTTCGGTAGCATTTGTTTGTCACTCCATCTGTCCTACTTAGTTCTAGTTTGCGAATTTTCAAAATGTATTCAAATTGATAAAAATGTTTGTAAATCCCTAAAATATCATGAAATTGATAAAATTCATCTTAATAAATGAAATTAATTGTGTTTTGCTAGGGGATAGTATTATGATGATGTTTTGTCAATTTGTCGCCAAGTGCGACTATCAGTTCTATAGTCCCACTTGTTTATAAATTCAGCGATTTTTAAAATGTCGCTAAATTGACGAAAATGTCGCCTAACATTCCATTGAGATAGCATTATCCAGACGATATTATTTTCCATCAATTTATTTCAAGCAAATGATGTCGCTTAGCAACGGATTTAAATCCAATGTGTTTATGCGGCATACGATTTTTATTAAATCTTTTCCGATTTGAGTAATAAATATATGTATATGAAATAAATTTCATTGCTTTTGCATTTTTGACTGGATAATACCAATTACGGTCTTCAGGTTTAAACAATATTATTATTGATATTTTCGGGGATTATTGATTCAGGGATTATTGATGTTTTCAAGTTATTATGCCATTGTTTTATTATGGCAAAAATTGTTAAAACTCATATATTGTACATTGTACGAGTAACCTTCTAAAATGCACGTTTACATCTTCTAATCTAAGAGAATATAAGTAGTTCAGGTATATTAGCATATATTTTGATATATATTGGTATATATTTTGATACATATTTGCATATATTGGAATCAATTATAATTTTCTGGTACAAAGATTACGGAGATTATTGATATTTTCAATTTATTACGTCATCTGGTTTATTTCGGCAAAGATTTTTGAGACTCATATTGTAATAGGAGTTATCTTCTACTAACACGCTGGCATATTGTCTAATCTGCGACAATATAAGTAGCACGGGTATTTCCATATAAATTTAGCGCTTTCATTTTGGCATATATTGGAATCAATTACGGCCTTCGGATTTTAAGTTTAAGGGCTTATTGATATTTTTAATTTATACATGAAATCTACTAATCCAGGTTATATCTTCTAATATTCGCGTTTATACGTAGTACGGGCCCCATACAATTTTAACGCTTTTATTTTGCACATATTTATTCAATGTCATATGTTTTGTAAATTTGCTTACAAAAGGGGCCAGAATGATTTATTCTACAGATCTGCCCTTGAAGATAATCTTTCATAATGAGAACAGATGTTCTTAAACTTCTTTTTAGGAGCAATAAATTTAATATTTTAACAAAATATTTTGATCAACAATGTCATTTAGTATACTATAGGAATTTACACATTATTGTGAGTTTTAAGTTTCTTTATATTATAAACTCCTTACGAAGAACGGGTATGCTGCTAGTACTATATAAAGATAACATGAATTTGAGTCTGTAGGAAAAGTCAGGTGCTGCCTGAATGAGGTTTTTTAAAATAAAACCAATGCTCTCAGAGCGAATAATTAATAAATCATAGTCTGAACAATATTCAATTACTTATCTTTAATTTGTTAATTATAATGAATCATTTAATTGGCCAATCACAATCAAGTAAGTGTTACATAAAATTAAAGAATAAATTAGATATTAAATCGACCTTTTATGATTCACATATTACTGACATTCTATTCATTGAAATGTCAGTTGCCATTAAACATTGACAAATCGTCTGAAAAGCTGAATTGACGTATATTTCTCTTTTAAACAGCCGCTAAGAATAACGAATCCCTTGATTCGTTATGCATGAATTGATACATCTTTATTATTAAGCGTCTCAAATTTATATCTGCCGTTGGATAGGAAATGAATGAAATGCATCTCAAATATCCACTGAAGGAAATTATAAAATGTTCACTTGAATAATTGATTATTTGCAAATAGAAGCTGTTCGTGAATTTGCGGATTTTGACAAGGGGTTAATTAAAAATCGGGAACAACGTGCGATGATTACACTGCCGAGGTGGAGCGAAGATAAACACCTTCAGACTTGTATTTCTCAACATGTGTACTGCGGCAGAGAAGCGTGTTATTAAGAAAGTACTCGTAAGTATTAAATACTGACGTATAAAATTTGTTTATCTAAGAATATAAAAAAAAATGTTGCGTGCAACACATGGCTTTCTTAACAGACTCAAACTCATTTTCTCTTTATTTCTTTAATAATTCTTTAAACTGAGTTTAAATACACAAAAAAATCTGATGTGGGCAACACATGACTTTCCTTATATAATGCAATGAATTTACTACTTTTACAGTAAAAAAATAGGTTTTTCTTCCAGTAGATACTTTTCCAGGATATTGAATTTCATCAATTATTTTTCGCCAGTTTATAATGCAATGAATTTACTACTTTACAGTAAAAAAAATAAATTATTTTTTTTATAGTAATTATTTATATTCCTTCCAAGGTATTGAATTTTCGTCAATCAGTTGTCAGCTCTATGACTTAGCGTCATTTTTATCCATTTGGCCAGATTTTCGTTAATTTGGCAACATTTAAAAAAGTCGCCAAGTTGGCGACATTCCGCCAAATTCGTCACCAAACTATCGCCAAGCGTTATGGACGGAGAAATAAGTTATTCTTATACCATATAAATGGTTATTGGTGTTCAAATGCAAAGGTATTACTCAAAGTACCTTTTCTCATAAATGGAACGAGCTAGATCCACGAGAATGATTTCACCCAATATATCGCATGATATTACATATGAAAAGTTAACATGTTTCTCAACAGTTAATAGATTTTTTTTAATTTATGGGATATTTTGATAAATTTATTTTACAGATGTGCAATATCTCGAGAACGGTTCATGCTAGCGATCTAAAGTTTATGTCAATCGTTTTGTAAGGAAAAATTACATAAGAAATGTCTATTTGCGTAACTTTATTAACGGTATTGATTTTTTTGGTGATTTTTTCAAAATTTAACTCGAAAATTTTGGGGAGTTCTGAACATTCGATTACGTATAAAAATAATGTACTTCCAGTATTCACGGATTGTGATTTTTGTACCAAATTTCATTCGAATCGCTCCATTAATTCGGGCGATATCGTCTCCTCAGACTCACGGACACACACACACACGGAAATCACCTTAAAAATGTTTGATTCGTGATCAGGGATGCTTGAAACGTGCTCTACCGTCGAAAACTAGAATTCGAATTTTCGACTACGTCACAATATTTTCCTTATACATTATATATATAAGGAAAGTAATAACAAGCATAATTATTTAAAATTACACTGAATTTGCTTTAATTTTCATTTTCATTTGGCAAGTCGACGTATATTCTAAGACGGAGTGAAAAATATAAAAAAAACTAAACTGTCTTGGGAATAGCTAGTTCTAAATAAATGGGGTTGGTCTGAATCTTTTCAATTTCAAAAATTACTTGTAAACTAAGCATTTAATGGATACATTTAAGCATACGTAGTTTTAGATCTTAGATTTTGACGAGTTTTTTGACTAAAAAGATAGGTTTTTGTTTCCCAAATCGTACCAAAATCTGATTGGTCAATTAGTCTTTTAGCTAGAGTGGATATATATGATTTTTGTGGATCATTTTGCAATAAAGGCAGGTTTTTTTATCTCAAAACCTACCAAAATCTAATCAGTACCAGGGCATCTCACAAGTGACTAATTTCTAATCAATTAGTTTTTGAGTCAGAAGGAAATTCAGTCAATTAGTTTTTGAGGAAATTCAGTCAATTAGTTTTTGAGTAAGTGGGGATATATGCATTACACTGACTGACACACACACACACACAGACGTCATAAAGAAACAAATAGGTTTTTCGTATTCCGGCTGTCACAAAACGTGTACAGCAGTCGAAAATCCAGTTGCTATTTTTGAGCTGATTCCAATACTTTCTCTGTAGTATTTGTTTACTTTTCCATGTAATGTAGATACAGTAAATAAAACGTGAACAATGGGATTTTTTTTAACTTTTGTTTGTGGACCAACCCATAGTTCCAAATGCAAAAATACTTTAAATAAGGCAGGAAGTTATAAAATAGTAATTTAAATTATGTGCTATAATTGCGTAAAATTATAAAAAAATAATTAATTGTTTATACAGCCCCTCCCCCCTCCGACCGTCCAAACAGTTACCTTACACCTTTCTGGTAGGTCGGACGGTCTGGGTTTCAGCCCCTCCCCCCTAACGAAAAATATCAAATCACATAATTTTTACTTATACCACATTTAGTAAAACTGACAAAAATGTATGCTGTAATACAATCCAATGTGACATAGTTACGTCATTGATTAAAATTTTTATTTTTAAATAAAGGGCATCCACAAATCAATTTTGTTTGCTATTATTCAATAAAATTCCCGGTGCTTATTAAAATATATTTTATGAAAATGTTTCAGTAAAGCTATTGCTTCACCATTTCATCCATTTATAGTTTGCATTTAGGAATCCAAGCAAATTCTGCTACATAACTGATTGTGAAATTACTGCGCTGTTCAATCATGCCGGACTGCGTAAGGTAGTTATAATTTACGGCGAATGCAACCGATCTCTTTGTTCCGAATTCCACCGATCTCTTTGATTGAATTTCACCGATCTCTTCCGAATTTCACCGATCTTTTCCGAATTCTAGAACTTTGTAAGGGAGTTATAATTTACGACGAAAGCAACCGATCCCTTTGTTCCGAATTCCACCGGTCTCTTTGATCCGAATTCACCGATCTCTTCCGAATTCCACCGATCTCTTCCAAATTCCACCGATCTCTTTGATTCGAATTCCACCGATCTCTTCCGAATTTCACCGATCTTTTCCGAATTCTAGAACTTTGTAAGGGAGTTATAATTTACGACGAAAGCAACCGATCCCTTTGTTCCGAATTCCACCGATCTCTTGGTTCGAATTCACCTATCTCTTCCGAATTCCACTGATCTCTTCCGAATTCCACCGATCTCTTCCGAATTCCACCAATCTCTTCCGAATTCCACCGATATTTTCCGAATTCCAGAACTTTGTGAGGTAGTTATAATTCAAAGCGAATGAAACCGATTTCTTTGCTCCGAATTCCACCGATCTCTTTGATTCGAATTCCACCGATCTCTTTGATTCGAATTCCACCTATCTCTTCTGAATTCCATCGATCTCTTCCGAATTTCACTGATCTCTTCCGAGTTCCACCGATATACAACCAATTTAAAATATTAAAGGATAAGCGTATTTCCTTTAGATTTTGTTAGAAGAATATCTAGCAGGCCAACAAAATCACTATTATCCGTTTTTTACCGTATTTAAGGGTTAAGATAACTTTTAAGCAGAATCATTTTTCTGCACATACCATTTCCAAAGTCAAACTACTGAAAAAAAAATCGTTTTAAAACCCCACTAAAGGATTTCTGTGGATCAATTTCATTTGAAATTCACTAATTGCGGTGATTAAAAACTTATCGAAGAAGCACGGTAAACTTATGCATGTCAGATAGTTTGATAATTTATTTCGTCTTACCTTCTTATTTATTTCACTTCCGAGATCCAATTAGTTTTAATTATGATACATGGAGTATAGACAATATTTTTGCAATTTAACTTTTTCCATTACAGAGGCTGCATAAAAAATATTTTTTTTAATTTTTTACAAAAATGTTTTACATCATATAAATTACAATTGCATAATTTTCTATCTTATTTAAAGCATTTTTACCATTGGAACTATATGTCTAAAACCAACGATTCAAAAAAGTCGTCCACTGTTCACTTCTTTTTTAAACTCCCTGTATAGAATCTCGAATTGTAACTTGTCGCTTGATAAAAAATGAATAGAATTAATATCGAACATAAAACGGAGAAAAAAAAAATGTAAATTGCTGTCTCATACACGTTTGGAGATTTCAGTGCAGCAAGGTAATTATTTTTTAGTAATTGAAACTGTTTCCAGAACAGTTGTAATTCAAAGAGGGGGGTTGAATAAAAATTGCAAATAACTTAGAAGTTGTAAAAAATTTACTGTCAATGTAAGTCAACTTTTCAGAACACACTTATTATATTAAAATAATTCTATACTCCAAAATTTGAAAATATCTCTAAAATCCCCGAAATTAAAATAAAAAATGTCGAATAAAATCGCACTCAAAATCCAAATCGGAAATAGGGGACATATTTTGCAGTACAAACACTTGCAAAATAAAGTCTTCCATTGAGAGGTTTGTGGTAGGGGAGGAATGGTACGGCCCCTGTGGATGCTTCTCTCACATTGTTCCGGTATAAATTTGGTTGCACTTTCCGGCCTTCTAAACAGATACCTTATAACTTCGGATAGATCGGACGGTCTGGGTCGAAGAAAAATAATTAGTGCCGATATGAATCCGAAAAGTTATTTTCCTGTAGTGCACGTCCCTGTGGATGCCGCTCCCACTGGGTTTCGGTCTAAATTTGGTGACACTTCTTGGCCGTCCAAACAGATATCTTACACCATCGTGGAGGTCAGACGGTCTGGGTCAAAGAAGAAGAAGACATAGAATCGCCTGCTTGATAAATGGATTAAAACGATAAAAATCCAAACGCATTTCGGCTTTAAATGTTCGTAACTTCAAAATAAATCAAATGTAAAAGAAAAAAAAATCTTAGAGCCTTGTCGTCCAGGAACTTGAAGATCCTGTTTCCTTTGATCCAAATTAATATTTCATTCCGAGCATAAATTTACGTTTATCCCTCTTCTTAAGAGATTGCAAGGAAACAAAGACAATGTTAAACTTCCTTACGAACATAAATCCATTTTTAATATAAAGCGTCTCGAATTTTAACTTGTCGCCCAATAATAAACGAATGGAATTAATATCAAGCGCAAACCGGAGCAAATTGAAATTGTGAACTACTTTCTCATCGGCGTTTGAACATTTCCATTTCAGCAAAATAATTGATTATCTGTAATTGAAACTGTTTCGAAAACTTGTTGCATACACAAAGGGGGTTAAATAAAAATTGCAAATAACTAAAATGGAAATTTGAGATCTGTGATTGAATCGTAAAATGAAAATTTGTACAGAGTTAAATTTTTACTTTCTCATACTATAGACTATAGTATAAAGTATTGTTTTATGAAAATTTTTCGATGTTGAGATTTTGATGCCAATATAAGTTTCAGGACCTCGTGAACATGTTCTGACTAATTTTAAGGTGATGTCTGTCTGTCTGTGTGTTGTCAATTTTTGTGCGTGACATCTGCCATAAATATCGATGAATTTTCACGAAAGTTTATATTCGGATTTGTGATCAAAAAATATAGAACTAGATAAAATGTTTTGAAATTCGACCGAAAACTTCGAAATTTTATATTTTCTTAACATGGCACTATAGAGCAAAATTTAACATAATTATGCATAAAAGGAGGAATGTGGGGATCAATGGCCTCAAAACTTTACAATTTTAATATTTCAGTGAAAAAAAAAAAGCCACGTTACATTTTTTGTGTTCGCGATCCCATTAGCCTCATCGGGGGGGGGAGGGCAGCAAATTACCTTCACGAGGGGGTACATTGTCGAAAGACTTTTTTCAAGCCCTTTAAAATGAAGGGTAACGGGGTAACATGCTATAATTCTGATCATTTGCAAAAAATGCAAAATATAATAAACATTATATTTTGCAATATTTTTAACAAAAATTGCAAAATATAATAAAAAAATTACAACTTACTTCAAAATGGATTATGAGACAATCGAGTGATGAGTCACAATCCAGTTAATTTATAATCCAAATTGAAGTGGTTTTCTATCGAATAAAGGGTTTTCTATTGAAAACCTGAGAATAAATTGACAAAAGAATATTTTTATAAGGAATTTATGAAGGAGCCTGCATATAGGGGCAAGTGGTGTATACTTTATTTTCGGTGGAACTAGTAAGCATTTTTACACACTTCTGCACATGAGACAACGGCCGTACCGTGCTGAAAACACCGGTTCTCGTTAGATCACCGAAGTCAAGCAGCATTGGGCGCGGTTAGTACTTGGGTGGGTGACCACCTGGGAACACCGCGTGCTGTTGGCACATTTCGGGCGCGGTAGCCCGGTGGTTTGCGCGCTGGATTTGCACCCTGCCACAACTGCCGCCGTGTTCATGCGGAGTACGATCACGTTAAACATGTGGGTCCGTAAGTCCTTCCGAGAGGTTGATGGTAGGGGAAGGAGGGTACGGTTCCTGTGGATGCCTCCCCCACTGGGTTCCGGTCTGAATTGGGTGGCTCTTCTCGGCCGTCCAAACAGTTACCTTACACCTTTCTGGTAGGTCGGACGGTCTGGGTCTCAACAACAACACTTCTGCACATAGGGCGCGGTAGTCCAGTGGTTAGCGCGCGGGAATTGCACTCGGTAGGCCCGGGTTCGATGTCCGCCACTGCCAAAATTGCCGCCGTGTTCACACGGAGTACGATCAGATAAAGATGTGGGTCCGTAAGTCCTTCCGAGAGCCTGGTGGTAGGGGAAGAAGGGTACGGTCCCTGTGGATGCCTCCCCCACTGGGTTCCGGTCTAAATTGGATGGCACTTCCTGGCCGTCCAAACAGTTACTTACCTTACACCTTTCTTTCAACAGTTACACCTTTCTGGTTGAGCCAACGGCCCTACCGTGCTGAAAACACCGGTTCTCGTTAGCTCACCGAAGTCAAGCAGCATCGGTCGCGGTTAGAACTTGGGTGGGTGACCACCTAGGAACACCGCGTGTTGTTGGCACTTTTCGAGCGCGGTAGCCCGGTGGTTTGCGCGCTAGATTTGCACGCTGCCACAACTGCCGTCGTGTTCATGCGGAATACGATCACGTTAAACATATGGGTCCGTAAGTCCTTCTGAGAGGTTGGTGGTAGGGGAAGGAGGGTGCGGTCCCTGTGGATGCCCCCTCCACTGGGTTCCGGTCTAAATTGGGTGACACTTCCCCGGCCGTCCAAACGGTTACCTTACACCTTTCTGGTAGGTCGGACGGTATGGGTCTCAACAACAACACTTTACACTTATTTCAGTCAGAAAATGTTCCGGGAAAAGTGGAAGTGAAATCTCTACAATTGGAACTGAAAATCGTTTCTGAACAACCCTACCCCCTCCAAAATTTGATACTGAATGCATATCCATCATAATTTAATATAAATATAGCTAAACCTGAGAAATGGTTGTTGCAAGGAAAATGTATATTTTTTAATATTGACATTTTTAGAGCGGGAAGTGGATATCCATAGGAAGACCTCAACCCCAACCCCAACCCCAATTTAATACCAAATCCATGTCGGTCGTCATCAAATTCCTATATATTCACCTTAGTAGCAATCCAATATTCCAATATTGGCTTATTATTGGCTCTAATATTAAACTAATATGAATAAGTTTATATTTTGACGGAATTGGCTCAAAATTGGCTTAAATTATTGGAACAATATTGAAACAATATTACACTAATGTTTCCAATGTAACACTAATATTGGCGTAATATTGCACTAGAAAATATTAGCCAATATTGGAGTCCAATGTAACCCCGATATTTGCCCAATATTGAGATTCAATTGAAAATATTTCCAATGCAAAGTTGTCAAGGTTTATAATATTGGTCCAATATTGAACCTATATTAAATGCTACTAGGGCAATTATGAAACAATAAGATTTTCCAAGCAAAATTTTAGAATAAAATATAGAAAAGGAAACAAAGAGATAAATTTTAATTTATCAACACCCACCCCCTCCCGAATTAGAAGCTGAATCCTCGGGTATTATCTAATCTCCATTCATAATCAATCTCGAAAAATAGATATTTCAATGAAAATTATTAATTTTGAACCCTAAATGGAAATATAACTGGAAGTGGAAATCCTTCGCCAACCCTACCCCCACCTCAATCAGAATTTGTACGGAATACTAGATCTTCAGAATACTAGATCTTCAACATTTTTACGGACGCAATCAGAAATTGCATCCAGAGAAAGAAAATCGAAAGTGCCTAGAAGGAAATGTGCTTAAACCATATGTAGAAAGTCCAGGCCACCCGACTCACCCGAGGGTATGAGCAGCAAAGTAAGAGGCCGAACTTATACCATATGTGAACATTTTCGAGTACTGGAAAAAACACTGTCTGTACTATAGCTTGAAGGAAATATCTTTGAAGTACAAGGTGATTCAAATTAAAGATCAAGTATTTAAACTTCTATGTAGGAAACACTACTGGGCGAATTAAATAAAAATCACTGTAAAATAAATAAAATTTTAAATTAAAAATTAAATTTTTATATTAATGTGATTGTATTATATGTTTCATTTTCTATACTTTATTTCATAATGTATTTACTAATAATCAATAAATAATATTTAGGAAATATACATATTATTTATTGAAATTTTCGAATAACTTGCGGGGAAAAATTCGAATATTCGAGATCTGGTTAAAATTCCATTTTAATATTTGAATTCGTTCAAAGTGAGTTTAACATTTAGTTTCTGAAAAAGTGAATATTCTACCTTGCACTGTAGGTGAAACAACATCAAAACAATAATGAAACATAAATTAAAATAATAAATTTAATTCCATTCAAATAATCAATCATACACAATAAGTTCTGAAGGTGATATTAAAACGCAAATCCATCCAATGACTATTGAGAAGCATTACGTTTTATGAATTAGGATATAACAGCATTTTATTTATTAAAATGTTCGCCGCCACTAAAGCATATTAATAATTTGTTCCGCAAAAATTTGTTCGAGAGAAACTTATGAAACTTGGGCCTGCATGAATAAATCCACCTTTAATATTCGACGTCTTGAACTTTAATTTGTCGTTCAAGAGCAAACGAATGAAATTAATATCACATATCAGCCAGAGCAAACTCAAACTGTGAATAGCTTTATACTTGCGTTTAAACATTTTCTGAGACGTAAAATAATTGATTAATTGTAAACGAAAATGCTGGATGAACCTGAGAATATTAAGAAGGAGGGGTCGGTTAAAAATTATGAGATTTTATTTTATAAAAATGTTTTTGTACGACCATCGCTGTGTGAAAATATGATTTTTTAATTTTTTAATTTTGTAAATTCAAAATCTGAATTGTAGTACGTTTTGCATTAAAAATGCATGTAAAAGTTTAAATTTATATAATATTCGCAGAAGAAATTGAGTTATAAACAGGTGTAAATACAACAAATGGTAACATAGAATAAACTTAGAAACAAATTATACACCAAATTTCGAACAAAGGGAAAAAATTCTGAAAAACAAAAATACAGATTGCGAGTAAACAAAAGAAATTATGTATGTATATACATATATATATATATATATATATATATATATATATATATATATATATATATATATATATATGTATATATATATATATATATATATATATATATATATATATGCTGCTCTTTCAATATAAGCTGATAAAGCAGATACAAATGAATAAAGCAGATACAAAATAAAAAGAGATGGGGGTTGTACTTTTAGGTAAAGTATGAAACGGCCAAGGGGGATTGTGAGCCCTTGTTCCCTGTTATATCATGCTTTTACACCAATGAAACACTCCCGGAACCGGTACCTTCCCGAAGCAACCCTCTGTCCGCCATCAAAACATGAATCGCAATAAGCCAGATTGAAAAATCAAAACCAGAATCCCCGGATAGAGATTCAAAATAAATTCGCTTTGCAAATACGATGAATAAGTAAAACGGATATGGAATAAAAACGCCTATCGACCACTTTATTACAATAACATATTGATACGACCCTTAACAATTTTTGTAAAATGAGTACTATCCGCAACTGTTCTCGTATACAACTTTATACTATCAGATCGTTGAATTTTGCATAAATGTTGTTCTTTTTGTTATTGTAAAATGCATTGTAATAATTCCTTAGGAAACATGTTGGATATTGTTGTTTTATTGATTCACCGATTAAATTCCTTTCGAATTTTATACTTTCCGTTTGTGATGTATGGAGTATTTTATACCTCTGTAGATGGTTGAGTATTAAGTTACGGAATATACCATTACTTAAATTGGCATTCCAGTTTATGATGTGATTACTTTCGATGGTAAAAGTATGCCTTTTATCATAAAGTATGAAACATATGGAATCTTTTTCATCATAATATATACTAATATCTAAAAAATCCACCTTATCTTCTTGATTATTAGATTCAATTAGCTCCAAATTTACGGGGTAAAATCCAAAATGGAATTGATTTGTACTACCTATTTATATCTATTTTCTCAATGAAGTCCAGTTTTTCAGATTCGTCGACGATGTACTAATCGGATTAATAGATAGTGCAAATCAATTTGATTTTGGATTTTACCCCGTAAATATGGAGCTTGAAAAGTTATATTTATAATGGATTATTAAAATTGCTTCATCTCAATTCACAACATGTGCCTAATTACATCTTAGCTTAAAATCGAACTTAAATATTAATAACATAAATATTGAAATAACCGAAATAGTAAGCTAAAATATTGAGATGATTTCTTAAAATATAATATCTTTATCCCATTTTCTACTTGTTGAAATACCAGCTGCCACCTACGAAAATTAATATTTTTCTCCACATTTATCGACATTTATTGCTCTTTCGAAGAGTCAGCCCTCAAAGAAAATAAACACTTTAAACCTTCTTGCTCGAATTAATCCTTCTTATATTAAGCGTCTTGAATTTCAATATGTCGTTTGAATGTAACCAAATGAAATTAATATCATACATAAACTTGAACAAATTAAAATTATATTCCGCTTTCAGAGTCGCGTTTAAGTATTTCTGTGGCGTAAAATAATTCATTATTTGTAATGGGAATTACTTGCAATATTTTTGAAATTTTTGCACGGGGTTGTGTAAAAATCGCGCATAACAGAATGAAAAGGCGTTATGTTATTATATGTGAATATAATATTAGAAAAAAATAATACGTTTTAGTAGGTGGTTTTTAAATAGTTCTATTTTGAACTAATAAATAGTTATATTAGAAAATTTAATAGAACTAATGAATAGTTCTATTTAAATAGTTCTATTTTCTTTAGTAAAGTTTATAAAATCTCTATTTATTTTAAATATTGTTGCTGATGTACGAAATGACGTCTTTGTGATTCTCTTTTGAAAACTAGAAGAAGGAAACAGCTTTAAAGGCCTCCATTCCTATGCCATAAATTCAATATTGCCATATGCTGAAGTTCGGAGAGAAGAGTCACCAGATGTAGGGATTTATCGCCACTATGGTGAATTTTCGAATGTTCGAGAACCCTTTCGAAATAACGAATATCCCAAGAGATGCGAGACCCCTTCTGGAAGTTTCTACTGATATTATACAAAAGGATACATCGCACAAGTAGAGAAGTTGACGTGATACTATCTACATTGAATTGTGAAGTACGTCAATGTTTTCAGAATAATATGACATTAGGAAAAATAATATATTTTACTAGCTGTAATTGAAATAGTTCTATTTTGAACAAAAGTTTTTAGTTAAAGTTCGTGAAATCTCTATTTATTAATTTATTTTTCAAATATTTTTACGAATGTGGAAAATGACTTCCGTGTGAGACTTTTTGAAAACGAGAAGGAGAAAACACCTTCATGGGCCGCCATTCCTATGCCGTAAATTCAATGTTGCCATATTCTGAAGTTCGGAGACGAGGATCACCAGATATGGCGATTTATCGCCACTGTGGCAAATTTTCAAATCCTCAGAACCCTCCCGAAATAACGAATATTCTACGAGATACGAGCCGCCTCCTTGAAGTTTCTACGGAGAATATATAAAAGCATACATCGTTCAGTTGGAGCAGTTGACGTTATACTAGCTACATTGAATCGGGAAGAACGTCAATGTTTTCAGAACAGTATCGGCTGTTTACTGGACAGGAAGCAATTGAGATGGAAATAAAAACCCGTAGATGGAAATAAAAAAGCGTAGATGGAAATGGACTGGACATGTCTTGAGAATGTCGCAGCATACCATCCCTGCTGTGGCACTTACTTGGGCGGCTGAAGAAAAAAGATCTCGGGATGGAGCCAAGCTCACTTGGAGGAGACTCGTGGAGCAGCACAGAAATTTGATGGCATGGGCGAGCTTGTCAGAAGCAAGGACTGCGGCACAGGATCGACCAGGGTGGCGACGCAAGCTGAAGACCTTATGTGCCACTAGGCACGATGAGTTATGATGATGATGGTGATCGGCTGTTTTGTGAAATTAGAAGAGCATTAAAGGTGTGTTTTACTGTACCTGACAGTTGTTGAGTCATCTTGTGAGATAGTTATCGAGCTATTTGTTTTATATTGCTCCTGTTTACGCTGCGTAAACAGGAGTAATAGTAAATAAACGTGTGAGTTACCCAGAAATTTGGAATCAATCTTGAATACTGAAAGTACATACTAAACGATTCTAGAGTATAGGTCGTAATAACATTGTTTATAGGCCTATACTTGCAACAATAACGTTTCTCAAATTAAGGTATAGTACAGTATGAAAACATTTTAAAATTTGAGAGTACTATTTCTGGAAAATTTTTAAATCTGATCAAGTCAAGTCAAGTTGGGGGTGCAATTCTGGAGTGCCTGGTCAACTATGACCGTATCTCCAAGCTGTAAGTGTACAATCATGATCTCTGTAATTACTTGAATTGCTCCAAAAAGGGGGATGAAGATGAGAATACTCCGTAGGAGTATAGAAGTGGTACTAGGAGGTAAGTGAATTCACGAGGAAAAAGTATGACATGCCATGACGTAATGTTCAAAAAAGTAGTCCGAATTCCTCTTGAGACTAGGGGGTCCGCGTCCACAATTTACAGGGATTTTTATAATTATTCTGTTAATCAGTTTACAGTTTATCAAGTGGAGAGATGACTTTATTTAAGTTTCAGAGAGCTTTTAAACTTTTGAAAAAAAAAAAAATTAGGTGTTATTAATGATTAGAGTATTGTGGACGCTCTGGGTCTCTTTCTGAACTTCCACTGATGGGGGTCGTACTCCGGTAAATTGCATATTTCTTCATTGGGTATTTTATTTAACGCTCCAGCTGATTAAATCTGATGTTTTAAATAGGGCATATACAGGGTGTCCCAAAAAGATTGAAACGCGCTTTAATTCTTTGCCTGTTGGAGATAAGGGGGCAATGTAAATTGCAAAAATGTTGAAAGTAAGGTAGAAAAGAAGACTACATTAATGAAATATTGTTCCCATTAATTTTCCAAAAGTTACATTTTTTAAATTTTTATACGACTTCCTTAGACAAATTGGGTCAATCAGAAAATTTTTATATTTAATGCAATAAGATCATTAAAAATCCCCGCGTATCTGTATCTTTAAAATCAACTGAATTATGATAAAGGAAAAAATCTGACTTATGCCGCTTTTCCGTGCCATGTGAAAGGATGTTTCATAAGTAAAAATAAGGATCATAAACATATTTATGATGGAAATTGTTTAGATCAAATATACGTTATTATGTGTCAATTTTTTTTACCACAAATGCATCTAAATAAAGCATTACACCGACAGACATCATATAATTCATAATATCATCAATAATATCATCATATATCATCATGGTATTCACTACGCGGTTGGGTATTCTATGTCTTATCATCCAGTTTTAAATTTTTTGTGACATGTCACAAATTTACATTTCTAATTTGATATATGGTCCCCATTCACAATGTTCAATTTTCAATTACATATAACTCACTCAATTTTAAAGATACAGATATGCGATTTTTTAATGATCTTGTTGCATTAAAAATAAAAATTTTCTGATTGACCAAATTTGTCTAAGCGGATCGACTATTTCCTTAAAGTAGTCTTATTTCCTACCTTACTTTCCAGATTTTTGCAATTTACATTGCCCATTTGTCTCCAACAGGTAAAGAATTAAAGCGCGTTTCAATCTTTTTGGGACACCCTGTAGAGTAAAGGTTAAAATATTCTTTATGGAGTCATAGTCCAGTCAGTAGATACATTGTACCTTGCAAAAGGTGGAGTAGAAGATTTTTTTTTTTGCATTTGTATATACTGATGCCAACATGAAAAAACCAAGTTATCCAACATGGCCGACCCCGGGAGAACTTTTGGCGGCCGAAAAACCACGAAATTCTATGACTTTTTTTGGTTTTTTCAGAATATCTCAGAAACGATCGACTTTTGCGATTCTTTCTCAATATAAAATTTAAAGATAATTAAATTTCCTACAATTTTTACTATTACAACTATTTTATAGCACAAATAGTAAGCGCACTACAGCTTCTTAAAATCTGACATTTTTTCTCTACTTAGTAAAAAAACGCATTAACACCCCTTGCCCACCTGACCCCGCAGTCACAATTCTCCCCCTCACATTTCGCAGACGACTCAATCAGATCCCAATAACAGCACATGTTCATATTGTACAACTGCAACATATATTATACTTCATACTACATTTTATTCTGATGTTCTACCTACACAGAAGCGATATTTGAATGTGAATGAATAAATATGGGGGTGATAATAAGCGAAATAATAATAAAGTATTAATAAGCAAAAATTCATGACGTGTGTGTTGTAATTCAACTAATTTTCTAGGTATAATGCATTAACATAATGAATAATAATACCAATGCACCAAATTGAATTTAAATAATCTCCACAAATGGCCAAACTTGTTTAAAGTACAAAAACAAATAATTATCTTCAAAAACACAAATTGCAGAAATTTAACATTTATATACAAATTACAAGAAGATTCATACAGGTTTGAAACAATTAAAGAAAGGAAATTAATAAGTAAAACTGAAAACATACATATTTATCTTCTTCGAAGACGTTTTGAGGATGTGTGTTCTTCTTCGGGTTCAGCAACCGTCGGAGGTGGAAGGAAGTTGTCATCCTCAAGTTGTTTATCCACGTGTTGCAGTGGTTCCAAGAGCTGGTGGAGTAAGTCATCTTCCTCTTCAGTATCATCCAAAGATGAAATTGGTACGACATTGTCACACCCCATGTCACTGCAGTGCTTGCACTTGCTGGAGCATTTCAAACCTGCCTTGCGACAAGAGCAGGGTCCACTACACCCTTTCTTGCAAGCGCAAGACACACTCTAAAGATTCTCAGATGCTGAATTTCTTTTTGTGTCAACAGGCAATAGACCTTCTATGCTGCACGCCCAACCCCATTCCTCCGGGTTGGTGCCATTGCCTAACCAGCTTTGAACTTGAGAGTAGCACCTGTAGGAATGGTAGCGTGCAGCATCGCACGTAGGTGGTAGTCGTGCGAGATTTATTTTTCTGTTGGAGCCTGATTTTGCAAACAGATTAAATCGCGAAGTGTTCAAGGATTGGTCGGAATGGATGTCGCCTGTGTATAATGTTTTCAGAATTTCTTCTCCAACTGCAGCTATGTCATCGTGACTGCTGAGTGGATCCATGAATGTTTTAGTGACTTTCTTCACTTCAGGCGATTTGTTGACAATCTTGCACAATTTAATTTTGCCTTGACTAAAGATGACTGATGTGGAATCACATCCACTAAATGCATGTATGAACAGGATATTGCCTGGGTCGAACTTAAATGATATAGTTGAAAATAACACATTGCCAGCATTCCCTCTCCTAGGCTTAAGAAAGAATAAGTTGCTGAATGACTGGTCTAACCCTGTCATCAGAACTAGCAGATCGATATCCTTCCCAACTATGATCACATTTTCAAGTTCTTTTGCCTTCGAAATGGCAGTGTTGACGATCAGTAAGTCAGCGTCCTCTTGAGCATGCTTGACGTCAATATCACACTCTTCAAAATTGACTTTCAGAAGATCGATCAGACGACTCTTGTTTTGATTATTTGCCAAAAAATTTTCTTGGGCGACTTGGTTGATCGTATTCACTTCAAAGATTACTTCAGGGGAATGGTGCATCCTCATACGCCGCTATCGCTCAGATCTTTTGGTGCCAGTACGTGCAGCATACCCATCGAATACAACCACAACTCACGATCCATAATGTCTCTTAAGAAATGAAGAATAATATTTAGTTATGGTAGCAAAGGAAGCATTTTGAGGCCAAATAACTTTGTGTAGGAGGTATCCTCCATCTATAACAGCAAACTGTTTCTTCCCTGCAATTTCTTTGCAATCGACTGGGGTGAAAGCCATGTATAATGAAGACTTTGTACCTTTCCGTATACCTTCTTCGGAGAAAAGTGATATCGGGTAGGGTGCAAGTTCATAAGTAAAAACATTTTTAAGTCTTCATCAGACTGTTTCGAAAGACAATCTTTGGAAAAGTGTCAGAGGATCAATAGCAATTACTTTGAGGGTTCCTGCTTTAATACTACTGGCAACCGATGCAAGGGTTACAACCTTGTCTTTCCTCTTGAAGGTCACATTTTTAAAATTTCCCATGAGCGACCATTGTCATAACCCTTTCCATGCCAACCTCTTGAGCCAAATGACAGTTTACATCTGCTCCTCCAACAATACCACTGCTTAATGACATTATGGCATCAATGTCTGAAAAGGGGGGGGTGTTGAGAAAGCAACTCTCGCAGTCTAATTGAGTCACTTCTGTCTCTGTCGATACGAGAACTTCGCATGTCCACATGCTGCTCTGATGTTTCATAATGTACATCCCAGAATTGTTCAATTTCATCACAAACATTTTGCATGAATATCATTGCCAAAGTCCATTTTGCCAAAACACCGTCTGAAAATCCTCTCCCACGTGTGACCCCTCCACAGGCTTTCATACTCCTCATAAGTGTCTGTTCAATGGTCTGGTCAGACGAAATTCCACACCAGCACTTATTGGCGCGTCTTATGGTGAACTTCCCTTTAGTGGAGAAGTCGTGAAATTCAGTTGGATCCATTAATTGTTCTAGTTTCAACATGTCTTGAAGGTAGAGATGCGCACTTTTGGCGTATAAGAAATGGCCAGCTGCATGGAAAAATGGTAGTGCTTTTTGAATGGAGTGAAGCTTCCAGTTGCCTGTACGCTCAGCCTCAGTGAACTGTTTGAGGAGTGTTGTTATACGAAAATATTGAACCCATAATTTTGCTGTGGGTCCCTTACATTCGAGCACACACAAGGCTTGTCTAAATTTTGCAGCAATACCCATTAGACAGGCATTATTGGTGCAGGTTGTGAGTAATATGGTTTATCTCGCTTTCAGCTGTGAAGCAGCCACCATTCCTCAAGGCCACCCCCAACTGGCTACGTTTCCCATCTCCCTCCCCATTCTCCGACACCTTTTCATGCATCCAATATTTTACGCAGCAACAATATAATCAAAAGAAGTGTTGTGCATTTGGAGGAGAAGTAAATAGAAATTAAGAGTAAAATAAAACCGATTTTTATTTTGAGTTTTATCAAATTGAGAAAAAAATTTTAACTTTCAAAAATCTGTAGCACACTTACTATTCGTGTTATAAAAAAGTTGTAATTGTGAAAATTGTAGGAAATTTAATTATCTTTAAATTTTATATTGAGAAAGAATCGCAAAAGTCGATTGTTTCTGAGATATTTCGAAAAAATCAAAAAAAGTCGCAAAATTTCATAGTTTTTTGGCTGCCAAAATTTCTCCCGAGGTCGGCCATGTTGGATAACTTGGTTTTTTCATGTTGGCATTAGTATATACAAATACAAAAAATAAAATCTTCTACTCCACCTTTTGCACGGCAAGCCCCTTTTTCCATACCTATTGACTGTACAATCATTAGTTGAAAACCAATGACTTGAATTTACATTGCAGTCCCCTAACCGCATCAGTTTAATCACTTGAATGAGCATGCTAATCCAAAGCCTGCATTGTGTTCTGTGTATTTGTCTGTTGTTGTGCTTGTCTCCATTGTTCTGTTTGTTGTATTAATAAATTAGATTTTATTTATTTAAAATTATTAAAAAATAAAATCCAGATACCAAAGAGAGAACGAACGACGACGAAATCTTTACGAATTCAATTGCAGGAAGTGTTTAAAAAACTCATTTATGTATTTTAGGTGTTTTTAGAGAACATTTATAGAGATTATTATTATTATTATTATTATTTTGGTAAAAGTAAGTTTGGAGCAGATTTCTCATAAATTTTGCAGGTTGATGTTTTTCTTAATTTTAAAAAATAGAGTCGGAGTTAATAAAATCTGAAAAATAATAAAGTTTTAAATAATAAAAAGGCATAAATCACGCTCCTCAAAGTTCTCCCCCTCCCCCCGGAAAAGAAAGAAAAAGTTCAAAAATATTTAATTTATGCTTGCATATTCATGAATTGTACCAAATTTCTGACAAAACATGTATAAACTGTTTGGATTCACACCTATTATGTTCGAACATATAAACATCAAAAATGTTTGCATTTTTTGTAACGCCTCGATTTCAGATGTATACCCCAATCATAGACGGACACTCTTCAAACGGATACCCTCAATCATTTGCGTCAAAATACACACCTACCAAAATATGTAAAATCATGCTAGGGATGTGATGTCAATAACTAGCACTAAAGAAAATAATTAAAATATTTTAACTGTTAAAAAAGGCACAGCAGATAGTCTGATATCTTATATTCGATGTGGGGATGAGTGTCTTTGACACAGGGACCCCGAAAGCAGGCGCCTTGGATTTGAAAAAAACAATGCAAACTGACGTTTTTTACCAACTAACATGTAACCAGAGATCGAGATAATGTCTCTGTACTCGTATTTTACGTTATAAAATATGAAAATGCGCTTTGGAAATTAAACAAGGCGTATTTTCACGCATTGATTACCGCCAATTACGATATTTACAGAAGTTCCAAAAAAGTCATAAAAATGGAAATCGGTTACAAATTTCCCGAAAATGTTACGAATTCGAAAATAGACACTAATTTTGAAATCAGAGTTTTCTCATTCTTTTGGTAACAGTTTCCGCTCGATTGTGAAAATCACACTAACAGACAACGAAAGCCACTGCTGCTCCACGCAAGAGCAGAGTTGCTGATTACTACGGATTCTCCGTAGTTTCTACGGGATACAACCTCATACTACGGATTACGGAATTTGCATAGCTACCTACGGAAAATTGCCTTACTGTTCAGGCCAATGCAAATTTACGGCCGCATGCATGGTAATGCTAATCAAATCAACGTAACAAGGGGGATTTACTGCTGCGTATAATGTAAATTACGATCACCATCGCTTTTTACATGAAAGTATTAAATATGTTCCTTAAAAAGTTGTCATTAGGCATAACTCTCTGAATAGTGTTTTTTAAAATTATTTTCGCATAAACAGGGCGGTTCCGCAATTCCGTTTATGTTCGCGTGAATCGCCTAGACTCCTATAATCTTTTTCCATCCAACTCCATCTTCTAAATATTGCATATTAGATTGACTAAACTAGCTTAAGTTCATAATTTGGTTAATTATTACGCTTAATTTTTAAATTAATTTCACATAAAGAGTGCGATTACGCAATTTAATTTGTTCTCGTAAATTGCTGTATCTTTATATATCCATTCACATCTTCTTAATACTGTATATTATATTGACTAAACTTGCTTATTTTCATATTCTGGTTAATTATTACGTTTTTCTTTAAAGTTATTTTCGCATAAAGAGTGCAATCGCGCAATTCAGTTTGTTCCTGTGAATTGCTACATTTAGTATATTTTTCTACCTATCTCCATCTTCTAAACATTGCATATTAGATTGACTAAACTAGCTTATTTTCATATTCTGGTTAATTATTAAGGTCCGCATAAAACATATTTTCCTATTTTGAAAAATGGGTATGAACCCTGTGAAGGAATATTTTTCAAGAAGTGGTATGAAAACAATGATATAGGTAAATGAAAAGTAACCATTTTCGGCGGCTATAAAAATTTATATATTCACATCTTTTGATAATGCTATATCTTATTTTTTTTATAAAAGATCAATATTTATTATTATCTTTATTGAAAACTTATGTTTTACCAAACCTAAATGTTCGTTATTAATATAAAGTAATTGACACTGGATAAAAGCTTATGTAAATATAAATATTTATATTAATGCATAATTATACATATGCTCAAATAATTTTATGTATATGCATTTTTGTGTTGGGAGTGTATATATTTTATTTCTTAACTTGACTAGTGTAAAAGTCTTAACTACTGATATTTTCCTTTATCACTACTGAAATCTTATCAACTGGTTTGCATCTCTGCGCAAGAGATGAGAGATGACCAATGATCATATTTCTTCCACGTTTGAAATCTATTTAAGCGATTAAAATTTTTATAATAATTTCGTGTTATATATAAAAAAGTCTGATGTGGGCAGCACATGACTTTCCTTATATAATGCAATGAATTTACTACTTTTACAGCAAAAAAATAGGTTATTCTTATAGTAGATACTTATATTCTTTCCAAGATATTGAATTTTCGTTAATTAGTGGTCATTTTCATCAATTTAGGGTAATTTTTATCCATTTGGCGAGATTTTGGTTAATTTGGCAACATTTAAAATGGCGCCAAGCCGGCGAAATTCCAGCAAATTCGACGTCAAAATCTCGCCAAGAGTTATGGACGGAGAAATAAGTTATTCTTATAGCAGATAAATGTTTATTGGCGTTCAAATACAAATGTATTGCTCAAAGTATCTTTTCTTATGATTGGAACGAGCTACATCCATGAAAATGATGTCACCAAATTTATCGCATGAGATTACATATGAAAAGTGAACATGTTTCTCAACAGTTAATATATATATTTTTTAATTTATGGGAATTTTTTAATAAATTTATTTGATAAATGTGCAATATCTCGAGAATGGTTCATGCTAGCGTTTTAAAGTTAATGTCAATCTTTTTCTAAGGAAAATTACATAAGAAATGTCTATTTGCGTAACTTTATTAAATGTTTTGATTTTTTGATGATTTTTTCAAAATTTCACTCGAAATTTTTGGGGGTTCTGAACATTCGATTGCGTTTAAAAACAATAGACTTCCAGTATTCACGGACTGTGATTCTTGTAACAAATTTCATTCGAATCTCTCCATTCGTTTGTGAGATATCATCTCCACAGACTCACTGATACACTCACACACATACTTTCACACTCACTCGCACACACACACACACACACACACACACACACACACACACACACACACACACACACACACACACACACACACACACACACACAGACATCACCTCAAAAATGTTTGATTCGTGATCATTGATGATTGAAACGTGCTCTCCCGTCGAAAACTCGAATTCGAATTTTCGACCCCGTCACAATACTTTCCGTATACATTATGTGTATAAGGAAAGTAAAAAGTAATGTTCACACTATCATTAATGGAACGAAGGACTATTTTGCAGCAGTACCACGAAAAACAAACTAAATTTGTACTCGAATCTCAGTATATTTCATATAATTGGAAAATATTTTCTGCTTATGCAATCCGCTTGCATCGACTAAATTTTTATAACTATTACGTATTGTATAATAGCCGTTTCTCAAACTTATTATTAGTGAAATGGAGGTATATGTTGCAGTGGTGTTGTTGAAAACTGCATTTGTACACAATTTTCTGTATATTTCATTTTATTGTGAAAATATTTTTCACTTGCACAATATGTCTACGTCGGCAAAAATGTATGTTTCTTTGTGTTTTATACAGAAACTATTTTCCAAATGCGTTACTAAGAAATCAACGTCAATTTTTGAATAATGGCATTAAAATAATTATTTGGGTACTTAAAAATGGAACCATATTAAAAACATAAAGTAGAATTTGATGTATTTGCTTCTTAAATTTATATCTTTAGAATTTCAATTAAAAATTAGCATTTTTTTCATTCTTTAGTTTAAATATACTAATCCTAATAACTTTAATTTAAATTAGTTTGGAAAATAATAAAATTAAAGAAAATCTGGCTGGTTTAACAAGAAAAAATTACAAAAATTTTCAAATAAAGAACGTTTTTTGTTTTTTCCAAACAAGTAAATATAAGTATATTTCTTAAAACAAATAAAAGTCAAAATGTTCTTCTGTTGGGTAGCCCTGAAATTGTTTTCATAATATCTAGAAATTTGAGGGTAATTTATTATTTGTTAAAAATGACTCCCCTGGAAAACAAAATACTTCTTCGAAATAACTCAGGGAGTATGTTCACTCTTCTGGAAAAATTCTAGCTCGATCTCTGCATGTAACTAAGACCTACTCTAAATAACATAGAATAATTTTAATAGATATGAGGCCTTTACAAATTATGGTTTTTATTCGTACAATACGGACATATAGGAGTAATTTCAAATTGGAATAACTCATTTTCAATTCGATAGTATTCATGACTGACCTAAAACTGTAAAAAAATTGCGGATTGTATCTGTTTCATACTTTATGTATTCTGCTACAAATACTTAGAATGTTTTAAATGCATTTTGCTCTTCCCCAAGGAAAAAATGACATGTACAGGAAATCATTGTTATTATTTAAGGGTCGCATAGGTACCTTGGTGACAAATTGTAAAACCTTGGTGTCAGACTTGGCGGAATATCGCCAACTTGGCAACTATTGGCTAGTATTGAAAACTTATCAAATTCTGTAAATTGCTTAAGAAATTCTCAAGTTATGTTATTTTTGTAGAAATTTCCACAGCGAATATATAAGCTGGTAGTTGTCGTTGTTTAGTTAGAAGCTGTTGGCCTGAGACGAGTAAAAACGGATTGTGAATAGGTCAGTGTTTTGAGGATGTAATTGTCTTGTGTGTGCTGTGTTTCTGTGACTTATCCTCACTTGTGAACCACTTAGAACCAAACCACCCCCCTTAGAACAAAACCACATCAATCTTATAAGGCAGAAGTCCAAGGGGGAGATAATGCAACTTCTGTTAGTCCCAAAACCTTAAACTCATCACTGTAGAAATCATATCTTGACTAATACCACATGATTTATACTGAATCCCAATGAGGTGGCATCCAAGGGAATATTCCGTACTTCCTCTACCGCCAACCTCTCGGAAGGACTTTCGGACCCACAGATTTAAAGTGCACACACGAGTATACTATGAGTATCTCCTGGTATCAAACTCATGTCCTCTGAATGCAATCTATATTCTTTAACCACTGGGGTCTATCTGCCCCCTTCTGGTTTGTAAATGAATTGAGCATTTAATGGATGTGTTTTATATATGATAGCTGTTTTTTTTTTCTTGATAGTTATATAGTAATTAGCAGTATATTATTCCTTTTTACGCTTAGTGGTGCTTTTAATAAAGCGTTAGTTACCCAGAAATTAGGTCTCATCTTCGTATCTTGAGCATGCACTCTGGAATAAATAATTGCACACTGACTAACAATGCAATGTTTTTGAGGCCCAATATTCGTTAAAACCACATGCATTGTACAAGAACACACACGTACGTATTCCCAACTACATGTTTATACAGTATTCTCTGTGAAACGTTGGCAACGTGTATCATAAAGCAATTTTTCCTTGGCCATACTCCCATAATCCATCATAGTCCGAAAATGTTTTCCGAATCCTATCTTCCTTTGTGCTGTGCTGATTCTGACATGAAAACAGATTGGCGCCGTCGAATACATTTTTTAGGATATTTTTTGAAAAATTGGCGTCTTTTTTCTTATTTATTTCATACACGGCCTTTTTTCTACCCTGTAATATTTCATAGTTCTCACATTTTTTATTTAGTGCCACCGGAGAGTGAAATGATTATTAAACTTTACGTTTATGCCATTTTACTTTTTCTATATACGTGTGTATAATAGTGTAAATAAAAAGTATAAGGATGCGGGCGGTTTAAAGTCCAGTTTTTGAAAGATTTAAAATTTTTCAGCATCTCTGAATTGGAATAGAATGTTTTAGAATTAAACTCTCTCTCTGTCTCTCTCTGTCTCTCTCTCTGTCTCTCTATCTCTGTCTCTCTCTCTCTGTCTCTCTCTGTCTCTCTCTCTGTCTCTCGCTCTCTGTCTCTCTCTCTGTCTCTTTCCTCTCTCTCGGTGTCTCTCCTCGCTCTCTGGCTCTCTCTCCTCCCTGTCTCTCTCATCTCTCTGTCGGTCTCTCTCCTCGCTCTCTGCCTCTCTCTCCTCCCTGTCTCTCTCCTCTCTCTGTCTCTCTCCTCTCTCTCTGTCTCTCTCCTCTCTCTCTGTCTCTCTCTGTCTCTCACTCCACCTCTGCCTTTGTGTGTGTGTGTGTGTGTGTGTGTGTGTGAGTGTGTATGTGTATGTATGTGAGTTATAAAGAGCTTTGAAGCTCCAACCGGGAATCGAGCCCAGGATCTCCGAACTGGCCAGCCGACGCTCAACCGTTGAGCTACTGGGACGAAATTGCGAGATCTTATCGTCGAAGTAGACTCTGCATTATCCACCTTCTAATATCAGATTGGCGGGCAACTGATCCTTTGACTGACCACCTCCTGTTATTTTTACCACAGGTTAGCTACCTGCTAATACTATTTTACCCATGCTAGTATCATGCGCGGTCGTTAAGCTCTCAATTTGAAATCGGCGCTCAATTTTCCAGAGTCCACTGAATCCGAACCAGTCGTACTAGAGTCTCTGTCAGACCATCGACATCTTTGCACTAACCTACATGGTTGATTTGTTCGGGCGCTATTATTAAGAGACTAACTTCCGCAACCGGGAATCGAACCCTGGATTTCCGAACTGGTCAGCCGATGCTCTACCGTTGAGCGACTGGGACGAAATTCTAAGCTCTTATCGTCTAAGTGGACTTTGCAGTGTCAGTGATTGTGTGGATGCAAAGCCTCACGAATGTATAAATTACAACGAATGAAATGCAGTAAGACTATCACTACAGAAACCTTAATGAGTGTAAAAGTGATCGAATATTTAGTAGCCCCCAAATTTTTGAATGATTTTTTGAAAAAATTGTAAAAACTCAGGATAGTCCAATCATATTAAATAAAAAATTATGTACATATTGTCTATCATATGAAATTGAGACATTCACTTTAGAACGTAAGCAGGAACCATTTTCCAGATACAGTAAATCACAATATAACGCGGAGGGACTTCACCCCGCAAGTTATACCTTAACCTCAATATAACAAACAGTATTGTAATAACGATATTTTGGAGAAATATCTTCTTCACCGCATTATAACCGAATCCGAGGTATATCAGATCCTACTTACATAAATTATTTTAATTTCCCTACATACATAATATATAATTTCTTAAATTATTACAATGATTATAGTAGGCAGGGCAGCACACCGAGGGACAGATGCCAATCGAGAAGGTGGGTCCAGGTCTAGTAGGGGGGGGGGGCAGATTTCCAATAATTTCAGGAGGGAAAAGTCGTGCAAAATTCACAAAGAGTTGCAAATCAAATACAGGGTGGCCATTATTAAAGTAAAGGTGTTTAGAGCCCGATAGTAAGAAAACTGTTGGGCCAAACTCGACCAAATTTGCAGCAAATACTATTTAGACCATGGGGTATTGATTTATAAAAGAAAAAAAAGTTCTTATATTTGCCACCTCGGATCAAAGTGGCGCTGTAAGGTCCATTTTTGGAGTAAAATAAGCATAGAAAGTACAGAAAGTTAACATTTTACATACATTTTGAAGCGGACATCACATTTACATTTTAAACGTATTTAGTACATTTTATATTTACATTTCCATCTTACATTTACATACGCATGACATTCATTTTTATATTGACATCATTTACATGTGTGATTTAATACGTTTTCCTTGCATATACTCCATAAAGTGCATTCTCTGAACAGCATTCTCCACTGCAGAATGCAGCAGATCTGCATTAATTTACTTGACGTGCAATGTTATTCGGTCCTTCGAAGTGGCTAAATTAACCGCATTTCCTTGGTATACCAGGCGCTTTACATGTCTCTACAACCAAAAGTCATAAGAGCGAACGGGTCTCAGGCGAACGGGTTGATCACTTTTTAGGAAACGCCCTACTGATTATTCGGTTGTTGGTAAAATGCTGTCGTAGGACTTCCTGTACGCTCAATCCAAAATGAGGGGGTGCTCTATCCTGCATAAATATCGTAGATTCAAGACATATACGCTGTTGAAGTTGCGGAACAACAACGTTCAGCAGCATTGTTCGATACCTCTCAGCATTGACGGAACTTTTTATACTTCCTATGCCTATTTTATTCCAAAAATTGACCTTATAGCGCCACTTTGGCCCGCTGTAGCAACAACCCGAACTATTTTTTTTCTTTTAAAAATCAAAGCTCCATAGTGTAACTAGTATTTACTACAAATTTGGTTTATTTGGCCCAACAGTTTTCTGACTATCGCGCTCTAAACACCTCTACTTTAATTATTATGGCCAGCCTGTACTATGAGTTAGGCCCGAAATAAATGTTCGTAGGGGAATCCAACAATATGCACGGACGGCCCAATAGCAGATTAAATTACTGTATCGATGCAAACAACTTCAGTTTTATTGTTGCAGAGAAACTTATATGCTCAAGATTTTTATGATGGTGTGTTGTGTTTACCGCTTCCGCCGTTAGGAGCGCTGCCGCTGCTGGTCATTAAAAAACGTGTCAGTGCAGGGAAAGGCTCAAAATGCTGTATTCCTTACAGAAACAAACTTTATGGTCAAGTGTGCAACAGATGTTTAAGATAAAACTTTTTGAAGTGAAATTTCTATGTGCTCGACCAGAAACCGTATCATCAAGGAGTTACGGAAGACCGTAAAATCTGGCCATCAAAATGTCCCCCCTAAATCCGAAAATATTCGATTGCGAGGTCACGGCGCTATTCCATCATGTTTTATCACAGTAAGAAACTCCTTGGCGACGAGGAGTATGGATCAGCGGCAAACCTACTTTCACTTGCCTTGAACCAGCATCACTCTGGCTTTAGGGAAGTACATCACTTTTGGCGTATTTATCTCCAACTGCAGCAAAAAAAGGTATTATTGCATTCATGTCACATCAATTTATCCATTTTTTAACACTTTCCAACATAATTGGTATAACTTTGGTCATTATCTATCTTTGTCCATCCGCGCAATAACCGCCGTAAAAAGGACATTATCAAAATGAGATTTGAGCATGTTGTTGAGTCGGTCTGTGGGACGTATGGAGATGAAAATGAATAATATCACCCAATTATTACTTTCCTTATATACATAATGTATAAGGAAATTATTGTGACAGGGTCGAAAATTCGAATTCGAATTTTCGTCAGGAGAGCACGTTTCAAGCATCCCGGATCACAATGTAAACATTTTTGAGGTTATGTCTGTGTGTGTGTGTGTTCTTGAGACCCAGACCGTCGGACCTACCAGAAAGGTATAAAGTGACTGCTTGGACAGCCGGAAGTGCCACCCAATTCAGACCGGAACCCAGTGGTGGATGCATCCACAGGGACCGTACCCTCCTTCCCCTACCACCAACCTCTCGGAAGGACTTTCGGACCCACATGTTTAACGTGAACGTACTCCGCATGAAGACGGCGGCAGTAGTGGCATCGTGCAAATCCAGCGCGCAAACCACCGGGCTACCGCGCCCGAAATGTCCCAACAGCACGCGGTGTTTCCAGGTGGTCACCCACCCAAATACTAAGCGCGCCCGATGCTTCCTGACTTCTGTGATCTAACGAGAACCGGTGTTTTCAGCACGGTACGGCCGATGGCCCAGTGCGTGTGGGGGGTGTGGGTGGGGGTGGTGTTGTCAGTGAGTCTGTGGAGACGATATCTCACGAAAGAATAGAGCGATTCGAATGAAATTAGGTACAAAAATCACAATCTGCGAATACTGTGAGCCTATTGTTTTTAAACGTAATCGAATGTTCAGAACTCTTAAATTTTCGAGTGAAATTTTGAAAAAATCATCAAAAAATCAAAACTTTTAATAAAGTTACTAAAATAGACATTTCCTATGTAATTTTTTCTTACAAAATGATTGACATAAACTTTAGAACGCTAGCATGAACCGTTCTCGAGATATTGCACATTTTTTGAATAAATTTATCAAAATATCTTATTAATTAAAAAAAAATATTAACTGGTGAGAAACATGTTCACTTTTTATATGTAATATCATGCGATAAATTTGATGACATCATTATCGTGGATCTAGCTCGTTCCAAAACTGAGAAAAGATACTTTGAGTAATACTTTTGTATTTGAACGCCAATAGTCATTTATGTGCTATAAGAATAACTTACTTCTACGTCCATAACGTTTGGCGAGATTATGGCGATGAATTTGGCGGAATGTCGCCAACTAGGCGAATTTTTAAAATGTTGCAAAATTAACGAACATATCGCCAAATGGATAAAAATGACGCTAAATCAATGAAAATAACGACTAATTGTTGGAAATTCATAATCTTGGAAATAATATAAGTATCTACTATAAGAAAAATATATTTTTCTTTCTGTAAAAGTAGTTAATTCATTGCATTATATGAGGAAAGTATTTGTTGCCCACATCAGATTTTTTTCAGATATAACCCGGGTTGAAAAAATGAAATTCATTGAAAACTATGGGATGTAATTTTTCCAACATTTTTAAGCGAATTTGAGATTCACAAATTGCTTCGAAAATGTTAGGAAATATTCAAATTACTGATAAAATGCGTAAAAATAAATTTAGTAAAATATGTTGTTTTTGTTGTTGAGACCCAGACCGTCCAACCTACCAGAAAGGTGTAAGGTAACTGTTTGGACGGCCGGGAAGAGCCACCCTAGTTTAGACCGAAACCCAGTGTGGGAGACATCCACATGGACCTATCCTCCTTCCCCTACCACCAACCTCTCGGAAGGACTGATGGACCCACATGTTTAACGTGAACGTACTCCGCGTGAACACGTCGGCAGTTTTGGCAGCAGAGGGAATCGAACCCGGGTCTGCCGAGTGCAATTCTCGCGCGCTAACCACTGGGCTACCGCGCCCTAATAAAATATGTTGTGTAGTTTTTTAAATAAAACGTGTAATAATAATAACACCCAAAATATATGAAGAGATCACGTAACTCATTTCAAAATAAAATATGGCTTCCTTTTTCTCCACTGGTACCGTAGATGTTTAAATGTCGTTTAAATTTATGGTGTTGAATCAGTCGTAAAAACGTTTAAATTTTTAGTATTATCTGTGTATCTAAATTTTATGCCAATGAAATTATAATATTTTTTATTATAAATGATTACCAAACTTTGATTATTTTTACAGCGAAGCCTAATTTTAACGCTATACAGAATGTAAACAAATCAAGCGATTGTAATTTGAGTTGTATAAAAAGTGCTAAATTTTTTTACTCAAAATTATTTAGTTCTATAGCCTGGAATATAAGGGATATGAATAAAATATCCATTGATTTTATATAGAGAAGCAGACGATTTCGATGAAGTTTTAAGTTTCCAAGTATAATAAACTACTGCAGTACTGTGACAATTTAAAAAATCTGATGTGGGCAACATATGACTTTCCTTATATAATGCAATGAATTTACTACTTTTATAGTTAAAAAAATGTTACTCTTATAGTAGATAATTATATTCTTTCCAAGATATTGAATTTTCTTCAATTAGTCGTGATTTTCATTAAATTAGCGTTATTTTTATCAATTTGGGGAGATTTTTGTTAATTTGGCAACAATTAAAAATGTCGCCAAGTTGGCGACATTCCTCCAAATTCGTCGCCAAAATCTCGCCAAGCGTTATGGATGGAGAAATAAGCTGTTCTTACAACAGATAAATGACTATTGGAGTTCAAATACAAAAGTATTACTCAAAGTATCTTTTTTTATGAATAGAACGAGCTAGATCCACGAGAATGATGTCACCCAATTTATCGCATGGTATTACATATGAAAAGTGAACATGTTTCTCAATAGGAAATATATATATTTTTTTATTTTATAAAACTTTTTGATAATTTTTTTGAAAAATGTGCAATATCTCGAGAACGGTTCGTGTTAGCGTTCTAAAATTTATGTCAATCGTTTTCTAATGAAAAATGACATAAAAAATGTCTATTTGCGTAACTTTATTAGCGGTTTTGATTTTTTGGCGATTTTTTTTTAATTTTACTCGAAAATTTAGGGGTGGTTCTGAACATTCGATTGCGTATAAAAACAATAGTCTTCCAGTGTTTACGGATTGTGATTTTTGTACCAAATTTCGTTCGAATCAGTCCATTCGTTCGGCAGTTATCGTCTCCACAGGCTCATTGACACACACACACACACACACACACATACACATACTTTCACACACACACACACACACACACACAGCCATCACTTCAAAAATGTTTGATTCGTGATCAGGGATGCTTGAAACGTGCTCTCCCGTCGAAAACTCGAATTCGAATTTTCGACCCCTTCACAATACTTTCCTTATACATTATGTATATAAGGAATGTAAAAATATCAGATCTCATTGTATCACATTTTGGAGATGTTAAAATAAATTTACATTTCAGTTAGAAAGTGTTTCATAATTAGTGCTTTATGCATGATTGATCTTTCTTTATTTATTTTTTTTATTTGTATAAGAATTTAAACATGCATATCCCTTTTCGGGGATTCTCAAAGCGATTTACGTCCGACCGAAAAATTGGCAAATTGACGAAAGTGTTACCACATTAACGAATATATTGCCAAATTGATAAAATGATATTACATTAATGAAAATGAAACCTAATTGATGAAAAATCAACATTCTCAATGTAATCGTTTTAAATCGTTTAAAACAAAAATCGCTTTCAACAATTTACAACATAGTTGAAAAGTGTTATGACTTTGTTCATTCTGTCTGCTAGTCTGTTTGTCTGTCCGTTCGAAAAATAACTGCCGTAAAAATGACGTTATCAAAATGAAATTTTAAAATGTTATTGAGATGGTCTGTGGGACATATGGGAGCGTGAATGAATAGTTTCACCCAGTTAATTTTGGATTGAACCAGGGTTGAATAAATGAATTACATTAATTCCTATGGGAGCTCATTTTTCAAACATTTTTTAAGCGAAGTTAAAATTCACAAATTGCTTCGAAAATTTTAGGAAATATTTAAATTATCCCATAAAATAACAAACATTTGTCAGCAAAATATGTCTGGTAGATTTTTAAATAAAAATTAAAATGATAATTACACTCATATAGTATGAAGATATCACGTGACCCATTTTAAAGTAAAGTATGGCATTCATTTTTTCCCAGTGTCAAAATAGGGATTTTTAAAGTTCTTTTCGATTTATATTTAGTGTTGTATCCATCCTAAAGCCGACTCATTTTTGCATTGCCGACTTTTTTTCACGAAACATTTTTTAGCTGTGGAGTTTGGAATAAAAGCGTATGAATGAAATATTTACTACTTTTACGTAGCGAGCCAGACGATTTATATTTCGATGACGTCATTTGAATAAAGTTCATTTTTTTCGATAAAATTTTGTTTCCAAGTAAAATAAATTATTGTAGTACCTTGATAATTTAAAATATATCAGCTCTGAATGCATCGCACTTTAGAAATGTTTGAATAAAATTGCATTTCAGTTGGAATGTGTTTCATAATCTATGCTTCATGCATGATTGATCTTTCTTTTTAATGCAAGAAAATGATTTTTGATACAAAGTTTTGTGTTTTTAGGAGACACTGTATAATTAGATCAATTGCATCCATTGTGTTAGCTTAATCATATTGCCAAAATGGATCGTGGACCAAGAACGATGTTGTTTTCCCATATATCTAACGGATGATTCTAGTTGTAGCTACTCTCTTTCCCACTCAATTATGAATAGAGCAGCTACAACTATGTATAGAGTATCTACAACTAGAAGAAAGTAGCTACAACTATGAATAGAGTAGCTACAACTATGAATACAGTAGATACAACAATGAATAGAGTAGTTGCAACTGTGAATAGAGTAGCTACAACTATGAAAGTGTAGCTACAACAATGAATAGAGTAGCTACAACTATGACTAGTGTATCCACAGCTAGAAGAAAGTAGCTACAACTATGAATAGATTAGCTGCAACTATGAATACAGTACATACAGCAATGAATAGAGTAGTTACAACTAAGAATAGAGTAGCTACATCTATGAAAGTGTAGCTACAACAATGACTAGATTAATTACAAGTATGAATAGAGTAGCTACAACTATGAATAGAGTAGCTACAACTATGAATAGAACAGCTACAACTAATAATATAGTTGCTGCATCTATGAATAGAGTAGCTACATCTATGAATAGAATAGCTACAAGTATGAATAGAGTAGCTACAACTATGAATAGAGTAGCTACAACTATGAATAGAGCAGCTACAACTAATAATATAGTAGCTACATCTATGAATAGAGTAGCTACATCTATGAATAGAATAGCAACAACTATGAATAGAGTAGCTACAACTAGAAGAGAGTAGCTGCAACTATGAATAGAGTAGCTACAACTAAGAATAAAGTATCTACAACTATGAATATATTTGCTACAACTATGAATAGAGTAGCTACAACTATGGATAGATTAGCTTTAACTATGAATAGAGTAGCAACAACCATAAATGGAGTAGATACAACTATGAGTAGAATAGCTATAACTATGAATAAAGTAGCTACAACTATGAATAGTGAACCCAATACGTGTACCGTTTGGTCCTTAAAGCATATATATTTTAAGTTCATATATTTATGTTTATATTTCTGTATGATTACAAGTATCAATTAAAATGTTATAGCATACTGTAATCAGGGTAATCATGTTTAGATCCATTTACATAATTATTCATAGCGAAAGTATTGTGATGATTTTAATAATTTGAAACTGAGTGTTTGATGGACATTTTTTTAAATACAGTTAATAAACAATTAAATAAAATTTAAAAAGTGGTAAGTATCGCTTTTCCTGTGCAATAATGTGTGGCAAATCCATTAATATCAATTTCGGAAATCTAGGTCGTTAAATTCACAAAATAAGACAGCCCATGCAAGCGTTTTGTATTTTGACACCAAACAATTCGCAAATTGTGAATGTTTTTATGGGTTAATTATTAAATGCCTATTACTTTTCGATTTGGATTTTGCACGTGACTATGAATACGGTATTTTCTACTTATAATGTCGTTAAACTTTAATTTATGTGATTTTAAACTGATTACAACGCATTTTGATACGATTTTATTCATTTATACGAACATTTAGCGACTTTATGCACGGTGATTAGGTGGTTGTCTTAATAACGAGATTCAGCTTTCCAAATTAAATAACGGAAAGTTAAATACATTATTTATATATGAAAAATATTATTAGAATTCGGATTTTGAATTTTAGGAAGCTAATAATTCGAACACAAACTATCTATTTTATATTAATTATTATAATATTTCAATACATGAATTATTATGTTTGACTTACGTTAATAATCAGTAGATATTAATTATTTTTTTCGATTCAGACCATACGGTGTAAATTATCTATTTGGACGACCGGGAAGTGTCACTAAATATAGAATGGAACAAAGTGGGCACCGCATCTACAGGGACCATATCCATATTCCCCTACCGCCAACTTCTCGGAAGTACTTACGGACTCACATATTCAACGTGTCTGTGCTCCACGTGAACGTGGGGACAGTTTTGTCAGAGCCTAGAAATTGCCAAAATGCATTTGTATCATGCGTTGACTGTCCCCGTTTTCTGGGTTTGGAAATTTGCATATATGCGTTTGGTAATTTTCAAATATGCATTTGGTAATTTGCATATATTGCATATTGCTTATATACCTGTTTTTCAAAAATTGCTTTATCAACGTATTTCTTTCTAGAGTTGTTTTTTAGCAGTAAATAACGTTTTATTCGCACACTGTGCATCATAAAAAAGAAACTTTTATTGCCATTTGATTTATCCCAGCTGAAAATGTCCGGGATTCTTCGCTTGGCGGGAAAGTAGCTACAACTACGAATAGAGTAGCTACAACTATGAATACAGTAGATACAACAATGAATAGAGTAGTTGCAACTGTGAATAGAGTAGCTACAACTATGAAAGTGTAGATACAACAATGAATAGAGTAGCTACAACTATGACTAGTGTATCCACAGCTAGAAGAAAGTAGCTACAACTATGAATAGATTAGCTGCAACTATGAATACAGTACATACAGCAATGAATAGAGTAGTTACAACTAAGAATAGAGTAGCTACATCTATGAAAGTGTAGCTACAACAATGACTAGAATAACTACAAGTATGAATAGAGTAGCTACAACTATGAATAGAGTAGCTACAACTATGAATAGAACAGCTACAACTAATAATATAGTTGCTGCATCTATGAATAGAGTAGCTACATCTATGAATAGAATAGCTACAAGTATGAATAGAGTAGCTACAACTATGAATAGAGTAGCTACAACTATGAATAGAGCAGCTACAACTAATAATATAGTAGCTACATCTATGAATAGAGTAGCTACATCTATGAATAGAATAGCAACAACTATGAATAGAGTAGCTACAACTAGAAGAGAGTAGCTGCAACTATGAATAGAGTAGCTACAACTAAGAATAAAGTATCTACAACTATGAATATATTTGCTACAACTATGAATAGAGTAGCTACAACTATGGATAGATTAGCTTTAACTATGAATAGAGTAGCAACAACCATAAATGGAGTAGATACAACTATGAGTAGAATAGCTATAACTATGAATAAAGTAGCTACAGCTATGAATAGTGAACCCAATACGTGTACCGTTTGGTCCTTAAAGCATATATATTTTAAGTTCATATATTTATGTTTATATTTCTGTATGATTACAAGTATCAATTAAAATGTTATAGCATACTGTAATCAGGGTAATCATGTTTAGATCCATTTACATAATTATTCATAGCGAAAGTATTGTGATGATTTTAATAATTTGAAACTGAGTGTTTGATGGACATTTTTTTAAATACAGTTAATAAACAATTAAATAAAATTTAAAAAGTGGTAAGTATCGCTTTTCCTGTGCAATATTGTGTGGCAAATCTATTAATATCAATTTCGGAAATCTAGCTCGTTAAATTCACAAAATAAGACAGCCCATGCAAGCGTTTTGTATTTTGACACCAAACAATTCGCAAATTGTGAATTTTTTATGGGTTAATTATTAAATGACTATTACTTTTCGATTTGGATTTTGCACGTGACTATGAATACGGTATTTTCTACTTATAATGTCGTTAAACTTTAATTTATGTGATTTTAAACTGATTACAACGCATTTTGATACGATTTTATTCATTTATACGAACATTTAGCGACTTTATGCACGGTGATTAGGTGGTTGTCTTAATAACGAGATTCAGCTTTCCAAATTAAATAACGGAAAGTTAAATACATTATTTATATATGAAAAATATTATTAGAATTCGGATTTTGAATTTTAGGAAGCTAATAATTCGAACACAAACTATCTACTTTATATTAATTATTATAATATTTCAATACATGAATTATTATGTTTGACTTACGTTAATAATCAGTAGATATTAATTATTTTTTTCGATCCAGACCATACGGTGTAAAGTATCTATTTGGACGACCGGGAAGTGTCACTAAATATAGAATGGAACAAAGTGGGCACCGCATCTACAGGGACCATATCCATATTCCCCTACCGCCAACTTCTCGGAAGTACTTACGGACTCACATATTCAACGTGTCTGTGCTCCACGTGAACGTGGGGACAGTTTTGTCAGAGCCTAGAAATTGCCAAAATGCATTTGTATCATGCGTTGACTGTCCCCGTTTTCTGGGTTTGGAAATTTGCATATATGCGTTTGGTAATTTTCAAATATGCATTTGGTAATTTGCATATATTGCATATTGCTTATATACCTATTTTTCAAAAATTGCTTTATCAACGTATTTCTTTCTAGAGTTGTTTTTTAGCAGTAAATAACGTTTTATTCGCACACTGTGCATCATAAAAAAGAAACTTTTATTGCCATTTGATTTATCCCAGCTGAAAATGTCCGGGATTCTTCGCTTGGCGGGAACAAGTTTTATTGGGTCAATCAGAAATTCCTCGACGTTCTTTAGCCAACAATGCGCCCTGGCGCTAAAGAATGTGGGACGTTCTTTTATGGCATGAAACGGCGACATTTAATTGCGTAAACGAAAAATTTAAGTAACTTTTGGTAGATGTTCTTTCAAATAATATTCTTGTTTTCTTTATGTTAGTTGGTAGCATTCAGTACCGGGATCCCGGAAACAGATATCCTGACATTTCATAGATGTTTAAATTTTGATTTCGATATGAAATATCGTCATATTTTGGTTCTGACGAATTTCCATATGTACCAAAAGGTTTCACAGTCCACTTCGACTATAGAAGATTGAAATTTCGTCCCAGTAGTTCTAAGGTAGAGCGTCTATTGGTCAGTTCGGAGATCCAGGATTCGATTCCCGGTTGGGGCAGCAAGACTCTTTACAGTAACGCCCAAACTAATCAACGCTATAGGTTAGTGGAAAGATATCAGAGGTCTAAAAGTGACCCTAGTACGACTAGTAAGGATTCAGTGGACTCTGCAAGATTGGGCGCCAATTTCAAATTGAGAGGATAACGACTATACAAGGATACTAACCTGGGTAAAAATAGTAGTAGCAGGAGTCTAACTTGAGGTAATATTAGCAGGAGGTGGTCAGTCAGATTGTCAGTTGCCCGCCAATCTGACATTAGAGGGTGGAGAATGTAGAGTCCACTTCGACTATAAGAGCTTGTAAGTTCGTCCTAGTAGCCCATCGGTAGAGCGCCGGCTGGCCAGTTCGGAGAACCAGCGGTTGATCCCCGTTTGGGACAGCAAGACTTTTTAAAAGTTAACTTCAGAATTACTACTTTCCCTGCATACATAGTAGAGCAACTGTGCCAGTAACGAACACTATACCAGAAATGGTCAACTTTAACAAAATTCTGTACGTAGTCTAGTATTTAAGTTTTTAGAAAATAATACACAATTTTTTTTTGTATGGAAATAAATCGTTTTATTGTTTTTCAAAATATTCTCCTTTAATAAAATAACATGGAAACACTTCAACTAATTAATACATTAAAGTCAAAGACAACCAACAAATAAGTTTAAAAAGTTTTTTTTATCTCCTTTTCATGACGTATAAAATCACACAAATGTGGGCCAACCCTTGTCGAAAGTCGGTATAAATCATAGCTCCAAAATCCGTTGAACTTAAATCCATGTTTTGTCACTAACTTATTAATTTCAAAACGACGCCGTAAAAAAAAATCTGATGTGGGCAACACATGACTTTCCTTATATAATGAAATGAATTTACTACTTTTACAGTAAAATAAATAGGTTTTTCTTCTAGTAGATACTAATATCCTTTCCAAGATAATGAATTTTCGACAATTAGTCGTCATTTTCATTGATTTATCGTCATTTTTATCCATTTGACGAGATTTTCGTTAATTTGGCAACATTTCAAAAAGTCGCCAAGTTGGCGACATTCCGCCAATTTCGTCGCCAAAATCTCGCCAAGCGTTATGGACGAAGAAGTAAGTTATATATATATATATATATATATATATATATATATATATATATATATATATATATATATATATATATATATATATATATATATATATATATATATATATATATATATAACCTACTAGATATTGAATTTTCGACATATATTATATAACTGTTATTATATATTTATATATTATATAACTTATTGGATATTGAATTTTCCACAATTAGTCGTCATTTTCATTGATTTAGCGTCCTTTTTATCCATTTGGCGAGATTTTCGTTAATTTGGCAGCATTTCAAAAAGTCGCCAAGTTGGCGACATTCCGCCAATTTCGTCGCCAAAATCGCGCCATGCGTTATGGACGAAGAAATAAGTTATTCTTACAGAAGATAAATTGGCGTTCAAATGCAAAAGTATTACTCAAAGTATCTTTTTTCATGAATGGAACGAGCTAGATCCACGAGAATGATGTCACCCAATTTATCGCATGATATTATATATGAAAAGTGAACATGTTTCTCAATAGGAAATTTTTTTTTTTTTCTGTTTTATATGACTTTTTGATAATTTTTTTGAAAAATATGCAATATCTCGAGAACGGTTCATGTTAGCGTTCTAAAATTTATGTCAATTGTTTTCTAATGAAAAATTACATAAGAAATGTCTATTTATGTAACTTTATTATTGGTTTTGATTTGTTGACGATTTTTTCAAAATTTCATTCGAAAATTTAAGGGGGTTCTGAACATTCGATTGCGTATAAAAACAATAGGCTTCCAGTGTTTACAGATTGTGATTTTTGTACCAAATTTAGTTCGAATCGGTCCATTCGTTCGTTAGTTATCGTCTCCACAGACCCACTGACACACACACACACACACAGACACACACACACACACACAGACACACACACACACACAGACATCACTTCAAAAATGTTTGATTCGTGATCAGGGATGCTTGAAACGTGCTCTCCCGTCGAAAACTCGAATTCGAATTTTCGACTCCGTCACAATACTTTCCTTATACATTATGCATATAAAGAAAGTAAAAAGTATAGCATTTTTTGTTCTTTAACAGCCAATGTTCACGTGAAAGCTTAAATTAAAAAAAATATTTGCCACTAAAAGTTGTTATTTTTGGTATTGTCACATTCTAAAACTTCAGTACTGACCTTCGTAAAATAAGTAAATATAAAAGTTTTTTATTTTTTTTTTGGGGGGGGGGGGGGTAAAAACTGTGACTCCTAACTCGCCATGAGCAGATTGGACAGAGGCAAATCATAGGAAATATATGAAAAATGATAATTCTAAAACGGCCATTTCAATTCTATGGTAAAGCACAATTTATAGTGATATACGGTATATTGACATAAACCATCGAACTCAATATAAACAAGATACATTAGAGAAACTTGGTAGTGTTTAACTTTTTACTATTGACGACTATTCATATTTATCCAAAAGTTAACTTCACTGCTATTACTTCCCCTATACAAAGTAGGGTAACTGTACTAGTAATGAACACTGTACCAATATTGGTCAGCCTGTACAAAACTTTTTGTTTAACTTTTCCCTATAAGGTGTTAAAAATTTATTCCTTTACATATAAAGTATACAGGTTGTCCCAAAAAGATTAAAACGCGTTTTAATTCTTTACCTGTTGGAGATAAGTAGGCAATATAAATTGCAAAAATGTTAAATGTAAGGCAGGAAATCCCGAATACTAAAGCTGTCCTGGCCATCGCTGCATTCACTGGGTTTTCCTTCCCAGCACTCACTCAAGGCAACGCCAGCCCACGACAAGAACGAACTCACCCAAGACAAGAACAACAACTGAACTCTTTCGTTCCGAAACTTATCCTACTCTACCGTAGGAACGCAGACAATGGTGATTTGTCTAATAAACGAACCAGTTAGGATCGTTAGTTTAAATAAACATAAATTATAATGAAAACCGAGGGAAATAGTAATCGAAAGGTTAATTAGACCTCACAAAATGGATTCTGATATGGGGAAGTCCAGCTGAGCCACGCGGCAGGTAATTTTTTTATTGTTTTTACTTTTCAATAAGCATGTTCAGGTCGCGTTTTCACATAAACATGGCAGAATTTCTAAGCAGATGCCGTTAGGTCGGTGCTTTGTAAAACCATCTTAAATGTGAAATATTTTCAGGTATATTGTTTTTATATATTATCTTATTATTAGCAAAGTTTGAATCACTTCAGATTCTGTTATGGCTATTTTGTGAAGTAGCAACACATTTAATGTTTCAACGGTTTTTAATAACTGGCTTGCACATTTTCATCAAACACATAAAATGAGCACCGTACGCCAATTACTGTGGCAATAATAATATAACTTTCTTATCTTATATGGTACAGCGTTTCTCTATTGTTAAAAAAACTGATGTGGGCATCACATGAGTTATCCTATACAATAAAATGAGTTTACTTTTATCGCAGTAAATTAAAGATGCATAAGATTGAAGAACAATATTTTTAATGTTTAATTGTACATTTGGCACTTTTCCGGATGACAACATGCAAAAATATTTCAAAGTATAAAATTAAGTTATATTTCACGCAACTCAAATTGACAATTATCAATATTGATAGCATCCGCAATAAGCAATATAGACCATATATTAAAATATTTTAATAATTAATTCATCAATTTGGCGTCATTTTCATTAACTAAGAGTTAATTTTACAATTCTCACAACATGTTTGTCAATTTAGGGCGAAATAGCGCCAAAATGGCAATATTTCAATAAATGAGCAGCCAAGTTCGCCAAATTGGTTGCCAAGCATTACAGACAAACGGAGAGAAAATCATTTCTTCGAACCAAATGACGGTTGGCGAATTGTTAAGCGTCAAAATACGAAACTATTACCCAAAGTAACTTCTATCGTAAAGTGACCGAATTAGATCCACAAGAATGGTGTTAAAAATGCATTGCATAATATTATATATGAAAAGTGGCAATTTTACAGTACTAATTTCAATTTTATGATTTTTATTCTGATAAATCTTATTTTTTAAAAGTGCAATATTTTGAGAACGATTTGTATTAGAATTCTAAATACCGTTTCAACAGTTTTCAAATAAAAAAAAATTACATAAAACATGATTAATAACGTAACACTATTGATAGTTTATTTTATTTGATGATTTATTCAAAATTTCATTAAAACATTTGGGGAATATTACGGACTTTTAACAGCGTCCCCCCCCCAAAAAAAAAAAATTCCCTTGAAAAGCTCAATTCGTTCGTGAGATATCGTCTCCTCATACACACACACCTACAGACATAACCTCATAAACGTTCGATTCGAGTTCAGAGATACTTTTAGCTTACGGTTCCGTCGAAAACTCGAATCCGAATTTTTACCCACGTCACAATATATTTATTCCCTATATGTATATTATACAATGTATAGAGGGAAAGTTATACTTTAGGAAGTTTAAGGGGATGGTGGACGTTGAAATTTTTTTTTTATTTATTTATTGACTTAGAAACATGAAAATGTGTATAAATATTTCTCTTAATATTACTATATAAAATACCATTAAATTGTTTCCAATTTTGTTATAATTTTGTATGTTGGTTTTCAATTTAATTGTTTTTAACGAAAATTTGAAAATGCTCCTTGCGTGCCATTTGTTCACATTTTTGATTAATTTTGCATTATGATCACTCAGAAACACATTATGAACAAATTTAGGTATTCATTTTTAAAAAATCCCTTAGGAAGCTAATTTTTAAAAAATATTTTTCTGCATTAAACCATAATTTTCATCATTTGATTAGGTTCTTATTCACTTTTATTTACCTTAATAAAGTTCAATTATAAAATGCATTCCCAGTTTCAATAAAAGATATGGAAGGTGTCTTCTTGCCAAATTTCATGTCTTTAAAGCAAAAATTAAGACGCATGGAGCATTTTAAAAATGTAAAACCTTTGAAAATTCCGTTTCGAAAAAAAATGCATTTAAACTTTTGCTTACGGGTGGGACAGTGTCAATCTCAAATGAAGAAACATTGCACCTGCTGTAGCAGGGTTTCTGTGGGCGATTTCCATGAACGCCAATGCCTGCAAAAGGGGATCGAACTATTTGGGATAGAGTATGTCAAATACCTGTCTTTTTTGGAGGTTTTTCATTTGGGGTTGACACTGCCCCACCCGTAAGCAAAATGTTAAATGTGTAAAATAATGTTATATGTTAAAAAAAGAAAATTTCGTCGATTTTGCTCATTTCAACGCCCACCGTTCATTTAATTGACCGTTCATTTAAAACCTAAACTTTGCAATGTAAAATTTCTCTGGATATAACTAACTTATCATGTTAAGTGAAACCCTAAAAGTAATTAATAAAATATGTCACACAATTCCAATTAAAATTACTTTAAAAGACACTTTTGGTGCCTCTTTCAGAAATGGTCATAAATAACAGTCCACATCAAAGCTTCGACCTTAATTAACTTTCTAAATTCCCTCTTCAGTTGAAGGTCAAAGTCACAGTTTTTCTGCACGATTTGATATGAATTTTGTATCTGTTTATGAGAGTTACCATTTTCACTCAACAGCTTCCCTTGCAAATGCGTATTAAAGTGTTTTAAGTTTCTGTGGGAGTAGTATTGATTTAATGACAAAGTAAGATGATAACGATGATTATTGCAAGTTAAATTTCGAAGTTGTTAAGTAATATGACGTGCTACGTAATACGTGTAAACCTACACTTTGAAACGTAAAATGACTCTGGATATTAATATATTCTTTTGTTAGTTGAAATCCTGAAAGCATTTAATAAAATATTTCACAGAATTTCAATTAAAATTACTTTAAAAGATGCATTTTATACCTCTTTCAGAAATGGTAATGAATAACAGTCAACATCAAAGCCCCGACATTAATTAATTTTCTAAATTCCCAAGTCAGTTGATAGTCAGAGACGCAGTTTTTTTGCACGACTTGATATGCATTTTGTATCTGTTAACGAGAGTTGCCATCTTCACTTAACTACTTTCCTTGTAAATGATTATTTAAGTGTTTTAAGTTTATGTGGGAATAATGATGCTTTAATGACAAAATAAGATGAAAACGCATCTTATTGTAGGTTAAGGTTTTAACGTGTTAGGTAATATATGAAAAATCTAAATATAAAAAATATAGAAAATCTAAATATAGAAAATATAGAAAAAGCTAAATATAGAAAAATATAAAAAATTTAAATATATAAAATATAGAAAATCTAAATATAGAAAATATAGAAAAAATTTAAATATAGAAAATATAGAAATCTATCAAAAAATCAAAAAACCTTTAATAGTTTTCCTTAGAAAACTATTTAAATAAACTTTAGAGCGCTTTGCACATTTTTCCAAATAAATTTATCAAAAAATTCTATAAATTAAAAAGAAATCTAACTGCTGAGAAACATGTTCAATTTTTATATGTTATATCATCCGATAAATTGGGTGACATCATTCTCGTGGATCTAGCTCGTTCCATTCATGAAAACAGATATTTTGAGTAATACTTTTGTATACGGCAATCTGCTAAAATAATTACTTATTTTTTCATCTGCTGAGATTTTGGCGCCGAATTCAGCGGAATTTCGCCAACTTGACGATTTTTTAAATGCTGCCAAATTAACGAAAATCTCGCCAAATGGATCAAAATTACTCTAAATCAATGAAAAAGAAGTCTAATTGACGAAATGGCAATATCGTGGAAAGAATATAAGTATCTACTATAGGAATGACCTATTTTTTTTACTTTAAAAGTACTAAATTCATTGCATTATATAAGGAAAGTCACGTGCTGGCCACATCAGATTGTTTTTAATATAGAGAGTATATCCAAGTAAACTATAAGATTATGTTCATCAGCTTGGAAATATATTATACTACTTTTTGGTATATTTTTATTGTCAAGTCTATTTTTAAAGTTCAGTGTATGATAATTTATTCATAACATCTGTTAGAAATTTTATCGGTATTAATTTTAATATGAAAAATTATATTGCCACTCCAAAGCAATAATCACCCTAAACACAACTCTCATGAAATCTCTCCAAACCTCTACCTTCCTACTGCATATACTCTCACATTAACTGATACTTAATTTCTATCTCTAACTCCCACTTAAAACATTCCTGTAACTCTCAATCCAATGAGAACTTTATCACTGACTCACTCCTCAATTCTTTTTCTTTCACTCTTGAACGTACTTTAATATTTACCAAATCTAGCTACTCACTATAACTCACGCTCACTCTTCTCCAATTCCCTCCTACTCACTCTAACTACAATCTTCACTTCAATTCTTACTCTAACAGTCACAATAGCTCCCATTACAAATATCTCCCTCTTTAAATCGCTCTCTCTAACTCTCGCTCAAACTGTTATTCCAATTCGAACTATCTTCCTGTAAATCTCTCCAAACCTCTCTATTCCTGTAATATCTACTCTCACATTATATGAGACTTAATTTATACCTCTAACTCCCACTTTAACCATTACTGTAACTCTCACTGCAATGAGAACTTTATCACTAACTCACTTTTCTTTTCTTTTTCTTTTACTCTAGAACTTACTTTAACATTTACCAAATCCAGCTACTCACTGTAACTCACGCTTACTCTTTCTTCACTCACTCCTACTCACTCTAACTACAATTATCACTTCAACTCTTTCTAACAGTCACTGTAGCTCCTATTACAACTATCTCCCTCTTTAAATCGCTCGCTCCAACTTTCAGTTAAACTGTTATTCCAATTCGAACTCTCTCCCTGTAAATGTTTCCAAAACTCTCTATTCCTATAATATCAACTCTCACATTAAATGAGGCTTAATTTCAATCTCTAACTCCCACTTTAACCATTACTGTAAATCTCACTCCAGTGAGAACTTTATCACTAACTGTCTCTTCAATTCGTTTCCATTTACTCTCGAACATACTTTAACATTTACCAAATCTAGCTACTCACTGTTACTCACACCCACTCCTTCTTTACCCACTCCTACTCACTCTAATACCAACTCCTGTAATTTCCACTGATATCTCTCTACTCATTTACTCCCATTTCTTTCCCTAAATTATATCTATAAACACAAAATTCCGAGTAAACATTTTTTACCCACATAGCTTAAATTAATTAATGAATTATGTCACGGAATTTCACTTAATATTTCTTTAAACCCCAAACCATAAATAATAATCAACATCTAATCCCCAACAAAAATTCATTTCCAAATCCCTTCCATAGTTGACAGCTGAAGTCAAACTTTTTTTCCCTTGTTTTGAAATGCATCATGAATCTGCTAACGAGGATCGCCATTTTCGCTTACTAACTCTTCTTATAAATGTATATTTAAATATTTTAAATTCCTACTGGAATATTTATGCACTAATGTCAAAATCATATGCTCCCACTGCGTGTTGCAAGTTTTAGTATTTAACGCATTAGTAGATAAGTTATGTAAATTGCTATTTAAATATAAATATATTTAAATATTTAGTGTTTTAGATATGGTTTAAATGTTTAGAGACATTTTCATATTTTACTTTTTGCCCTAGAGATTTTCGAGAGTATATAATTTTGTTAATTAAACTTAGCATGCAACAACTAACTCACAGTAAAATATCTTCCTGTAGAAGAACGAAGTGTTAAATATAAATCTAAAATGTTAAATATATTTTAAGAAATTGCTTAAGTTACGTATATATACTTGATTTGGCATATTTGATTTTGTAAACAAATGCTGAAATAACATTATTCTTAACTTTCCCTGTAATACATCGTAATGTATAGGGAAAGTAGTGGAATCGTGTCGAAAATCGCAACTCGAGTTTTCAACCGATCTTCACGTTATGGGACCTCTAGAACACAAAATATTTTTTTTCGTAACGTGTGAGTGTGTGTATGTGTGTGTGTGTGTGTGTGTGTGTGTGTGTATGTGTGTGTGTGTGTGTGTGTGTGTGTGTGTGTGTGTGTGTGTGTGTGTGTGTGCGTGTGTGTGCGTGTCTGTCTGTGCAATGTCTGTATCGACTCTAACTCAAAAACTAATCGACCAAATTTCCCAAAATTTTGTACATAAGTCACACGTGGAAGACCCAGTGCTGATTATATTTTGTTCCATTCGGCATGAAAGAAGCTGCGAGTTACTACGAAATAGTCCGCAAAACTCGCATGTATACACTGTAGCAAAAAAAGAAAATAATTGATCAAATTTTACAAAATTTGGTAGATAAGTCACTTGTTGGTTATCCTGGTGATGTAGGAAAAATGGTGAAAGTAAGGTAGAAAATAAGACTACGTCAATGAAATAGTCCTTCCATTCATTTTCAACAAGTTATACTTTTTAAATTTTTATACGACCCCCTTAGACCAATTGGGTCAATCCGATTTTTTTTTTACTTTTAATGCAACAAGATCATTAAAACAACCGCATATCTGCACCTTTAAAATCAAATGAATGATGATAAAGGAAAAAATCTGACTTATGCCATTTTTCCGTACCATGTGAAAGGCTTTGTCATCAGTGAAAATATGGATCATAAACAAATTGACGATGGTAATTGTTTAGATCAAAAATACGTTAATATGTGTCAAAATTTTTTATCACAAATGCATCTAAATAAATCATTACACAGGCAGAGATCATATAAAGCAGTGGAACTCACTACGCGGTTGGATATTCTATGTATTATCACCTCTTCTTATATTTTTTGTGATATGTCACAAATTCATATTTCTAATTTGATATAGGGTCCCCATTCACAATATTCAATTTTCAATTAAATATAACTCGCTCAATTTTAAAGACACAGATATGTGGTTTTTTTAATGATCTTGTTGCATTAAAAATAAAAAAATTCTGATTGACCAAATTTATCTAAGGGGGTCGTATAGAATTTAAAAAAATAACTTTTTGAATATTAATAGGAGGACTGTTTCATTAACTTAGTCTTATTCCCTACCTTATTTGCAACATTTTTGCAATTTACATTGTCCACTTATCTCCAAAAGGTAAAGAATTAAAACGTTTGTCTATATATATATATATATAATATATATATATATATATATATATATATAATATATATATATACATATATATATATATATATATATATATATATATATATATATATATATATATATATATATATATATATATATATATATATATATATATATATATATATATATATATATATATATATATATATATATAGCAAATAGAAATAACTTGCCCCCCTAAAGTTTTATTTGCCACCAAAATGTCCTGATAAAACACTGCCCTCTCTTTCCATACAACTCATACCAGATCTATCTTTTCACTATCACTAAAGCTGTTTCTAAATCTTTATCTAATTTTAGTATATTGTTTCTCTGTAAAATCTTCCATAACTATCCTTATAATTATCTCGAATTATCATTTTTCTCTATAACACTTTAATAATTATAGCACTCTTACTTTCTTATCTTGAACCTTTCAGTCCAGCATACCTTCCCTCAATTCTCAACTCTTTCACGGTAAAAAGTAGTCAGAATCACGAAATTACTTTAATATTTTTAATATCGACACAGCTGGTAAAGCCTTTAAAAGTAATTAATTATGTCACTGAATTGCAATTAATCTTAATCTAACTGTTATTATTTTATCTCTCTTTATAAACCCTCTACTCCCTATCTCTCTTAAATTCTTTTGAATTATCAAATTTCACGATAACATTTTTAGTATAACAGTTTTAGTAACTCTCACTTTCTAACGCTTTTGGTTTCTTACCTTAACACTCTCAGTTTCTCAACAGCTTATCTCATGTATCTATATATATAAAGAACAAAAGTATGTATGTATGCATGTATGTATGACTCAACATCACAGGAGAACGGCTGAACCGAATTTGATGAAATTTGGTGGGTAGTCTTGAAATAGCCTCACTTAAAATTTAGTACATGTTTCGAGTTTCTAATACAAGGGTTTGTTGCGATATTAATAACAAATGAAACTTTCGTTTGTGTGATCATCACTGGAGAACAGCTGCATCGAATTTAATGAAATTTTGTGGGTAGCTTTGAAGTAGCTCCCCATAAATTTAGTCCAAGTTTCGAGTTTATCAGGAGTTGTCGAGATATTAATAGAAAACGAAACTTTTTACTAGGAGTTCTACTCTCTAACTCCATGATTCCCATAGAAAAAGGTTGGAAATCGTTGGTTTAAAACGTGAAAGTCAATTAAATCTCTGAGTGTGATGGGAGTTTATTGAACGCATTAGTCACTTTTGAAAATCGCAGATTTGAAATATGAATTTAATTGGAAACTCTATCACTATGGTTTATTAATTAAATCCCGTAATAATGCATAACAAGTAACATGACCATTAAGTATTCCATAGGCAACGTTGGGTAATCGCTACTAGATACATAGTTACTATGTATCTATGTTTCTATGTACTATGATGTATGTAGATTGACTTATATAATGCAATGATTTTTTTCTTACATAATGCAATGAATTTACTTCTTTCACAGTGAAAAAATAATGTATAAGATTTCCGGCTCTATATGTTCCAGTGTAACATTTATCAGAGTTTTGCATCGTGAATACCGAGCAACTCCGGGTAATCACTGCTATTATCGCTATAAAAGTAATTATAAACACAGAATTATCTTAAAAACATTTTAATATAGACACACCTGCTAAAGCCTTTGAAAGTAATTAATGAATTAGTCACTGAATTTCAGATTATCTGTATCTGGCGCTTATCATTTTCTCTCTCTAAACACTCTACCCCCTATTTTATTTTAACTATTTCGAATTATTATCTGTCTTGATAACATTTTTAGTATAACATTTTAGTAACTCTCATTTTCTGACGCTTTTTCTTTCTTACGTTAACACTTTCATTATCTGCACAGCTTTTCTCATATATCTCTCTATAAAAAGGAAATCATGCACACAAAATTATCTTAAAATCATTTTAATACGGTCACACCTGTTAAAGCCTTTGAAAGCAATTAATTAATTATGTCACGAAATTAATATTTATTTAAGGACCCTGAGTCATTAATATGCCTTCCAGAACGAACAGTAAATAATAACGGACATCAAAGTTGCCACATTAATTAACTTTCAATTACTTTAAAAAAATCTGACGTCGGAAACGCAGATCTTTTTCCGCTTACTTCGATTTTATCTTTATTGCTTTGTCATATTATTGTATAGAAAATATTTTCTTTTTATAAAATTTTCAAATTCTGCGAAATCTTCCAGAAAACTAGGTTTTCTTAAATTTTGGATATATTTTTAACTCTTTTACAGAAATGCTCATCCGTTCGTGTTCGTCTGTGATATGAAGCCACAGTGTGGATGAATGTATGTACTTCCATGAAAGCTTATGTAAAGACATGTATCAATCTATTTTTAAAAAAATCTGATGTGGGCAACACCTGACTTTCCTTATATAATGCAATGAATTTACTACTTTTACAGTAAAAGAAAATAGATTATACTTATAAATACTTATATTCTTTCCAAGATATTGGATTTTCTTCAATTAGTTATCATTTCAATTGATTTAGTGTCATTTTTATCCATTTACCAAGATTTTAGTTAATTTGGCAAAATTTAAAAATGTCACCAAGTTGATGACATTAAGTTAAATTCGTCGCCAACATCTCGCCAAGCGTTATGAACGAAGAAATAAGTTATTCTTACAGCAGATAAATGACTATTGGCGTTCAAATACAAAAGTATTACTCAAAGTATCTGTTCTCGTGAATGGAACTAGTTACATCCATGAGAATGATGTCACCAAATTCATCGCATGATATTACATATGAAAAATAAACATATTTCTCAACAGTTAATATTTTCTTTTAATTTGTGGGATTTTCTTGATAAATGTAATTGAAGAATGTGCAATATCTAGAGAACGGTTCATGCTAGCGTTTTAAAGTTTATGTCAATCGTTTTCTAAGGAAAATTACATAAGAAATGTCTATTTGCATAACTTTATTAAAGGTTTTGATTTTTTGATGATTTTTTCAAAATTGCACTCGAAAATTTAGGGGGATTCTGAACATTCGATTGTGTTTAAAAACAATAGACTTCCAGTATTCACGGTTTGTAATTTTTGTACCAAATTTCATTCGAATCGCTCCAGTCGTTCCTGAGATATCGTCTCCACAGACTCACTGACACACACACACACACACACACACACACACACACACACACACGCTCAGACATCACCTCAAAAATGTTCGATTCGTGATCAGGGATGCTTGAAACGTGCTCTCTCGTCGAAAACTCGAATTCGAATTTTCGACCCGTTACAATACTTTCCTTATACATTATTGTATATAAGGAAAGTAATAAATTGCTGTCGCCGCCGCCGCTATTTGACAAATTTTACATCACTCGAACTTCTCTTTCACGTACCGCAAAAACTTAAACATTCAGAAATAAGAAATTTACTTCATTTCTAGAGAAATGTCAGAGGAGCACACTGATATAAACTGTTTTTCGATGTAAAATTTGGTTTATGAAATATTTAATCTCAAATTAAGTGAACGAGAGAGTATTTAAGCTGAGAGTTCGCTTCCTGAACATACAATCAATAACAAGACCTCTAAGTTATATAGACGTGTACTTACATAGTTGAATTTTTGCTGGTGAGTGGGAGGGGGTGAGTGCCAGTTAAAAGGGGACGGTCACCAATGGACGAATTACGCTTGCGTAGCAAACGGCACGAAAGTGCTCGCAAAACGAGTGTCAACCAGTAGGAGGAGAAGCCAGTAGGAGCGATTCAGTGGTTTGGCGGACGTAGCGACCAGGGGAAGGAGTTCTCTAGTAATATATAAAAACTAGATCAAGACAAAATGATGCAAAATTTATCTAAAAATAGCTCATGCAATAAAATTTGAAAGTAAGCCGGTTACAATAGGTAAGTGTCTTCTTCAGAACAGGCAAGAATCACAACCTTACTTATTCAAACAAACCCGGTATCGGCAGTAAAATAGCACACGAGACTGAAGATAGGCAGAAGTTGCCATGGTCTTGTACACCATAATAGAGGTTTTCCAGACAACCTTATAATGGTCACATTTGGTATCTGGCGTTTTAAGAGAATACTGTATATATCTTATTATTTCCTCCCTTAAAATGGCATTTATTCTATCTCTATATTTCTCTCTCTGAGTCTCTCTCTCTCTGAGTCTCTCTCTCTCTGACTCTCTCTCTCTGACTGTCTCTCTCTGACTCTCTCCCTTTGACTCTCTCTCTCTGACTTTCTCTTTCTCTGACTATCTCTCTCTGACTCTCTCTCTCTGACTCTCTCTCTCTCTGACTCTCTCTTTGACTCTCTCTATGACCATCTCTCTCTATGACTCTCTCTCTCTCTCTCTGACTCTCTATATATCGCTCTATATATATTTATCTATCTCTTTCTCTAGTATTTAAACTATAAAAATACCGTTACATTTTAATTTCCACATGCTATTTAAAAACGGAAGATTAATTATTGCATATATCACCACCTGCCCAATGAATATATTTTTAAACGATTCCAAAACACTTAAAACATATTTCCATAAGAATCCATAAATAATAATTATCCCCAAAGTCCACACGTTAATTAATTTTCGTCTCCCGTATGAAGTTGACAGCCAAATTCGCAGTTCTGCGTATTTCCTGATGCACCATGTCTCTGTGTGCGAAATTTGTCTTTTTCACTTTAATAACATTTTTTACGCAGCTTTTCAACTTTCATTGGAAGCATAATTACGCATTAATGTCAAAATCACGTGGTTCCGTAGTGTGTTTCACGTTTTAATTTTTTAATCTTTTGGAAAATGTACTTGCGTCTTAAGTTTCAAATATTAAGCGAAACGAATTGAGTTCTATACTGTTTAGTTTATAAAGAGTTGTGGGAAGCATGGTTTGACATTATTAATATTATAATAATGTCACGGCGAATCCTCTTGGGTGTGCTCTCAGGATATAAGAATGAGTCCAGATTCCTGGATAACTAAAACGTTTATTCACAAGCACAGAGTAAACAGGAACAATATGCATTTAAACAACACTTAAATGCTTCCCTGATTTAACAAAATAACTGATACTACTTTCAAAACATTAACAAAAATCACAGTTCAATGTAGATCGTATCTCCTTAACCGCCCTCCAACTGATGACTCCTTTTATAATCTTTCTCTGTAGAAACTTCTAGAAATATCTCTTATCTCGTAGAACAATCATTATTTCAAGGTGTTTTTCGAACCACAGGGAACCTTCTGCGAATCTTCTTTGAACTTCGGCATGTGGCAACCCCAGTCACACGCCTTGTGAAAGAATGTCTATATGGGTGTTTTTCAATCTGGTAATGGAAATAGACGAATGTAAGGAGGGAGGAGGGACTCCACAGCATATTAGGAGTTTGTAAACAATATAAATTCAAACTGTTGTCTGTGTGAATTTGTATAATCAATAGTGTTTATACCTGTTGTTTGTCTTCGAAACTACTTGATATTTTTGAAAAGGCCTCACTATCCCTGTTGTTATTCGGACAGCATATTTCTGAATTAGTCAGCCAATACTCTAACTATTGAGGAATTGGGACAAGTTTCTAACTTTTCATTGAAGTGTATCATATAATCTATGCACCCCTATAATCAAGCAAAGGCGAACATATTTCCAAAAGTGTTGAAAATGAGTCTAAGATTGTAAAACACCTCGATTGTAAAACACCCTAGATTGTAAAACACCTCGATACCCCAACCAGGAATCCAACCGGCTCTGTCGTTGAGGTATTGAGAAGAAATTGCAAAACCTTATCTTCGAAGTGGACTCTGCTTTCTCCACCCTCTAACGTCAGATTGACTAGCCATTAACAATTTGACTGATCAGCTCCTGCTATTTTTATCTCAGGTTAGCCTCCTGATAATATTATTTTACCCAGGTTAGTGTCCCGCGTGGTCGTTATCCTTCTCAATTTGAAATCAGCGCCCCATATCCCAGAGTCCACTGAATCCGTGCTAGCCATACTATGGTCACTTTCAGACCTCAGATATCTTTACACTAACCTACAGGGTTGATCTGTTCGTGCGTCATTGTAAAGTGCCCTGCTGCTCCAACCTGGAATAGAACCCTAGATTTCCAAACTGGACAACCGACGCTTTACTGTTGAGCTATTGGGACGAAATTGCAAGTTCTTTATTGTCGAAGAACTTGCAATTTTCATCTGCAAGATGTCTCAAAACGAAATTATTAAATTTTCGAATTCCAAGAATTTTGAGGAAAACAGTAATTTTCGTTTACAAATGCATGCCACAGTGAAAATATCTTATATCAAAATTGCTAGAATGCAAATCAGACATCTAATGAGTTAAAATAACAAAACTATTCGATTAAGATCTGTTGCCACTTACGGTTAATACAGAAAAATCCAAAGAACCGAAACCTCGAAGAGCTCAAGCAACCAATGATGATAAATATTAATTAAAGGCTGAATTCGCCGGATAATTAATTTCTCCAAGTCAGAAAAGCCGGCGGAAAATGTCAAAACTTATTTTCTTAGCTCGTTTAGTAGAAGTGCACTTAGTCAGTATTTGTATTTGAAGAAATAGAAATATCAAGCTCTTGCATATTCCCCCCACTTTGGAATTTAAATAAACTAAAGTACGCAAACTGATTCTGTAAACTTATTATAATCATAACTAATAGGAGAGCGTAATAAGATGGATATATATATGACCAAAGAATACTTATGCATATAAGAGGGCGTAATGAGCAGGATATATTAATCGCCAAAGAGTAATTATAAACGCAAAAGGAAGTAACATGGTTTCAGAGTCCACTTCAACGATAAGAGTTTGCAATAGGGGCGCTGTAGCCCAGTGGTAAGAGCGATTTCTTTCTTTCCAATCTTTTCCAAATGGTTTAGGTTGCAGTTAAATTCCGAAGTTAAACAAAAATCGTCTGCATTATTACACAAACTAAAGTGGTCTTACATTTATGTAACACCGTGATTTCGAAAAATTGTTTGGTACGAAAAATATATACGATTTTTTTTTTATCAACACTGCAAAATTGTTTCGTTTCATACACCTTCTTTGAAATTCACATTCAATATTGTTTTGTTGAGAAAGGGTGGGATTTTGAGTAGTCTTATAATTTTGAAACATACTTTAGTCTCTCCATAGAAACTTCTAGAAATCTCAAAGAATAATCGCTCTATCGAGAAGTTTCTGGATCGATCTGGAAGTCGCCTAATGTCGCCAAATTGATGATAAATCACCAAAACTGGAAACCCTTCTTTAAAATGGAAAATTCTGGAAACCCTGGGCTCTCGTCATATTCACGTCATGCTGACGTCATGAACTGTATTTCGCCAGGCCTTCGAGACAAATGAAAGAAGAGGCGCCAAACAGAATATTGCGCGTGCGCACAATTATTTTCACGAAAATTTTGGAAGTCGAGATTTTGATGCCTATATATGTTTCAAGACATCCTGAACGCGTTTTGTCTATTTATGGAGAAATGTCCGCCTGTCTATGTAGTCGAGTCGGACGACAGAGGAGACTCCAAAGGAAATATTGCGTAATCGCAACAATATTAATCACAGATAAAAAAAATTATCAGTAGATTATTAACTTGTCGTTCACTTTATTAATTCCTAAACGTTATTAGACATTGGAATTATTGAGTTTCATAAATCTGGACGGTCAATGTTGTACCAGGATTCCATGATTTTCTATTTTAATTGCGAAATACTAGAAGATCACCATATACATTACGAACTGTGATTTGCATATACATTACAAAGTACATTTTCCCCCAAGTTCTTCAAGGAATTTACATTTGAACGCCGAGGTGGATATTGCAAGAATCCTGCAGTTTTCGATTTGAACCAAGCAAATGTGGATTTTGCTTCGTAGATGGACGAATTATCGTATTGGATAATTATATAGAAATAGACGAAAATATTAAGCACAGATAAAACAATTCTCAGTAGATTATTGACTTGATATTCGCTTTATTAATTCATAAACGCGATTAATCATTGGAGTCATTGAGTTTCATAAATCTGGAATGTCACTGTTGTACCGGGGTTCCATGATTTTCTATATTAATTGTGAAAAGCTAGAATATTGCCACATACATTACGAACTGTGATTTGCACATACATTACAAAATACAATTTCCCTCAAGTTCTTCAAAGGATTTACGTTTGAACGTCAATAACAAAGAAATTTTACGCCATTTCCATTACTCTGTGTATATATTAATATTGTTACGGACACATATAATGTTTTCAAGTGTTTATCACCAGGGAAAAAAATGGCATTTACAGACAACCAATGTTATCAGTCAGACGGCTTAAACTTGGTGACAAATTCAGCTATGATGGATTTGACAAACTATCGCAAATTTGACTAATTTTTAAAACTTCTTGAATTTTATAAAGCGCTTAAAATTTTCCCGAAATTCATATATTTTTAACACTTTACAACAAAGTTGAAAAGTGTTTATGACTTTGTTCATTCTGTCTGTCTGTCTGTCTGTCTGTCCGTTAGCGCGATAACTGCCGTAAAAATGACTTAATCAAAATGAAATTTTAGTATGTTGTTCAGACGGTCTGTAGGACCTATGGTAATATAAATAAATAATATCACCCAATTAGTTTTGGATTGAACCCGGGTTGAAAAAATGAAATACATTGAGCCCTATGGGACCTAATTTTTCAAACATTTTTTAAGCGGATTGAAAATTCACAAATTGCTTCGAAAATTTTAGGTAATAGTCAAACTGTTCCATAAAATATATAAAAAAAATTCAGCGAAATATATTCAGTAGTTTTTTAAATAAAAATTAAAATAATAATGACACATCTTATATGAAACGATCACGTGACCATGATATGAAACGATCACATGACCCACTTCGAAATGATATATGGCATCCATCTTGTTTCAAAATCGTGATTTTTTAAAGTTCTTCTTAATTCATATTGAGTGTTGTATCCGTCCTAAAACTACTTTATTTTTGCTTAAATTCTGTGCATCTACATACTAAAACAACACAATGACAATATATTTGAGTTTAAATTCTCATTCAAATTTGATTATTTCTACAACTAAGCCTATTTTTCACCTATGTAAAATGTAAACAGCAAAATATGTAGAAGAAGTTGTATTAGAATTACTGTATTTCTTTAACCCAAAATAATTCAGTCCATGGAGTCTGCATGGCTGATATGAATGAAATATTAATTGATTTTATAAACAGAAGGACGATTTTTTTCGATGAAGTTTTAAGCATAGAGTTTATGAAATGTAGCTCCATGGTCTTAATTTTTAAATAAAATAAATTATTATAGTATTGTGATGAATGAAATGGAGAAAGTTATGAATGAAATCCTGCTTTTATAGAGAGATCCAGACGTGTTATTTTTTCTATGACGTCATTTGAATTTATTTCAGTTGTTTTCGATGAAGTTTTCAAATATAATAAATTATCGTAGTATTATGATAGTTTTAAAAATATTACAGTGGAATGTATTGCATTTTAGAGATATTTAAACCAGGCAATTTTTATTTCAATGCCGTCATTTGAATGAAGTTCATTTTTTTCAATGAAGGTTTAAATTTTCAAATATAATAAATCAATGTAGTATTGAGATAAGTTTTAAAATATTACCGCGGAATATATTGCATTTTCGACTTTTTTAAATAAAATTGCATTGAAGTTGGAAAGTGTTTCATAATCAATGCTTTAAGCATGATTGATCTTTCTTGTTAATTACTATGCAAGTAAGTGTTCGTAAAAAGATGATATGTTTAACAAAGGAATTTCCTTGAAGCCCTCGATATTTTATACTGCGAGAAAAATGTTTCGATTATGGGGCACCATTTGACTTTCTCATATAATACACATTGTTATTGTTACCAAACATGCAACCATTGTTATAATTTGAAACTCGAGGCTGCTTTACCATGGAGGTAAATTCAGTGATCTTGGTACTAATTCGGCGAAATATTGCCACCTTGCGAGTTCTGATAACTTGTCAAATGTTCTAGGTCTTTTAAGAATTTCCCGAGTTACATGGTCTCCTGTAGAACCATTAACAGAGGCTATATAAGCTGAAAGAAGTTGGTTTGATTCGAGTCAAAGTGAATTGTGAACATGTCTGTGTCTTGAAGATGTAGTAGTCAGTTTTATGAATAAGTTGATCATTTAACAGCTGTTTTATCGTATCTTACAGCTGATTTATTCCCCTGTAAAATAACTACGAATCATTAGCTGTATATTGTCCCTGTTTGAGTTTTTAGTGGTGCTTTTAATAAAACAGTAGTTATCTAGAACAGTAGTAACAGTATTGTTACGGACACATATAATGTTTGCAAGTGTCTATCACCAGGGGAAAATGACATTTACAGACAACCAATGTTATCAGTCGGACGGTTTGAACTTGGTGACAAATTCAGCTATAATGGATTTTGCAAACTATCGCAAGTTTGGTAAATTTTGTAAACTTCTTGAATTTTAAAGCTCTTAAAAATTTCCCGACATTCATGTATTGCTTTCCTTATATACATAATGTATAAGGAAAGTATTGTGACGGGGTCAAAAATTAGAATTGAAGTTTTCGATGGGAAAGCACGTTTCAAGCATCCCTGATCACGAATCAAACATTTTTAAGGTGATGTCTGTGTGTGTGTGTGTCAGTGAGTTTGTGGAGACGATATCTCACGAACGAATGGAGCAATTTAGAGGAAATTTGGTACAAAAATTGCAATCCGTGAATACTGGAAGCCTATTGTTTTTAAACGTAATCGAATGTTCAGAACATCCCTAAATTTTCGAGTGAAATTTTGAAAAAATCTTCAAAAAATCAAAACCTTTATTAAAGTTAAGCAAATAGATATTTCTTATGTAATTTTTCCTTAGAAAACAACTGACATAAACTTTAGAACGCAGCACGAACCGTTCTCGAGATATTGCACATTTTTCAAATAAATTTATCAAAAAATCCCATAAATTAAAAAAACATATTAACTGTTGAGAAACATGTTCACTTTTCATATGTAATATTATGCGATAAATTTGGAGATATCATTCTCGTGGATCTAGTTCGGTCCATTCATGAGAAAAGACACTTTGAGTAATACTTTTGTATTTGAACTCCAATAGTCATTTATTTGCTATAAGAATAACTTATTTCTCCATTCATAACGTTTGGCGAGATTTTGGCGACGAATTTGGAGGAATGTCGACAACTTGGCGACTTTTTGAGATGTTGCCCAATTAACAAAAATCTCGCCAAATGTATAAAAATGACGCTAAATCAATGAAAATGGCGACTAATTGTCGAAAATTCAATATCTTCGGAAGAATATAAGTATCTACTATAAGAAAAACTTATTTTTTTTACTGTAAAAGTAGTAAATTCATTGTATTATATAAGGAAAGTCATGTATTGCCCACATCAGATTTTTTTTTAATTACTATGCAAGTAAGCATTAGTAAAAAGATGATACGTTTAACAAAGGCATTTTCTTGAAGCTATCGATATTTTATATTGCGAGAAAAAATGTTGCGATTATGGGGCACCATTTGACTTTCTCATATAATACACATTGTTATTGTTACCAAACATGCAACCATTGTTATAATTTGAAACTCGAGGCTGCTTTACCATGGAGGCAATTTCAGTGATCTTGGTACTAATTCGGCGAAATATTGCCACCTTGCGAGTTCTGATAACTTGTCAAATGTTCTAGGTCTTTTAAGAATTTCCCGAGTTACATGGTCTCCTGTAGAACCATTCACAGAGGCTATATAAGCTGAAAGAAGTTGGTTTGATTCGAGTCAAAGTGAATTGTGAACATGTCTGTGTCTTGAAGATGTAGTAGTCAGTTTTAAGAATAAGTTGATCATTTAACAGCTGTTTTATCGTATCTTATAGCTGCTTTATTCCCCTGTAAAATAACTACGAATCATTAGCTGTATATTGTCCCTGTTTGAGTTTTTAGTGGTGCTTTTAATAAAACAGTAGTTATCTAGAACAGTAGTAACAGTACTGTAGTACTAGTAGTTAAAAGTAGTTCATAACAGTCTTTGTATTTTAAAAGTCACTTAGCATTTCTTCGTAACAGTATGAAATAGTCATACCGTGAGGACAAACTGACAGTTGTGGAATATTTCGTTATTTATTATAAATGGCCTGCCATTTGATACATCCATAATTTGCATATACATCGTCCATAATCGTGAACCATTTGACCGTCACATGACGTTGTCTCGGCGGCCCACTGTGGACGGAACATACTGCACACAAGAACACAGCATTTATGCCCGCAGGTGGGACTCAAGCCCACAACCCGGTAGCCGAAAGAACACGAATTACAAAGCCAAATTAAGTTCATTGAACAAAATAAAAAAATAGTAAAATAGTAACTGCACCAAATCAATCAATTATATATTAAAATTATCTCATTATACCATTTTTCATCACACATGCCCTTTCTTTATTTCTATGCAATTGCTGATTATGAAAGAAGATGAAACTGATGGATACAAGATGGACTATGCTGATTATTATACAAGATGGAACTGATGGATACAAGATGGACTATGCTGATTATGATACAAGATGGAACTGATGGATACAAGATGGACTATGCTAATTATGATACAAGATGGAACTGATGGATACAAGATGGACTATGCTGATTATGATACCAGATGGAACTGATGGATACAAGATGGACTATGCTGATTATGATACAAGATGGAACTGATGGATACAAGATGCACTATGCTGATTATGATATAAGATGAAACTGGTGGATACAAGATGGACTATGCTGTTTATGATACAAGATGGAACTGATGGATACAAGATGGACTATGCTAATTATGATACAAGTTGGACTATGCTGATTATGATACAAGATGGACTATGCTGTTTATGATACAAGATGGAACTGGTGGATACATGATGGACTATGCTGATTATGATACAAGATGGAACTGATGGATACAAGATGGAATAAGCTGATTATGCCACAAGATGAAATAAGTAACTATGAGAAAATCAAGTAACCTCTCACAGATGATATATACGTTTATATTCTCTTAAAAAGGAAACGTAATATTTATATACGAAAGAAAGTTTTGATGCAGCAATTTAAACGAAATATATCCCCTCATTCTGCCAAATATCTTTAGAGGAGATCTTTAGACACCCGATTATAGATGAACTTTATAAAAACGCAAACGCATAAGCAATTTATATTTTATGAGAAAATTGGAGCACATTTCCCCCTCTAAGTAATATATCACTTAATCGCAAAGACGACTGCGAAATAAATTTAGGGCCTGCTTAGCAAAAAAAAAAGCGATAAGCTATCTTTGATATCAAATTACGAAATCAATATTTTCCAAATAAATTATCCTCATAAGCATTTTGTTTCATTTCATAAAGGAAATCAGGAATAAGATACTATTAGATTGTTTTATGAATTTGCACCTTATGTAAGGGCAAATCCCCTCATAATATAAAAGACCCTGAAGGCTAAATGCTATACATAAGAAAAGCTAATATATATATCTGTCTCTCACTGTGGGCGAGAAATTTGGTGAAACTGGTGACGAATTTGAGCTATATCGCTAAGTTGGTGCTAATTCAATATGATAGACAAATAAATTTCATTTCATTGATAATCCCTTTCGCTTTGTGGGAATTATTAAGATAATATTTTGATTCAAAATGTAGAGACTTTTACTGTTTTGAGGTCAGTTTTGCTTTGTTAATGACTGAGCCGCATTGTTTCTGCATTTTGTTAGGATGTGCTTAGTTCATAACACATTTTGCAATATATGAGATAAACATTTTGTTATTGACTTTTTCCCACCTTGAGTTTTTGCAATTTACTTTAGTTATACCAATAAACTTCGTCTGGTCCTGTAGATTTTTATTGGTAATTTTAATTATTTAAACTGAGCTACATATTGTGTTTTAATAAAAAGTTTTGAGAATTTTTGCATTTTGCCCCTGAAAGGCAATATTTGTATGGATTTCATAAATAAAAGAAACAGTTATGAAAATATATATGCATTCGTTTTGTGATTCATCTACAGCTATAAAATTTTACAATGAGGGCAGGGAAGATATAAAATGTTTTTTCATAAGCCCAACATTGACTTGAAAGGGCTTACTATTGCCGAATTATAGTATAGAAGACTGTAAAAAATTTAACTGTGGAGCTAGCTCAGTTAAGTAAAAAATTTAACTGAGCTAGCTCAGTTAAATTGATTATGGATTAGTGATTTGATTATAGCTATTTCCACTATTTTAGACGTTAAGTGCTATATGTTAATAAATAAAAAAAAAATCATTAAAAAAAAATTGCAACTTAATATTTTAAGAGTGTTAGTATTGATGTTTTTGAAGGATACAAATACTTATGTAGTATATGGAGTTTATACTAGTGCAGTATATAATTTAAATTATTTTGTTAATTTCAAAATTAATTAAATTCAAAATTAATTCAAATTATTTTTAATTAAATTTTTATAATGTGAATTACGCTGTGGTTTAATGATGCTAAATTAGTCCATATTAACGCAGATGAACTACATGCCCACATCGATATCGTTAACCTGTTACCAACTTAAATAAAGAAAACTTCGAGGATTTTCTTCCAAATATTTTAAAGGAATAACTTGGGTTAGAAATCTGAAAAAGATGCATATATTTTTTGCAATTAAATAAATAATAAAAAATAAATAAGTAATAAATATAAATAATAAAATATATAAATACACTTTATTTTGCTACACAATAAGTACATTATCATTCTATAAATAAATGTATAACAGTGGGGCAAAAAAATGTGGAAGACAGCGCTTTAGTTGAGCCTACCGAGCCTATAGCACATAGACAAACTGGCAACACGCTAGCATGAAATCAATAGTCAGTATAAGTAATGTTTCCACTTCAGATATTTATTCACCGTGTAAATGTACAAATTGGCCAGAGTGACTATTTTACGATATATTAACACGCTGGTAGTAAAAAGTTCTGATGACATATCTGTACCAGCGAACTATTGGAATATATCCTGAAATTAAACGAAAGCCCTTTATATGGCATTCCTAGGAAATTTATTAAGGAATCTCAAAGCAATGTAAGGAAAAAAGGATGCAATCGACATGCTCTATAATAAAAGCGATTGCAGTTCCCTCAGTTGAGAATTTAAATATTTGGGATAACGAACACGATTGCAAAGCCAATTGACGAAAAAAAAAATTACAAAGTATACTGTTGTTGTTGAGACCCAGACCGTCCGACCTACCAGAAAGATGTAAGGTAACTTTGAACGGCCGGGATAACAAAGTATGTGGAGCATTATCTATTAAGTAAGAATCGATATCAGGGACTTAAATTATACATTTCATTAAATATTTTATGGAAAATTCCTATGAAATTTATTAAGGAGTCTGAAAACAATGTAAGGAAAAAAATGGTGTAATGGACATGCTTTATAATAAAAGTGATTGCAGTTGATTGTCCTCTGTCGAGCATTTAAATAGTTACGATAACGAACACGACTGCAAAGCGGGAGGGACGAAAAATAAAACAAAGTATGTGGAGCATTGCCTTATAAGTAAGAATCGACATAGGAGGCTAAAGAAAGACGTATATGCAGGCAATATATATCTCATAAATTAATATAATCAGGGCCTGTAATACTGTGACTCCTGATATGCTTGTTAAAGTACGTGGTCATATATATTGGCGAATTTAAGTGTGAATTGTTACTAATTACCTACAACTTTGTAATTGGCTTTCTTTGTATATCTCTTTTAATTGCGAGTTTGTTGTCTTATTTTTTAAATTATCCGCCAGGGGCGCTGCAATTACTTGTATTTGAACGAGCACTTTACGGTAGACAGACGTAACGTGTACACGTATATCAGTTACTATATATTAGTCTATATCAGATAGTATACATTATACTGTTGCGATCGCAAAATGTTCTGTTTGGCACTTCCTCTTTCGTCTGTTTCGAAGGCCAGGCGAAGAAAAGACAGTGCATGATTTTAGCTTGACTTGGGAATGATGTGAGCCCAGGGCTGCCAAAAACTCCCACTTAGAATAAAGGTTGCCAGATTTGGCAATTTATCGCCAATTTGACGATATTTGTCGATTTCCGGAATGTTCCAGAGACTTCTTAATATAATTACAGTGACCGCCGGTTATAAGATTCAGTGGTTATAAGAAACAGCCGTTTATAAGACTCAAAACGACAGAAACAAATACAAACTTCGTTTTAACATTAAAATTGTGTCGCTTATAAGAAACACGATTCCGCTTATAAGAAACAGTTTTCTACAGAAAATTTGTTGATTTCCTTGCGACGCTGGTGTAAAAAAAAAAAATCGATTTGTTTAAGGTTAACTGAAGGACGAGTTGTTATCTCTTGTCTCTGGGCGTACGGGGAGGGGGTGGGAGTTTGCTATGTAACAAAGGATGACAGAGGATTTCTCCGCAGAAAGACTTGGGGAGTACAACCCCAAACCAGTAAGAAACGAGCTTTAATCTTTTGGCAGTTAAGGAAACGTACTGATAAGGAAAGGCATCTTTGCTTATGCACTCAAATAAGATTCGTACAGCTTTAGTTAGTCATTTTATGTTTTGCTAGTGAAGCATGTCGCAAACCCTTACTTTGCTTGAAAAGCAAAGTTTACTTAAAAAGTATGATTCTCCACCTCCGTGTAGTCAATAAGCAAGAAAACAACCTTGCTTGATGCTATCCATATGATCGCAGGCGCATGGAAAAAAGTTTCTGACATATGCATTTTTAATTGCTTCCGTAAAGCAGGATTTTTGAAAAATAATGTTGCCATACCAGCAGAAGATGAAGAAGAATTTAAAGCACCTTTCGAAGAATGGATTCACATCGACGAAAATTTACAAACATCTGAAGAAAACAATGATGATGACATAGTGCGGAAATTCAGAATGTTTGCAATGAAGAAGAAAATGAAGACGACGTTCCACAAGAAGAAAATTTTCCTACAGCCAAACAGTCGCGAGAAGCCCTAACTATAATTAGAAAAACTCTTGAACACAGAGGGGCATCAGAAAAAGTTTATGGACTGTTTTATGATTTAGAAATGGATGTACGTAAACTAATCACAGACTCGTTAGCACAAACAATACTGGATAAGTTTTTTGTTATTCTTCAGTAATAGATTACGGTATGTATGAAAATGTACTATGCTCTTATACATAAATGAACGACCTATGAGTTTTACTTTTTATTCTTATTTAACTGCATACTATATGCATATAGATAATAATTTAAGTTGTAAGGCTTAATTTGTAAAATGAGAAATATTTTTGAATGCAAAACTTAATTTACAAATGTATTATGTACGTACTAATATTTTACTTATATACATTTATCTTTTAAATTCTGTAAAACTGTGTTCAATAGTCAGTATTTACAATGGAAGAACGATATTTAAAAAATTTCCGGATTTAAGAAACAACTGCTTATAAGAAACAAAACGAGCGAAACGAACGTGTTTCTTATAAGCGGCGGTCACTGTACTTTGTTTTGTTGTTGTTGAAACCCAGACCGTCCGACCTACCAGAAAGGTGTAAGGTAACTGTTTGGACGGTCGGGAAGTGCCACCCAATTTAGACCGGAACCCAGTGGGGGAGGCATCCACAGGGACCGTACCCTCCTTCCCCTACCACCAACCTCTCGGAAGGACTTTCGGACCCACATGTTTAACGTGATCGTACTCCGCATGAACACGGCGGCAGTTTTGGCAGTGGCTGGAATCGAACCCGGGCCTACCGAGTGCAACTCCAGCGCGCTAACCAATGGGCTACCGCGCCCTGTACTTTGTTTTGTTGTTGTTGTTGAGACCCAGACCGTCCGACCTACCAGAAAGGTGTAAGGTAACTGAATGGACGGCCGGGAAGTGCCACCCAATTTAGACCGGAACCCAGTGGGGGAGGCATCCACAGGGACCGTACCCTCCTTCCCCTACCACCAACCTCTCGGAAGGACTTACGGACCCACATGTTTAACGTGATCGTACTCCGCATGAACACGGCGGCAGTTCTGGCAGCGGCGAGAATCGCGCGCTAACCACTGGGCTGCCGCGCCCGAAAAGAGCCAACAACACGCGGTGTTCCCAGGTGGTCACCCACCCAAGTACTAACCGCGCCCGATGCTGCCTGACTTCGGTGATCTAACGAGAACCGGTGTTTTCAGCACGGTACGGTCGTTGGCCTGGTACTTTGTTTTGTGAAATTACTTTCGTCAACGTTTTGAGAATAATATCGCTTATTCTGTGAGGCATGTAAGTGCTGTTTGATTGTATATTGTGCCTGTTTACTTTGTGCTTATGAATGAACGTAAGCTATCCAGAAGCATGAACTCGTTTTTGTCTCTTGTGTATACACCGATTCTGGAGGATATGCTTCGTAACAATACTTTGCACAAGGGAAAGTAAGACAAATGCGAATAGGACAGCTGAGCTGATTATAAATGAACTTTATAAAAGAACGAACACATTAGTGATCAAAACTTCGAGAGAAAATTGCAGCAATCTCCCCCCGTCTAGTATTTCATTTATTTGCAAAGCGCTGCGAAATAAATTTAGAACCTGCATAGTAAAAAGACGATAAGCGGTCTTTGATATCCACTTCCGAAATCAATATTCTCAAAATAAATTATCCTTTTCTTAACTTTCCACTTCAATGTTATGAAAAGGGATTATATACCTTAGCATATCTGCGCTTGGTTTATCGCTTATGTTTTAACAGAATTATCCTTTAAAAATCTATGCAGAATTTCCTGAAAGTTATGATTGTTTTCTTTTTCTATGAGAAAACTACGTGGTGGTGCTTAAAAAATTGAAATACGAGAGATCTATAGTTAAACTTTTAAAATGATAACTTTTAAAATATGATTATACACTCAAGCATATCTGTGCTTCGTTTATGGATATGTTTTAACAAAATTATCCTTTGAAAAATTATGCAGAATTTTCTGAAAGTTATAATTGTTTTTTTTTGTTGTTGTTTTTTTAATTGGAAAACTGTGTGGTGGTGTTTAAAAACTTGAAATATGTGAGATCTATAGTTAAACTTTTAAAATATGATAACATAATGGGATGGTTACATTTCCTGCCCTTTAAACCTGTAGGATTTAGACAGAAAAACTAAGAGTTTTAAGTAAATGTGTTGCAAGTTTTATTTAATACGCTTCATTTTGTTTAAAACTAAAATACCCATCTGAAATAGGAATCTTAATCGAAAAGTGGCCTATAGAAGTTCAGTTTCATGGTCCGTACTACAAGTATGCAAAGTTTCAGCTTTCTAGGTCACGAAATCGAAAATCAAACTTCTTTAGGTTCCGTTAATATTTTCATTTACATATTTTCTGACCTTTGTTATATCAATACATTTAAACTGCGTACAGCTATGCATGCATGCACTTAGAGTATTTAAGGAAGTTCTTAAGCTCCCCTAAAACTTTGGAATCGGCTTATGAGTGTACACGTTACTTAAGTTATATTAGGTGCCTGCAGGGACCTATCAGAATCCACTGATTTTCGTAGAAATGATAACAAACAACAACACATTTCGTTACTCCCTCACAACCCAATTTTTACTTTCTCATACTATGTATAGGATGATGAAAACAATATTGATCATTCCACAATAACCCACCATTACCGCCTTGCAGGAGTTCCTCAACATAATCATTAAATCAAAAATACTACACATTAAAATCCGTAATTTTAACTTTTAAAATAAATTAAAACTTTTATTAATAATTTTATTAAAATAAATTATAACTTTTAAAATAAATTGCCATTTATTCACATTTCTATTATTATTATAATTAAAATTACATCAATTTCAACAAACGCTTAGGGAGGTGAAAAGCACCATGTGAGACCAGGTTTTTTGAGCCTTATTCCAAAGATAAAAAATCGACCTAATATATATGAAGACTAGCACACATCTTTCTATTTCGAGTGTGTAGCTCAGCAAGACTGGAACCTTTACCGATTCTTTTGCTGACATTTGGAGTCAGACTTCGTCTTTTTCTATGACATTTTCACTCCTCAAAATGAATAACACTGCTTGAAAATACTACTTTCTCTCTTAAAAATACTGCTCGAATCATTACCACTCTCTCTCTCATAAACCTTGAATATCATTCTCTTATATTCGTTGACTTTATTCCTTGTAGCCACATCATTTTGCCTGGGGTTCAGATGCGCCCTCTCTGCTCTCATTGGTGGTTCCTCAGAGAGATGTAGTACCTTCGCATTATTGGCTCTTTCAGTTTCCAATGAAGCTTGATTTAAGTCTTGGCCTATAACATTTTGCCCCAACTATACCTGCAATTTGTTTGACGTAATTTATTAGGGTCATGACTTTTCTGGCCAAGACTGTCATAAAACGATGCTTAAAACTCTGCGCTTTGTTTCATCGTAAACGTTATAAACTGCATATGATGCCTCCTGCTCTAACATATGGTATAGATATAACGTTTTTTTACACGACAATTTTCGAATTTGCGATTTTGATGCTAGTATGTGCTTTAAGATCTCCTGAAAACGTTTTGACTATTTTTGGAGTGACGTCCGTCTGTCTATCTATCTGTCTGTCTGTATGTATGTATGTCGCCACTTTATTGTATATAAAATGGCTGCCACTAATATTAATGGATTAATGGAATTTATATCCGGTTTGTTATCAGAAAATTCTAGATTTACATTTAATTTTTGTTTAATTCATGCAAAATTTTATATATTTTTTAATATGATAGCATAGAATTGATAGAATTGAACTTATTTATGCATTTCTCTTTCTATGATCACGATACTTAATAATCATTGTTGTGAAAGATAGCAGTGATACTTTTTGTGTTCATGACGTCATTAGCTCCTTCAGGAGAAAGTTACCCCTCGTGGGTACATTGTCAAGTATGTATGTCAAGCATGCAATATTTTTTCAAGCCCTTTAAAATGAAGGGTAACACATCATAATTGTAATCATTTGGGCCCACTATACCGATTTTTCAAAATATTTCTTTCTTGCAAAATGTGTGAAAATAAAAAGCTAATCAAAATGGATTGTTGTATGAGAAAGTCGAGTTGGGCCACAATTCAATTAATTTTTCCTGGCGACGCTACAGCTTAGGTATATCTATAGTAAACTTGTAAAGGTGTCGGAATGAACACGCAGGCATTTTTTGATAAAAACAGCATTTTTATTCTTAAACTGTAGAAATCATAAAATAAACTCCATTCACACATAATCAGCATATAGATGGTCCACCTTTCTAACCTTCGTCTGCATCCACACACGCCACGCTCCACCTCGTACCATCTCCCTCTTTTCGTATCCCCTATATGCATCGCACTTCGCCTTTTTAAAACCTGGTTGCCAGCTCCCTCTACATCCCGCACTCTGCTCAGCTGTTATTCAAATTTAGACTCGCATTTCCCCGGGGAAGACACTGTTTGAAAAATAAGAAGTCGAGAATAGAGAATGTTAATCCTTACAATCTCACCTTTTCTGATAGAGTAAAATGATGCAGTGCCCCTAGCGGAGAATATAAAAATCTAGTCAAAGTAACTACCTCAACACTTCCAGTTTCTTCACACGTTACTCCATTTCTCTTTCTATAGAAAAAAGTGCTTAAAACACAAAATAATCCTAACAATTTAATATCGACACAGCTGTTAAAGTCTCTGAAATTAATTAATAAATTATGTCACCGGATTTCAATTATTATTTATTTACGACACTCGCGTCTTCAACATGTCTTGCCGAACGAGCGGTAAATAATAGCAACACATCAAAACAGCGACAGTAATTAATTTTCAAATCACCTCTAAAAAATTGATGCTGGAAGCGCAGAAATTTTCTCTTCATGTTATGTTTTATCTTTATTGCTTTGACATACATTTTATAGAAAACATATTGTTTTTTCAAAATTGTTGAATTTGAGATCTAGAGGGGGGGATCACGAATTTTGACCCCATGAATATTATATAAAATTATCGGATATTTTTTTGTTTGTCTGTGCGTGCACATATTTAGTATACAGGGTTAAAAAGAAAGTCTTTATGAAGCCCAATTTCTTTGAAATACGAGGTCCATAAAAGTACAGTCGTATACACAAAAAATGTATACAACACGAAAGACTCGCCCTACTACAACTGCACAATTTGCGTCGCAGAACAAAACAGAAGATATCAATCGATAGGTAATAATGTCTTCTACAAATATTACTATTCAAAATTTGCATAAAAGACTCACTACAAAACTTTCAAGGGAAACATTTATTGATATATTCGGATTTACGGGAAACTTTCATTAGGATTAGAACAAGAAATATCAATCATACAGGGTGGCCATAATTAAAGTAGAGGTGTTTAGAACCCGATAGGGAGAAAAATGTTGGACCAAACTCAACCAAATTTATAGTAAATACTATTTAGACAATAGGGTTTTAATTTTAAAAAAAAAAGTTCGGATTTTTGCCACCACTGACCAAAGTGGCGCTGTCAGGTCCATTTTTGGAGTTAAATTGGCGCTACAGAAAGTTCCGTCAATGCTGAGAGGTATCGAATAATGCTGGTGAACTTTGTTATTGCGCAACATCAGCGTAGATGTCTTGAATCTATGATATTTATGCAGGTTGGTGCACCCCCTCATATTGGATTGCGAGTACAGAAATCCTACGACAACATTTTACTAACAACCGAATAATTAGTCGAGCATTTCCTATGAAGTGGCCAGCCCGTTCACCTAATCTGGCCCCTTATGACTTTTGGTTATGGGGTCATATAAAGCTCTTGGTATACCAAGGGAATGTGGATAATTTAGCCACTTTGAAAGACCGATAATAACATTGCACGTCAAGCAAATCAATGGAGATCTGCTGCATTCTGCAGTAGAGAATGCTGTTCAGAGAAAGGAATTTTTGGAAATTATGCAAGAAAAAACTATTGAATCACTGTAAATGATGCCAATATAAATATTAATATCATACGTATGTAAATGTAAGATGCCAATGTGAATATAAAATGTACTAAATACGTATAAAATGTAAATGTGATGTCCTTTTCAAAATGCATGTAAAATGTTAACTTTCTGCAATTCCTATGCCTATTTTACTCCATAAATGGACCTTCCAGCGCCACTTTGGCCCGCGGTGGCAAAAATCCGAACTATTTATTTTCCTTTAAAAATCAAACGGTCTTAATAGTATTTACTGAAAACTTGTTTGAGTTTGGTCCAACAATTTTCTCACTATCAGGTTCTAAACACCTCTACTTTAATTATGGCCACCCTGTACATAAATCATTGATTATGAAACACTTTCCAATTGAAATGCAATTTTGTTTAAACCGTTCTAAAATGCTATACATTCAGAGCTGATATATTTAAAATTATCACAGTACTACAATAATATATTATATTTCAAAACTTAAAACTTTATTCAAATGACGTAATCAAAATATAAATCGTCTGACTCTCTATGTAAAAACAGTGAATTATTTCATTGGCATCACTTTTATTCCAGACTCCAGAACTAAATAATTTTGCATGAACAAAATCAGCAATTCTTATACAACTCGCCTTACAATCACTTGTTTACATACTGCATCCATTAAAATTCGGTTTCATTATAGAAATAATTAAAGTTTGATGATCATTTAAACTCAAAAATATTGTAAGTACGTTGGCACATAATATACAAGCACAGAAAGTTCACAAAGATAAAGCGGTTTTAGGACAAATGCAGCACTCAATATAAATTTAAAAGAACTTTAAAAATCACGATTTTCCACTGGGAAAAAATATGGATGCCCTATTTTATTTTGAAGTAGGTCACCTGATCTTTTCATATAATATAGGTGTCATCATTATTCTAATTTTTATTTAAGAAACTACCGAACATATTTTGCTGATATTTTTTATATATTTTTATAGGATAATTTGAGTATTTCCTAAAATTTTCGAAGCAATTTGTGGATTTTCACTTCGCTTAAAAATGTTTGCAAAATTAGGTCTCATAGGGTTCAATGTATTTCACTTTTTCAACCCGGGTTTAATCCAAAACTGATTGGGTAATATTATTCAGATACGTTCCCATATGTCCCACAGACCGTCTCAACAACATACTGAAATTTTATTTTGAGAATTTTATTTTTACGGCATATATCGTGCAAACAGACAGACAGAATGAACAAAGACATAAACACGTGCCAACTATGTTGGAAAGTGTTAAAAATTTGATGTGAGCAGCACATGACTTTCCTTATATAATGCAATGAATTTACTATTTTTACAGTAGAAAAAATAGATTATTTTTATAGTAGATATTTATATTCTTTCCAAGATATTGAATTTTCGTCAAGGAGTTTTCATTTTCATTGATTTAGCGTTAATTTTATCCATTTGGTGAGTTTTCCTTAATTTAGCAACATTTAAAAAAGTAGCCAAGTTGACGACATTCCACCAAATTCGTCGCCAAAATCTCGCTAAGCGTTATGGACGGAGAAATAAGTTATTATTGCAGCAGATAAATGAATATTGGAGTTCAAATATAAAAGTATCACTCAAAGTATCTTTTTTCATGACTGGAACGAGCTAGATCTACGAGAATGATATCACCAAATTTATCGCATGGTATTTATTACATATGAAAAGTGAACATGTTTCTCAATAGGAAATATTTTGCTTTAATTTTATATGATTTTTTGATAATGTTTTTTAAAAGTGTACAATATCTCGAAAACGGTTCGTGTTAGCGTTCTAAAATTTATGTCAATCGTTTTCTAATGAAAAGTTACGTGAGAAAGGTCTATTTGTGTAACTTTACTAGAGGTTTTGATTTTTTGACGATTTTTTCAAAATTTCGACAATTTAGAGGGCTTCTGAACATTCGATTGCGTATAAAAACAATAGGCTTCCAGTGTTTATGGATTGTAATTTTTGTACCAAATTTCGTTAGAATAGGTTCATTTGTTCGCCAGTTATCGTCTCCAAAGTCTCACTGACACACACACACACACACACACACACACACACACACACACACACACACACACACAGCCATTACTTCAAAAATGTTTGATTCCTGATCAGGTATGCTTGAAATGTGCTCTGCCGTCGAAAACTCGAATTCGTATTTTCGACCCCGTCACAATACTTTCCTACATTATTGTATATAAGAAAAGTAAAAGTAATGAAAATAGTCCCAGAATTGACCGACGAAACAACTAAGATTGCGTCTAAAAATTGAACTTTACAACGAAAAAAGTGAATTCGAATCTAAATTTCTGGTTCTCGAAGTATGTAATGTTCTGCCATTTTTACATACGTTTTGGGGGAATATTTATTTCAGAGTTACACATAGATAACAGATCCGGCCGACCAAATGGCTACTCATGTCCTTGTTGACGAGTCGGTCGGTCTGGGTCTTCAACATAGATAACAGATCGATGTTTAAAATACGACTATCAATTACCACTAAAGAAACTTTCGTCTACTACCCAAAGTTTATATGCATTTTGTTTTGATTTTTAAGTAAAACAGTATACAAAACAATGTTCTACAAAAATAGATTTTTCGCGAATATTTTTCTCAAAAATTGGAAAACGCATTAACATTAGAATCAGCAAATTTCAAATACTCGCAAATAGATACACATTTTTAACACTTTACAACATAGTTGAAAAGTGTTTATGACTTTGTTCATTCTGTCTGTCTGTCTGTCCGTTAACACGATAACTGCCGTAAAAATGACTTTATCAAAATGAAATTTTAGTATGTTTTTCAGACGGTCTGTGGAACCTATGCGAATATAAATAAATAATATCACCCAATTGGTTTTTTATTGAACCCGGGTTGAAAAAATGAAATACATTGAACCCTATGGGACCTAATTTTTCAAACATTTTTTAAGCAAATTTAAAATTCACAAATTGCTTCGAAATATTTAGGAAATATTCACATTATCCCATAAAATGTATAAAAAATTTTTTAATAAAATATGTTAAGTAGTTTTTTAATTAAAAATTATTTAATATAGGGAAAAAAAAAATTCAATTAAATTCTGATTTTTGGGATATCCTCCAGAAAGAAAAAAGAGATATATTATATAATAAATATCTTTCTAAAAGATTAATTATTTCGTATATGATAGAGGCTTCACATTTTAAAATAATTTTGGTAGATAACAATTTTTCAATTTTTTTAAAAATTTTATTTAGCTCTTCATGACATACTTATTTGATGACGTTTTTAATACACTTTCCTACGTCCTAGAGAGTTAAAATTTGGTACACAACTTAAATTTGTTGAACATTTTATTCTACAAAAAATTGGTGGATTTTTAAATATAGATCATACATTTTTTTCGAAATGGCCTGTAAATAATCCCCGTTCACTTCTAATATTGTTAAAAATATGTTCACTTCTAATATTGTAATATTGTTAAAAATTCTGATGTGGGCAGCACATGTCTTTCCCTGCAGACTCATATTCACCTTCTCTTTATTTCTTCAATAATAATTTGAGTTTATCTGCACAAAACAACAGCCATAAGTATTTTAAATGACATTAAATTTGCACTTTAAACTAAAATTTGGTTCTCATTTGATAGCTGGACTTATTGTCAAAGGTGGCGTAGCGAAAACTCGAAAAAACTAGAATATCTCAAGCTAGTCCTAGAGTAATGGGGTTAGTCTTATTCTTTTGGTTGTCAAAAATCACATATGAAATATGAATTTCATTGATATAATTGAGCACACGTAGTCTTTTATTTTTATATTTAACGATTTTTGCGGGCCATTTCACAAAAAAGAGCCCGTTCCTTTTCCCAGAATCGTACTAGAATAACCTACAAATGTACCAAATTTTGTTAAATTTGGTATATAAATCACTTGTAGGTTACTGAAATATTATACACCAAATTTTGTTAAATTTGTTCCATTAGTTTTTATCTGAGTGAAGTAATTTCTGCCGGCCATTTCGCAAAGAAGGTAGATTCTTTTATTACGAATCGTACTATAATCTAATGAACATCAGGATTTCCCACAAAAAACATACCTACCATATTGAATGAAATTCGGTCCATTAGTTTTTTAATTAGAGTGGATGTAATATCCTCACAGACACACAGAAACATACACAGATACACCCTTACACACACAGACGTCTTCCTAAAAATAGTTTTTTCGTATTTTAGAAGTCCCAAAACGTGTAGATCCATCGAAAATTCGAGTTCCGATCTTCGGCACGATTACAATACTTTGAATACACACACACACACACATATATATTATCTGTGTATTATCTGTGTATCTAAATTCCGTGCCTATGCAATTACAATAGTTGTGATTTTAAATGATCCCTAAACTTTTATTATATCTTCAACGAAGCCTAATTTTAACTTATGCAGAATGCAGATATCTCAAGCGATTGTAGGGTGAGTTACATAAGAATTGCTGAATTTTTTTCGCACAAAATTATTTAGATCTGGAATCTGGAATACAAGTTATATGAATGAAATATTCATTGATTTTGCATAGAGAATCAGATGATTTATAATTCCATACAGTTTTAAATACTTAAGTATAATAAATTACTGCAGTACTGTGATAATGTAAAAGATATCACCACTGAATGTATCACATTTTAGAAATTTTTAAATAAAATTGCATTTCAGTTGGAAAGTGTTTCATAATCAATGCTTATGCATGATTGTTCTTTCTTGTTTTTAAATCCACTTGAAATTGTCTATAAAATCTGAATATGTAATGACCAAAGGAAGTTCCGCTTGAAGATTTTGGAGTTAGTGCCAATATAACTGTGGTGAAAAATCCTTGAATTGGTCTTACATCTAACATAAACTTTTTGGATTAAATTACTAATCTTAATTAAAGTGGTCATGAATCGTAACATTTGTGCATTGCTATCATGGCCGCAAATTCCTGCATTACTTCTTTGCAAGAGTTCCTTACCATAATCATTAAATCGAAACACTGCACATTAAAAATCCATATTTTTAAATTTTAAAATAAATTATTATTTATTCACACATCTAATATTGTTATAATTAAAATTTCACGAATTTTGATTTTTGTCTTATTCCATAGATCAAAAATTGACCTAACTTACATGAAGACTGGCACATACCTCTGAATTTCAAATCTGTAGTTCAGTATAATCATCTTTACCGATTATTTTGCTGACATTTGGAGTCAAACTTTGTCTTTTTCTATGGCATTCTCAATACTCAACTGAATAACGACGCTCTCTGAATAACACTGCTTGAAATCACGACCCGCTCTCTCTCTTCAACTCTTGAATAATCATTGAATTGTATGTGTTGACTTTCCTCCTTGTTGCAGCATTATTTGACCTGGAGTTCAGATGCGCCCTCCTTGCTCTTATCGGATGATCCTCAGTGCAATGTCGTATCTTTGCATTATTGGCTCTTTCAGTTTGCAATGAAGCTTTGTTTAAGTCTTTGCCCTAGGATATTTTGCCACAACTACACCTGCAATTTGTGTGGCGCGTATTTATTGGGGCCATAATTTTCCGGGTCCAAACTATCATAAAACGGTGACTAAAAGTGTGTGCTTTTTTCGCCGTAAACATCAAAAATTGCATATGGTGCCTCCTGGTCTCACAGTAACTATGAAGACTGTAGGCAAATTTTTAATATTGATGTTTGGAGAAGACGTTAATCGTTATCGAATGATATACTCCATTTTATCCTGTGATGTACATCTGCGGTTGAGTGTTTCGTTTTTGTTTTAAATAAAAGAGATTAAAAGTTATAATAACAGAGCGATATAGAAGAAAAATAACAACTACAAAGGTGTAGCGGAATATCTAATGACTAGGTATAGACATTAAATTGGTACGCTCGAAACGCATATATGAAAGGCAATAATTCCATACAAACAGACGTACCATAAAGGACTGTAATACGGTAAAACCTGCAATGCTTGTCAAAGTCGTTGTTGTTGACTAAATGACCTCCTGTTTCGGCGGAGCCAAACATGTCAAAGTACTCAATTCTATTCTTTCTCGAATTAAAATGTGCATTGTTGCTTGGAGGGCACTTTGAACTATCTGCACATTAGATTCCAGTGCATTTAAGTGTTGTTTACTTTAGCATTTCTGAATAAACAGCCGTACACCAATAACAATATCCATATTGTGCGAAGTTATTATCCATATTGTGCGAAGAAGTATTAATGCATTCTGTAAGATATTTACTTTTGATTCTTTCTCAGTATTCAATGATCCACGATATAATGGGCTTTTACTACTTATCTAATTTTTTATCACTTTACAACAAAGTTGAAAAGTGTTTATGACTTTGTTCATTTTGTCTGTCTGTCTGTCCGTTAGCACGATAACTGCCGTAAAAATGACTTCATCCAAATTAAATTTTAGTATGTTGTTCACAGACGATCTATGCGACCTATGGGAATATAAATGAATAATATCACCCAATTAGTTTTGGATTAAACCCGAGTTGAGGAAATAAAATACATTGAACCATTATGGGACCTAATTTTTAAACATTTTTTAAGCGGATTTAAAATTCACAAATTACTTCGAAAGTTTCATGAAATATTCAAATTATTCCATGAAATATATAAAAGAAAATTCAGTAAAATATATTCAGTAGTTCTTCAAATAAAAATTAAAATAATAATTACACCTTTTATATGATCACGTGACCATTGCATGAAGAGATCACGTGACCATTATATGAAGAGATCAGGTGACCCACTTCAAAAAAAAAAATGGCATTCATCTTGGGTCAAGATCGTGATTTTTAAAGTTCTTTTTAATTCATATTTAGTGTTGTATCCTTCCTAAAACCGCTTTATGTTTGCTTAAATTTTGTGCATCTACATACTGAAACAAAACACTTACAATATATTTGAATTTAAATGATCATCCAACTTTGATTATTCCTACAACGAAGCCTAATTTTCCCTTATGAAAAATGTAAACAGCAAAATATGTAGAATGAGTTGTAAAAGAATTGTTGCATTTCTTTAACTCAAAATTATTTAGCTCATGGAGTTTCCAATATAGCTGATATGCATAAAATATTCATTGATTTTACGAGAGAAGGACGATTTTTTCGATGAAGTTTTAAACATAGAGTTTAATTACTTGTAACTTCATGGTCTTAAGTTTTTATATAAAATAAATTATTATAATATTGCGATGAATGAAATGAATGGAAAATGTTCATGAATGAAATGCTGCTTTTATAGAGAGAGCCAGCCGTGTTATATTTCGATGACGTCGTAAATTTCATTTGTTTTCGATGATGTTTTCAAATATAATAAATTATTGTATAATTATGATAATTTTAAAAATAATATCGAGGAATGTATCGCATTTTAGAGATTTTTAAACCAGGCAATTTAAATTTCAATACCGTCATTTGAATGAAGTTCATTTTTTTCGATGAAGTTTTAAGTTTTCAAATGTAATAAATTAATGCGGTATTGTGATAATTTTCAAAATGTTACCGAAGAATGTATAGCATTTTAGAGATGTTTATGTAAAATTGCATTGAAGTTGGAAAGCGTTTCATAATCAATGCTTTATGCATGATTGTCCTTTCTTGTTTTAATTCTCTACCAGAAGCGCTACAATCACTTATATTCGATGTGTCAGGATCTCTTTACTGTATATACTTATATGCATTTTCATGTACTTCTCTTTACAAAAGTATTGGTGTGTTTAAAGACATTTCTAACAACGCGGTATATATATATATATATATCAGCTAGTGTACATAAGTATATATCAGATCGTGTACATCAGTATATACATTATACTGGGTACAAAGGAAAGTAATACAAATGCGAAAAGGACAGCTGACCTGATTATAAATGAACTTCATAAAAGAAAAAGCGCATTAGCAATCTAAACTTCATGAGAAACTTGCAGCAATCTCCCCCTCCTTCTAGTAATATTTCATTTATTTGCAAAGCTCTGTGAAATAAATTTAGCACCTGCTTAGCAAAAAGGCGATAAGCGGTCTTTGATATCTACTCCAGAAATCAATATCTATATAAATAAAAATGAAAATCTGTCTGTCTGTCTGTCTGTCTGTCTGTCTGTCTGTCTGTCTGTCTGTCTGTCTGTTTGTCACACCATCACGGGAGAACGGCTGAACCGAATTTGATGAAATTTTGTGGGTAGCCCAGAAATAGCCCCGCTTAAAATTATATCCGTGTTTTGAGTTTCTACGACCAGTGGTTCTCGAGATATTAGTAAAAAACGAAATTTTCGTTTGTCTCATCATCACGGAAAAACGGCTGAACCGAATTGAATGAAATTTGGTGAATAGCCTTGAAATATCCCCCCATAAATTTTGTCCAAGTTTCGTGTTTCTAAGACCTGGGGTTGTCGAGATATTAATGAAAAACGGAACTTTTTCCTAGGAGTTCTACTCCCTAACTCCGTGGTTTATCCAAACGAAAAGCTTGAAAATCGTTTGAAAGTGAATTAAAATTTAATCTCTGAGTTTGATGGGAGATTTTTTGCGTTAATTAGTCACTTTCTGAAAACATGAATTGTTTGAAACATGATTTAAAGGTGAAATCTATCTCCATGGTTCATGGTTTATTTAAAACAAGCTTTTACGGAACAATGAGAAGTATAGAGAAATCAAAATCGTTATTTAATTTCGCAGTTTATGTTATAAGACATGACATATTTAACATGTTATAAGATTCTATCTTATATCATGTTACTCAGAAACGCAATTAAATTAAATCTGTCTGCTAATTTTAATAATTATTTTTTCGATTTGAATAATAAATAAATGGATATAAAAATATATTTTAGAAAAGAACGATTTGATTTTTCTTATAGCATTTTTGACTGGATAATATCAATTACGGTCTTCAGGTTTAAAAATTATTATTATTTATATTTTCGGGGATTATTGATTCAAGGATTATTGATATTTTCAAGTTATTTTGCAATTATTTTATTATGACAAAAATTGTTTAAACTCATATATTGTATGTTGTACGAATCTTCTACAAATACACGTGTATATCTTTTAATCTACGAGAATATAAGTAGTACAGGTATATTGACATATGTTTTGATATATATTGGCATATATTGGAATCAATTACGACCTTCTGGTATAAAGAGTACGGATATTATTGATGTTTTCAATTTATTACGTCATCTCTTTTATTTTGGCAAATATTTTTGAGACGCATATTGTAATACGGGTAATCTTCTACTAACACATTGGCATATTTTCTGATCTGCGACAATATAATTAGTACGGTGTTGCATATATTCATTCAATTCCTATTTTTTCTTCTGTAAATTTGCTTACAAAAGGGGGCAGGATGTTTTATTCTTCAGATCTGATCGTGAAGATAATTTTGTATAGTGAGAACATATATTCTTAAACTTCTCTTTAGGAGCAATAAATTTAATATTTTAACAGAATTTGCACATGATTGCGAACTTTAAGTTTCTTTAAATTGTACACTCCGTACGAATAACGGGTGTGCTGTTAGTGGTTAATAAATTTTAACATTTTAGGAGGATATATCATGTTGCTCGGCATCGCAATTAAATTAAATGTGTTTGTTAATGTTTTTATTATTTTTTTTCGATTTAAATAATAAATAAATGGATATAAAAGTATATCTTATGAATGGACGGTTTGATTTTTCTTTTAATTATATTAATTGCTGACTGCGTACATCAATTTCATTTATTTTGGCAAAGAGTTTTCAAGCTTATATCGTATTTAGCTACTAAACTCATATATTGTGTTTAGCCAATAAATTCATATAGCCGATTGTTGAAACAGAAAAAGAGTAGAGCGGGTGTATCTTCTAATACAATTGTAGTGTTTTCATTTAGTATATTGAAACGGGATAAGAATGTTTCATTCAGATCTGCAAATTCAAAGCTACGAATTTGGAGGGATATCGCTAATTTGACAACTTTTCTTAAACTTTGCCAAATTGACGGAAATGTCGCAAAATTGATATAAACGACACACAAACAGCTGCCATAAACCTTCGGGTTGGTCGTGTGGCTTGGGTCTTCTACATATCAATGAATTTTTTTTTTGTTTTGTTAGAAGAGAGTACTGAAATGATGTTTGGTTAGCATTTATCTGTCAGACCAACCATCCTACTTAGTAATACATTTAGCGAATTTTTAAAATGTCACCAAATTGATAAAAATGTTTTCAAATCTATAAAAATATCTTGAAATTGATAAAATTGCGCTACATAAATGATATTAATTGTTTTTTGTTAGGGGATAGTATTGTGATGATATTTCGTCAATTTGTCGCAAAGTGGAACTGTCAGTTCTACAGTCCCACTTGGCGATAAATTTGGCTATTTTTTAAAATGTCGCTAATTTGACGAAACTGTCGCCAAATGTTCCATAGAAATATAACTATTTAGACGATATTTTTTCTACCAATTTATTTGAAGCAAATGATATCATGTCGCTTAGCAACGGATTTAAATCCAATGTGCTTATGCGGCAGGCGATTTTTATTAAATTCTTTCCGATTTGAATAATGAAGATATGTATATAAAATAAATTTCATTGCCATTTCATTTTCGACTGGATAATATCAATTATACTCTTCAGGTTTAAACATTATTATTATTGATATTTTCCGGAATTATTGATTCAGGGATTATTGATATTTTTAAGTTATTACGCCATTGTTTTATTGCGGCAAAAATTGCTGACACACGCATATTGTACGTTGTACGAGTAATCTTCTAGGAATGCACGGATATATCTTCTAACCTACGAGAATATAAGTAGTACAGGTATATTGGCATATATTTTGACATATATTGGCATATATATTGGAATCAAGTACAGTCTTCTGGTATGAAGATTAAGGGGATTAATTATATATTCAATTTATTACGTCGTCTGTTGTATTTTACCAAAAAACATTTGTGACTCATATTGCAAAACGGGAAATCTTCTACTAATAATCGGACATTATAAGTAGTACGTGTATATCTTCCCATATAATTTTAGCACTTTAATTTTGACATATATTGGAATAAATGACTTCAGATTTAAAGATTACGGGTTTATTGGTATTTTCAATTTATACATGTAATCTACTAATGCAGGTTATATTTTCTAATATTCGCGTATATAATTAGTACGGGTCCCATACAATTTTAACGCTTTATTTTGCATATATTGATTCAATTCCATATATTTTTTTTTTATATTTGCTTACATAAGGGGTCCAAGATGTTTTATTCTTCAGATATGTCCATGAAGATAATTTTATATAGCGAGAACAGAGATTCTTAAACTTCTTTTTAGGATCATTATATTAAATATTTTAACAGAATATTTTGATTAAACATGTCATTTAGTATACTATAAGAATTTGGGCATGATTATGAATTTCAAGTTTCTTTATATTATATACTCCGTACGAAGAACGGGTATGCTGCTAGTTATCAATATAAATTACCTTTTCTTAACTTTCTACTTCAACGTTATGAAAATAGAATACGTATCCAATCCAAGTATATTTGTGCCTCGTTTATTGCTTGTGATTTAACAGAATCATCCTTTAAAAATTTATGCAAAGTTTTCTGGAAGTTAAAATTGTATTTTTAATAAATTCGCAAAATATGTTTCCTAAGAAATATATATATCTATATAAATAAAAATGAAAATCTGTCTGTCTGTCTGTCTGTCTGTCTGTCTGTCTGTCTGTCTGTCTGTCTGTCTGTTTGTCACACCATCACGGGAGAACGGCTGAACCGAATTTGATGAAATTTTGTGGGTAGCCCAGAAATAGCCCCACTTAAAATTATATCCCTGTTTTGAGTTTCTACGACCAGTGGTTCTCGAGATATTAGTAAAAAACGAAATTTTCGTTTGTCTCATCATCACGGAAAAACGGATGAACCGAATTTAATGAAATTTGGTGAATAGCCTTGAAATATCCCCCCATAAATTTTGTCCAAGTTTCGAGTTTCTAAGACCTGGGGTTGTCGAGATATTAATGAAAAACGGAACTTTTTCCTAGGAGTTCTACTCCCTAACTCCGTGGTTTATCCAAACGAAAAGCTTGAATATCGTTTGAAAGTGAATTAAAATTTAATCTCTGAGTTTGATGGGAGATTTTTTGCGTTAATTAGTCACTTTCTGAAGACATGAATTGTTTGAAACATGATTTAAAGGGGAAATCTATCTCCATGGTTCATGGTTTATTTAAAACAAGCTTTTACTTAACAATGAGAAGTATAGAGAAATCAAAATCGTTATTTAATTTCGCAGTTTATGTTATAAGACATGACATATTTAACATGTTATAAGATTCTATCTTATATGATGTTACTCAGAAACGCAATTAAATTAAATCTGTCTGTTAATTTTAATAATTATTTTTTCGATTTGAATAATAAATAAATGGATATAAAAATATATTTTAGAAAAGAACGATTTGATTTTTCTTATAGCATTTTTGACTGGATAATATCAATTACGGTCTTCAGGTTTAAAAATTATTATTATTTATATTTTCGGGGATTATTGATTCAAGGATTATTGATATTTTCAAGTTATTATGCAATTATTTTATTATGACAAAAATTGTTTAAACTCATATATTGTATGTTGTACGAATTTTCTACAAATACACGTAATCTTTTAATCTACGAGAATATAAGTAGTACAGGTATATTGACATATGTTTTGATATATATTGGCATATATTGGAATCAATTACGACCTTCTGGTATAAAGAGTGCGGATATTATTGATGTTTTCAATTTATTACGTCATCTCTTTTATTTTGGCAAATAACGGGTAATCTTCTACTAACACATTGGCATATTTTCTGATCTGCGACAATATAATTAGTACGGGGTTGCATATATTCATTCAATTCCTATTTTTTCTTCTGTAAATTTGCTTACAAAAGGGGGCAGGATGTTTTATTCTTCAGATCTGATCGTGAAGATAATTTTGCATAGTGAGAACATATATTCTTAAACTTCTCTTTAGGAGCAATAAATTTAATATTTTAACAGAATTTGCACATGATTGCGAACTTTAAGTTTCTTTAAATTATACACTCCGTACGAATAAGGGGTGTGCTGTTAGTGGTTGATAAATTTTAACATCTTAGGAGGATATATCATGTTGCTCGGCATCGCAATTAAATTAAATGTGTTTGTTAATGTTTTTATTATTTTTTTTCGATTTAAATAATAAATAAATGGATAAATGGATATAAAAGTATATCTTATGAATGGACGGTTTGATTTTTCTTTTAATTATATTAATTGCTGACTGCGTACATCAATTTCATTTATTTTGGCAAAGAGTTTTCAAGCTTATATCGTATTTAGCTACTAAACTCATATATTGTGTTTAGCCAATAAATTCATATAGCCGATTGTTGAAACAGAAAAAGAGTAGAGCGGGTATATCTTCTAATACAATTGTAGTGTTTTCATTTAGTATATTGAAACGGGATAAGAATGTTTCATTCAGATCTGCAAATTCAAAGCTACGAATTTGGAGGGATATCGCTAATTTGACAACTTTTCTTAAACTTTGCCAAATTGACGGAAATGTCGCCAAATTGATATAAACGACACACAAACAGCTGCCATAAACCTTCGGGTTGGTCGTGTGGCTTGGGTCTTCTACATATCAATGAAATTTTTTTTTGTTTTGTTAGAAGAGAGTACTGAAATAATGTTTGGTTAGCATTTATCTGTCAGACCAACCATCCTACTTAGTAATACATTTAGCGAATTTTTAAAATGTCACCAAATTGATAAAAATGTTTTCAAATCTATAAAAATATCTTGAAATTGATAAAATTGCGCTACATAAATGATATTAATTGTTTTTTGTTAGGGGATAGTATTGTGATGATATTTCGTCAATTTGTCGCAAAGTGGAACTGTCAGTTCTACAGTCCCACTTTGCGATAAATTTGGCGATTTTTTAAAATGTCGCTAACTTGACGAAACTGTCGCCAAATGTTCCATAGAAATATAACTATTTAGACGATATTTTTTCTACCAATTTATTTGAAGCAAATGATATCATGTCGCTTAGCAACGGATTTAAATCCAATGTGTTTATGCGGCAGACGATTCTTATTAAATCCTTTCCGATTTGAATAATGAAGATATGTATATAAAATAAATTTCATTGCCATTTCATTTTGGACTGGATAATATCAATTATACTCTTCAGGTTTAAACATTATTATTATTGATATTTTCGGGAATTATTGATTCAGGGATTATTGATATTTTTAAGTTATTACGCCATTGTTTTATTGCGGCAAAAATTGCTGACACACGCATATTGTACGTTGTGCGAGTAATCTTCTAGGAATGCACGGGTATATCTTCTAACCTACGAGAATATAAGTAGTACAGGTATATTGGCATATATTTTGACATATATTGGCATATATATTGGAATCAAGTACAGTCTTCTGGTATGAAGATTAAGGGGATTAATTATATATTCAATTTATTACGTCGTCTGTTGTATTTTACAAAAAAACATTTGTGACTCATATTGCAAAACGGGTAATCTTCTACTAATAATCGGACATTATAAGTAGTACGTGTATATCTTCCCATATAATTTTAGCACTTTAATTTTGACATATATTGGAATAAATGACTGTCTTCAGATTTAAAGATTACGGGTTTATTGGTATTTTCAATTTATACATGTAATCTACTAATACAGGTTATATTTTCTAATATTCGCGTATATAATTAGTACGGGTCCTATACAATTTTAACGCTTTTATTTTGCATATATTGATTCAATTCCATATTTTTTTTTATATTTGCTTACATAAGGGGTCCAAGATGTTTTATTCTTCAGATATGTCCATGAAGATAATTTTATATAGCGAGAACAGAGATTCTTAAACTTCTTTTTAGGAGCATTATATTAAATATTTTAACAGAATATTTTGATTAAACATGTCATTTAGTATACTATAAGAATTTGGGCATGATTATGAATTTCAAGTTTCTTTATATTATATACTCCGTACGAAGAACGGGTATGCTGCTAGTATATATATATATATAAGGATATAAACAAGAAGAAAAAATAAGCGAGAACAGGAGTGACCATATGATTTGCATAGAATGGCAGGGGTGGATTGCGACACCCCTTTCCCGCTTAAAGCAGCTTTTACGACCCGGGCAACGCTCACGGCACCAATGTAACTCAATGGTCAATCTCCCACATGTGCAAAGACAGAAGCACCCGAACGGACACAAAAGCAAAGATGGAACCAAGCATGGAAGAGATACACCCTACAATCCAGCTTGAAAACACAACATTTTATAAGGGAAAGTCGCACATGCGCGATAACACTTCATGATGATAGGATCGCAGATATGAAAATATATATGATTAAGAATACTCATTTAGAATCAAACAATGCACAATTTCTTTCTTTGAAAAAGGAATAGTAATAATGTTGTAAAAAATATCTAGGGTAATTTCTTTTTAATGCATCATTTATTATTTTATTACCTTCATAAATGCAGTCTTTTTTAAAAGTACTGTAGTTTCTGTTTCTTCTGAAGTTCCCGACAATAATATGTCGGGTACTTCAGAAGAAACAGAAACTACAGTACTTTTAAAAAAGACTGCATTTATGAATGTAATAAAATAATAAATGATGCATTAAAAAGAAATTACCCTAGATATTTTTTACAACATTATTACTATTCCTTTTTCAAAGAAAGAAATTGTGCATTGTTTGATTCTAAATGAGTATTCTTAATCATATATATTTTCATATCTGCGATCCTATCATCATGAAGTGTTATCGCGCATGTGCGACTTTCCCTTATAAAATGTTGTGTTTTCAAGCTGGATTGTAGGGTGTATCTCTTCCATGCTTGGTTCCATCTTTGCTTTTGTGTCCGTTCGGGTGCTTCTGTCTTTGCACATGTGGGAGATTGACCATTGAGTTACATTGGTGCCGTGAGCGTTGCCCGGGTCGTAAAAGCTGCTTTAAGCGGGAAAGGGGTGTCGCAATCCACCCCTGCCATTCTATGCAAATCATATGGTCACTCCTGTTCTCGCTTATTTTTTCTTCTTGTTTATATCCTTATATGCCACTCTGGATGCAGAGCTGCTAAGCGCCACATCCTCTGTAAGGTTTCTGTTTTCTCCTTTACTTAAATAGGAGTTCCGTTCGTGATATACTTATTTTTATATGTATATATATATATATATATATATACATATATATATATATATATATATATATATATATATATATATATATAATATCCAAAAGGAAGTAAGAATTATGATGCTATAAATGTAAAAATATAAATAGTATTTTATAAAATTGCGCTGTATAGCTGCTAACTTCAAAAAATACAATACATATGATGGTTGATGATGGTTGATGATTGTTGATGATGATTGTGTGAGTAGGTAGGGGGTGTATGGTATATAGGGTTTTTATGGGTTAATTTCCTGTTTTGTCCAATTTTCTATAGACTTCTTATGGCTTCATGCTTGTCTTATTTCCGATTTTATGACGACAATTCGGGGCATTTGTAATTGCTGGCGTCCGAGAGTGTGCCATGGTCTAGTAGCTAGTTAAAATCGGGACTAAGAAGCGTTCACAATCGCTCTTTCACCAAGTTTTTTAGCAATATGAAAGTAACTGCCTCTTATTTCTTTGTAAATTTGTCATATATATATATATATATACATACATATATATATATATGTTAATGTATATATGTTATATGTATATGTTAATGTCCGTCGTTTTCTCAGCTAATTGTTTTCTCCCCGAAAACTTGGATGATTTCTTATTACTTTTGTTTTCTATAAAAAACCGTTAAATATTCACAATTTTAATAAAATTATATTTGTCTTAATCATGTGCAAAAATGTACTAATTTTCCGGAATAAAATTTATTTCGGAACAATTTACAACAATCAATAAACTTCACTCAAGTAAATACGTTGCTGTGAAACAGGGGTCCCAAACTGCAGCCCACGGAATGTATTTATTTCACCATTTTTTTTCATATAAAAATGAAAAAAATTAAATTAAGAATACCGAAATGATGATTGTGCTCCTTATACAGTTACCAGATTACGATGCAAATTCATTGTCGTAAAGTATCAAAATAAAATTCAAAACATATTCTAAATTAGCTACTTTTAATAATTATGTCATATCAACTGCCTGTACAAAATATTCCATAAGCTATTTTCTCATCATTTCAGAGAAATAATTCTTGCAGCAGTTTTCGTCGACATTTCAAACTGATGCCATTAAAGAAATATTGATCAGGCCACCCTCTGATAAAAAACTAAAAGACAGCGAAAGCTTTAATTTTTAAACACCTAGCAACATATGAAGGCAGGAAGACTCTTTCTATTAATTGGTTACCTGTTGCTTTGACAGTGACGTCACAGTTCTCCAAGAAAATGGCGGATACTAAGGAATAAACATTCCAATTGAAGGGATGAAAATAAAAGAATGGAATGTAGAATTGGCTTGCTAAACATTTTTAAATTTATTTTAAATACGGTAAGAAAAGAAAATGGATATATTTTTTTTATTAACTAATTTCATTCTATATGTATTTTATACTTTTTAATTTGATGCATGACATCAAATTTTATTAATCAAGGTTTATTGGAGAGATTATAGGGACAGAGATTTTTCAACCCTACGCGGCGACCAGGGGGTTGGTTTACGCTTACTACTGGGGTGGGATATGGTGACTGATATATACTGGAGATATGGTGTTGTATCAACCCCCATAACCCCCGTATTCATCATTCCAACAGAACCACTTGCGAAAACATTGGTTCATAAGCCCTCGGTTTGCAGGATTGATTGATGTACGATTGTTGATCATTTATTGATGTATCGATTGTTGATCATTGATTGATGTATCGATTGTTGATCATTGATTGATGTATCGATTGATTGATGTATCAATTATATTGATGATCAATAAAATTGATTGATGTATCAATACATGCTATTTAAATTTTTATATCATAATTTGCTAACTTGTATATGACGATGTACTGATTAAAATATTTTCAAAGTCTGAATTTTTAGTAGATAAAAAATAAACACATTTTGGGAAAAAAATTGAGTGTAGAATTTAAATAATTTTAAATTAAACACCAAAAAAGTAATATGAACTGCAGAGAATAATAATAATTAGAAGCAAACTAGTCCACAGATTACTGATTGATACAAATTAGGCAGCCCATCCAACTCAAATGCTGGATAATGGGTTATATATTAGTGATCTAAATAGAATGTAGGAGGATGTAATGCTTTTAATAGAATGGAAGTATTAATAAAATACCCATTTATAGTCATTCAATGAGTAATTGTAATTATAACTTAGCGTATATTTGTATTTAAATGACTTATTACACACACACACACACACAGTGCCAACGACCGTACCGTGCTGAAAACACCGGTTCTCGTTAGATCACCGAAGTCAGGCAGCATCGGGCGCGGTTAGTACTTGGGTGGGTGACCACCTGGGAACACCGCGTGCTGTTGCCACATTTCGGGCGCGGTAGCCCAGTGGTTTGCGCCCTGTATTTGCACGCTGCCACAAGTGCTCGGGACTATCAACATCTATACGCTACAATGATGACCGGACATTTGAAACACGCAACCTTCTCTCTCCAAAGATCTCACCTCTCAACACAAGATGGCAGTACCACACGGAACCAGAGGCCCTAGCACTCCCTTCCTGGTTGACTACGAGAGACGTCACGCCCGATGTACGACACGCCTCCCGGTCAGAACACACCGTGCAGCTGGCACTTTTCAGGCGCGGTAGCCCGGTGGTTTGCGCGCTGGATTTGCACGCTGCCACAACTGACGCCGTGTTCATGCGGAGTACGATCACGTTAAACATGTAGGTCAGTAAGTCCTTCCGAGAGGTTGGTGGTAGGGGAAGGAGGGTACGATCCCTGTCGATGCCTCTCCCATTGGGTTCTGGTCTAAATTGAATGGCACTTCCCGGCCGTCCAAACAGTTACCTTACACCTTTCTAGTAGGTCGGACGGTCTGGATCTCAACAACAACACACACACACGCGGTAGGCCATTAAGCTGCTCTATGTCTTCGGATGAGTCGGTCGGCCTGGGTTTTCGACGCACACACACATTATATATATATATATATATATATATATATATATATATATATATATATATATATATATATATATATATATATATATATATATATATATATATATATATATATATATATATATATATATATATATATATAGATATATATAGAGATATATAATTTTATTAGGAATTAATAGTGCATGCATTAATCTGCATAAAATCCTCGCAATCTTAAATGTTTTGTAATATGACCTATAAAAACTTCAATCATAAAACAAAAAACATACTTCTGCTAAACAGTAGGGAGTTAAATACACACACACACACACACACATATATATATATATATATATATATATATATATACCCAAATAGTACAAGTAGCTATGTACTTGTAATAATGCTAGTAAAGTAACAGAAGATGCGGCCGGGAGGAATTGCGACCCCCATATCTCCGGTTAAAGCTTTTTTCCGCCATAGCAAACGCTCCCGGTAGTCGATATTTCTTACACGATTTTCTTCATGACGCTTTCAATACCATAAAAACAAATTAGATACAAACATATACATTTTCTACCGGTTGAAAAACATGCAATTCTATAAAATTATTCAACTATACTCCTGAAACAGTCCATGAAACATAATATAAAATACACAACAACCGATTTAAATTACCAATGTATGAAATTACTTCACTAGTGGTTATCGAATACTCTAAAATCAACCACAACAACTAATTTAAAATACTAATGTTTGAAATTACTGCACTAGTGGTTATTCAATACTACAAAATCAATATATTTAAGTCTAAATGGGCCAAAGCCGTGTTACTAAAAGTTCATAAATCATAATCCCAGTACCCTATAGGAAATGTGCTTAACACTTTTCTCGTAGTCATGCTCTTCCATTCAGTTCCCATAATGAACTAATGTTTGAAATCCAAGGCAAAGTGGTTACTTCTAAAAATTGGATACAAGACCTATTGGCAATTTTTATCGCCGTTTAAATACAAAATCACAAAGACACACAATATTTCAGACTCTCCGTCTAACTCTTTCCATTGGACCAGCTCGATACTCATTGATGATAAACTGGTTTCTGGTATAATGTTTCCCATACTTACACCCTGAAGTAAATAATAAAGTCTCGATACCAAGTCTAAATACTAAAAAATCTGATGTGGGCAACACATGACTTTCCTTATATAATGCAATGAATTTACTACATTTACAATAAAAAAATAGGTTTTTCCTATAGTAGCTATTTATATTCTGTCCAAGAAATTGAATTTTCGTCATTAGTCGTCATTTTCATTGATTTAGTGTCATTTTTATCTATTTGGCGAGATTTCAGTTAATTTGACAATATTTAAAAACGTCGCCAAGTTGGCGACTTTCCGCCAAATTTGGCGCCAAAATCTCGCCAAGCGTTATGAACAGAGAAATAAGTTATTCTTACAGCAGATAAATAACTATTGGCGTTCAAATACAAAAAAGTATTACTCAAATTATTTTTTTCATGAATGGAACGAGCTATATCCACGAGAATAATGTCACCGAAATTATCGCATATTACATATGAGAAGTGAACATGTTTCTCAACAGTTAATATATTTTTTTTCAATTTTTGTTATTTTTTGATAAATTTATTTAAAAAATGTGCAATATCTCGAGAACGGTTCATGCTAGCGTTCTAAAGTTTATGCCAATCGTTTTCTAAGGAAAAATTACATTAGAAATGTATGTTTGCGTAACTTTATTAAAGATTTTGATTTTTTGATGATTTTTTCTAAATTTCACTCAACAATTTAGGGGGGTTCTGAACATTCGATTACGTTTAAAAGCAATAGGCTTCCAGTATTCACGCATTGTGATTTTTGTACCAAATTTCGTTTGAATCGGTCCATTTGTTCGTCAGTTATCGTCTCCACAGGCTCAGTGACACACACACACACACATACTTTCACACACACACACACACACACACACACAAACATCACCTCAAAAATGTTTGATTTGTGATCAGGGATGCTTAAAACGTGCTCTCCCGTCGAAAACTCAAATTCGAATTTTCGACCCCGTCATAACACTTTCCTTATACATTATGTATATAAGGATAGTAAAAATTGTCAGTAATCAACTGCGCTAAGCTGCAAGTACGATCAGCAAATTTATACATTATAAAATATGAAATATGTGTTAAAATTTAGTGAATTATTTAATAAGATATCAAGTCTAAATACGAAAAAATTCTCAGTGATCAACTGAACTAAGCCGCAAGTACGATCAGCAAATTTATACGTAGAGTCTGAAATATGTGTATTTTTACTTTCCCTATATACATAATGTATAAGGAAAGTATTGTGACGGGGTCGAAAATTCGAATGAGTTTTCGACGGGAGAGCACGTTTCAAGCATCCCTGATCACGAATCAAACATTTTTGAAGTGATGTCTGTGTGTGTGTGTGTGTGTGTGTGTGTGTGTGTGTCAGTGAGACTGTGGAGACGATAACTGACGAACCAATGGACCGGTTCGAACCAAATTTTTTTTTTAAATCACAATCCGTAAACACTAGAAGCCTATTGTTTTTATACGCAATCGAATGTTCAGAACCCCCCTAAATTTTCGAATGAAATTTTGAAAAAATCGTCAAAATATCAAAACCACTAATAAAGTTACGCAAATAGACATTTCTTATGTAATTTTTCATTAGAAAACGATTAACATAAATTTTAGAAAGTTAACTTGAACCGTTCTCGAGATATTGCACATTTTTCAAAAAAATTATCAAAAACTCATATAAAATAAAAATATTTCCTATTGAGAAACATGTTCACTTTTCATATGTAATACCATGCGATAAATTGCATGACATCATTCTCGTGGATCTAGCTCGTTCCATTCATGAAAAAAGATACTTTGAGTAATACTTTTGTATTTGAACGCCAATAGTAATTTATCTGCTGTAAGAATAACTTATTTCTTTGTCCATAACACTTGGCGAGATTTTGGCGACATATTTGGCGGAATGTCGCCAACATGGCGACTTTTATGAAATGTTGCCAAATTAACGAAAATCTCGCCAAATGGATAAAAGTGACGCTAAATCAATGAAAATGGCGACTAATTGTGGAAAATTCAATATCTTGGAAAGAATATTAGTATCTACTATAAGAAAAACCTATTTATTTTACTGTAAAAGTAGTAAATTCATTACATTATGTAAGGAAAGTCATGTGTTGCCCACATCAGATTTTTGTGATTTTGTATTCAAATGGCGATAAAAATTGCCAATAGATCTTATATCCAAATTTAAAAGTAGTCACTTTGTCTTGGATTTCAAACATTAGTTAATTATGGGTGCCTGAATGGAAGGGCATGAAGTTGTTTGGGTAACGTAATTGCGAGAAAAGTGTTGAGCACATTTCCTATAGGGTACTGGGATTTTGAGTTAGGAACATTTAGTAACACGACTTTGGTCCTTTTGGACTTAAATATATTGATTTTATATTATTAAATAACCACTAGTGAAGTAATTTCAAACATTAGTATTTTAAATTAGTTGTTGTGGTTGATTTTAGAGTATTAAATAACCACTAGTGAATTAATTTCAGACATTAGTATTTTAGATTAGTAGTTGTGGATTTTATATTAAGTTTCATGAACTGTTTTAGGAGTGCAGTTGAATAATTTTTTAGAATGACATGTTTTTAAATCGGTAGAAAGTGTATATATTTGAAGGTTATTTGTTTTTATGGTATTGATGACATCATGAAGAAAATGGTGTAGGGAGTATTGGCTACCGGGGGTGTTTGCCATGGCGGAAAAAAGTTTTAACCGCAGAGCAAAGGGTCGCAACTCCTCCCTGCCGTATCTTCTGTTACTTTACTAGCATTATTACGAGTACATAGTTACTTGTCATATTTTATAACATATATATATATATATATATATATATATATATATAGTGGAATATTGCAGTATAAGTCATTTATAATTGAATTTATTTAGAAAGGATTAAAACAGATAAATACCTGTTATAAGATAAGCCATTGAGCACGAGTTTCATTGAGATTTAAATTTGCCAACCGAATCGCCAAGCACGGCTTCACATAAAAATCATCTACGACATAACGTTTAATATGCATTTTGATTAGATTTATTTCCATTTTATCTAAAAAATCTGTCACTACGTAATTAACGAATTCCACCTAATTTTGAACGAATTTCTTCGCAATTTCATGAATTCCATCGCAATTTTGAGTAGAATGGCGCATGTGCAAGATCTGAAACGCTCAAAAAGGATGGCTGATATTTCTCGGTTCTGGCTATTCAAGGTTCAAAATTTCGACAAGTAAATTCTATGGGGAATACGAAATTGGCAGTATAGTTGAGTTTTGTCATGGCTAACTTCTAACCTGTGGTGGTGAATATGGGGGTAAGCAAGATCATGACCAGGGGAACGAGCTCGGTGGCACCATTCATCAGACGGGTCCGGAAGTTGGTCCCAAAGAGGATCGGACCCAGTTGCCGATGGGTCTGGAAAATGGACTACAGAAGCACATTTCTGCCACCTGGAAGAGTCTGCTTCTTAAGTTACCAGACCGGTCAATCTACAGATCAGTGTACCCTTTAGGTAAGGTGGATCTGAAGCTATAAGGAACTAGTGACATATTGTAGTGACCCTCACACCTAGGGGAAATATTTATTTGAAAGCGGAATTGGAGAAGGTTTATTTGAGAGAGGAATTATGTGACTAAGATTCTTATTTTTGAATTGGACGCGATTTGATGATTAATCTGTTTGATGATAACTCCTCAAAGACTTAACCGATGTATTTTTAATTTGGGTATATATTGTAAATAAATGTTTTACAGGCTGCTTTTGTTGCTGAACTTGGTCTGATAGATATCGCACGTACTCACCCAACTTTCCCGATACATTTTGTTCGATGACAACTCCACTGACATGGAACAACACTGAAAAGGATTTTTTTTTACTTTCCCTGCAATACATGGTAATGCATAGGGGAATTATTGGAATCATGTCGAAAATCGCAAATCGAGTTTTCGACGGATCTACACGTTTCGAGACCTCTAGAATACGAAAAAACCATTTTTAGCGTGACGTCTGCGTGTGTCTGTGTGTCTGTGTGTCTGTCTGTCTGTCTGTGCAGATTTTGTATCCACTATAACTAAAAACTAATGGACCGAAATTCACAAAATTTGGTACGTAAGTCTCTTGTGGGCGAGTCTGGTGCTGATTAGTTTTGGGTACGATTCGGGATAAAAGAACCCGCCTATTTTTACGAAATGGCCCGCAAAAGCTTGTATCCACTATAACTAAAAAACTAATGGACCGAATTTCACAAAATTCGGCAGATGAGTCATTTGTGGGTCACCCTGGTGCTGATTAGATTTTGGTATGGTTCGGAAAAAAATAACCGGCATTTTTTTGCAAAATGGCCCGCAAAAATCGTCCAAATCTAAACTAAAGAACTACGTGTACTCAAATATATCCATTAAATGCTTGTTTAATACTTATTTTTTGCGAAGAAAAGAATAAGACCGACCCCATTACATTAGGACTAGCCGCTCTCGAGATATTTTAGTTTTACGTATTTTCTCTACGCCACCTTTGAAAATAAGTCCGGTTACCGAATGAGAACGAAAATTGAATTAAAAGTGAAATACATTTAATTAAAATAAAGAGAACGTGGATATGTCTGCAGGGAAAGTCATGTGCTGCCCACATCAGATTTTTATAATCTGGATATGTGGTGAAGGTATATATTTGATAGGCCGAACTGCTTGCTGAATGTATTCGAAATAAAATTGCTTGTGCTAGGCTCCGAGTCTTTTATACTAATATATAGTGTTTGACTTTATCTCATCTAAAATTTAACCATTTATTCTGAAATTTGAATACTTGGAACAAATTAATGTTTTACAGGACAAGTCTGTTAATAAATGAGGGCATCCAATTACTGCTCTTGCGTCGTCCCTTTTATTGATGTGCTTTGACAGACCATATAACTTTTTTTAAATCTTAAACCATTTTTTCTAAGTTTAGACATGCAAGGAAAATAAAGTTAGATAAGCACTAAATTTTGGGGGTAAAAATATCCAAAAATGTATAGTGTATGCTGTATCTAGACGAAGTTTTCATATTATTTTAACCTATTAAAATATTAACGACCAAATACCTTTTATGTATTATATGTCAATTTTTAATTACTCTTTAATTTATATTTTCAAACATAGTTTTAAGTTTATTCGTCTTAACTAAATTTGTCTGTTCTTTTAAATAAATTTTTAATTTTCTCAAATATAAGTAACTTAAAAATAAATTACCTTTTATGTATTATATGTCAATTTTAATTACTCTTTTATTTGTATTTTAAAACAGTTTCAAGACTGTTTGTAATAAAAATGTCATGCCTATAATTTCAAAGGATTTTTTAAAAATAAAATTTAAATATTGTTAAATATAAGTAACCTTTTATGTATTATGTGTCAATTATTAATTACTCTTTAATTTATACTTTCAAACATAATTTTAAGTCTGTCTGTCCTAAAAATGTCATGCCTGTAATTTCAACGGTTTTTTTTATTTAAATAAAGTTTAAATTTTCTGAAATATAAGTAACCAAAAAATATAAGTAACCTTTTATGTATTTTATGTCAATTTTAGGTTACTTTTTAATTTGTATTTTAAAACATAGTTTTAAGTTCTTGTGTCCCGAAAATGTCATGTCTATAGTTTCAACGAAATTTGTTTAAATTTTGTCATTATCATTTTATCATTGTCATTATCAAGTTCAAATTTTGTCAAATGTTATAAGTAACTAAAAATATAAGTAACCTTTTATGTATTTTATGTCAATTTTTAATTACTTTTAATTTGTATTTTAAAACATAGTTTTAAGTTTGTATGTCCTAAAAATACCATGCCTATAATTTAAACGGAATCTTTTTTTTTTAAATTAACGTTTACATGTTGTCATATTTTCACATTTTAAATGTTGATAAGCCCTTTTAAGAGAAGGACTTAATCCAATTTTCAAATGTGCCCGTTACTTAGATGCTCAACTGTATACTCCTCCTTCATATAAACTAGCAAAGAAAAAAAATTTGACATGAGTAGCACATGGTTTTCACTGCAGACTCAAATCCATGTTCTCTTCGTTTCATTAACAATTCATTAAATTGAGTTTAATTGTACTAAATAACACACTTAATAAACTGGAAATACACTGAATTTGCACTTTCATTACAGTTTTTGCTTTTATTTAGTAACTGTACATTTTTTCAAAGGTTGTGCAACAAAAATGCCAAAAAACTAAAATATCTCAAGAAAGGTTAGCCTTAAAGTAATGCGGTTCATCATATTTTCTCCATCGTCAAAAATTACGTATACACAAGCATGTAATTGATGCATTTGTGTATACGAAGTCTTTCAATTTAGATTTTGACGATTTTTCTGGGCCATTTCGAGAATAAAAGCAGGTTCTTTTTTTTCCGGGTCGTGCTAAAATCTAATCAACACCAGAGTATCCCGCAAGTCACTTATTTGCCAAATTTTGTGAGGTTTGGTCAATTAATTTTTTATCTAGAGTGGACACATGATATTTTTGTGGGTTATTTCACAAAAAAGAAGGGTTCTTTTAACCCGAATCGTACCAAAATCTAATCAGCACCAGGGTCATACATGAGTGACCTATGCATAAAATGTCAGGAAATTTGGTCCTTTAGTCTTTGAGTTAGAGTGGATACATACATTGCATAGACACACACACAGACATGCACACAGATACACACATACACAGACGTCAGGCTAAAAATAATGTTTTCGTGTTCTAGAGGTCTAAAAAATGTAGACCCGTCGAAATCTCGAATTACAATTTTCGACATAATTCCAATACTTTCCTTATACATTTCCATGTATTGCAGGCAAAGCAAAAAAATTAATGTGGGCAGCACAGGACTTTCCCTGCAAATTCAAATTCATTTGTGCTTTATTTCTTTAATAATTCATTAGATTGAGTTTAATTGAACCAAATAACACTAAATTTGTATTGCATTTTTAATTAAGTTTTTGTTTTTATTCAGTAATGGGACATTTTTCCAAAGGCGGTATAACAAAAATGCGAAAAATCTCAAATGTCTCGAGAACAGTTTGTCCTAGAGTAATAGAGTAGTTCTTATTCTTTTCCTCATCAAAATTACGTATGAAACAAGCATTTAATTTAATATATTTGAACATACGTAGCTGTTTCTAGATTTTGGCGATTTTTGAGGAACATTTCGTAAAACAAGGCAGGCTGTTATTTTCCGCTTAATACCAAAATATAATCAGCACCAGAGTATTGTACGTGTAACTTATCTACAAAATTTTGTGAAATTTGGTCAATTAGTATTTTAGATAGAGTGGATACATGAAAATTTTAAGGGCCATTTCGCAAAAAAAGGCGGATTTTGTTTTTACGAATCGTACCAAAAACTAATCAGCACCATGGTCATACTCAAGTGACTTAACTACCAAATTTTATGAAATTCGGTCTATAAGTTTTTGAGTTAGAGTGGATACATACATTGCACAGACACACAGGCACACAGATACACGGACAGACAGACAGACACAGCGTCACGCTAAAAATAGTTTTTCCGTATTCTAGAGGTCTCGAAACATGTAGATTCGTCGAAAACTCGAGTTGCGATTTTCGTCATGATTCCAATACTTTCCCTATACATTATCATGTATTGCAGGGAAAGTAAAATACATTTTATTTCAGCATTTGTTCATAGAATCAAATATGCCAAATCAAATATGCCAAATCAAATATATACATACGTAAATTAATTAATTTCTTTAAAAAAGGTATTAGGAAGGTATAAGGTATTAGATACACACTGCATACCTTTAAACTAATGTATTAGAAAATTTTACATCAGAAGGTTAGAAAAGTTGATAGGAATGTAACATATCTGCCTCTTTTTCGGTACATTCTCTTTACCCTTATCTCCCAATAGTCTAAGGAGGTAGATACATGGGTAGACAAGACAAATGGTTCTTCTGTTGATTACTACAGCGCTGACGCTGTCAATATCAGCAGAACAATCTGACGCATATTGGATACAGCGAAAAGGGAAATTCTGACATTTGCTTTCTTAAAATACGAGAATAAATATGCCTGTAATTATCTCTGCAATGTACATCAAAAGGATTTCATTGATAGAATGTAGAATTGTAACTTTTTATGCATTTAAATGAAAGGATAAAACGGTTAAAAATTGTACAATTTTGGAATAAATTCGGAATTTGCTTTTAGGTGAATGAGTGAATGTCATCGGAATTTGATTTTATATGTTTGAATGGGTTGGGGTATCCAACTGGAATCGGGATGTAACGAAAACCTAATCGATAGTAATCGATAAAAATCATTAAAAACCTAATCGATAGGAATGTAAAAAATATATAACTGTTTTGTCGATAGTGTCATACCATTTATAAAAAAATTATAAAAATAATTTTAATATTGAATTATTTTTTTTTCGAAATTTTTTTGGTCCAAATATGCTGTCGCTTCACTTTGTTTATTTACACTCTAAATATTTTCTCCGCAGTATCATACTGTTACGAACGTGTACAATGCCCTAACTGGAGTCTCTTTTGAGAACCAGACGGAAAAAAACACCCGTACAGGCAACCTTTTTTATGAGGTGAATATAGGGTTGCCATATGTTAAAGTTTGGATGGGGTTTCCCAGATTTGGTGATGTATCATTCATGTTTCGTAATTTGGCAACCTTTTGAAGGTTTGAGAACCACTCCGAATTAACGAATATTCTACGAGATATATGATATAATTCTAGAAGGTTCTACATTTATAACGAGAAGTTTTTACATTTATTCTACAATTCTAGAAGTTTCTACTATTCTAAAAGTTTCTACATTTCTAGAAGTTTCTACTATTCTAAAAGTTTCTACAATTCTAGAAGTTTCTACATTTAATTATTACTACATATCTTTTATACTATACAAGACAGATATAAATAGTGAGCGACAAAACTTATTAATAGAAAATCTAATTTATAGATGAATAATTTGATTTTTACAAAACGCTTTTAGTTTTAAAGCAACTGCCTTTCCAAATTGAAGAGAATTGAAAATATTTTTCATGTTTAATGTTTACAGTGACTAATGTAACGCAAAAACTAAATGTGCTAGGTATGAAAAAGGAGGTTTATTTGTAACCCACTTCAAGGATATATGATTACAATTTAGATTGGACTATTAGTTTTTTAAATATAGAGATTATAATTTCGATATTTAAACTATTTGAAATGATGTTTCTAATTTCAACATTTCCATATATTAAAACGATTTGAAAAGGCTCCAAAGGACAAACCACCAGCACAGATTGTTAGAGTAATGGGGCATAAAGGGGTAGGAAATTAGTTAGCAGAATGGGTAAGAACTTAGAAAAAACAGTTTTATTATTACCATAACTCTCGCATGATATGAGGAAATTTGATAAAATGAGGTACTGCAACTCTCCCATGATTATGAGACAAATAAACCAACAAAAAGATATATTTTCAATTTTATTTATATAGATTTAAATCTAAATAAATAAAATAGGAAATTTGTCTGTCTGTCTGTATGTATGCTTGTCTCATCATTATGGCAGAACGGCTGCACAGAATTTCATGACATTTTATAGCTAATCTTGGAATAGCTCCATTTAATACTTAGTCCATGTTTCAAGTTTCCAGGACCAGCGGTTGTCTATATATTAAATAATAAGAGAGATTAATCATGCATAATGAACTAACTGATTATGATACACTTTCCAACTGACATGCAATTTTATTTAAACATCTCTAAAATGCCATACATTCAGCGGTGATATTTTAAAAATTAGCATGTCGCTTAGAAACGGATTTAAATAATGTGTTTATGCGGCAGACGATTTTTATTATCTTTTCCTATTTAAAAAACAAGACATGTCTTAAAATAAATTTTATGGAAATTGCATTTTTTACTTCATATCAATTATGAACTGCAGGTTCAAATATTATTGTTATTGATATTTCCGAGGATTATTGATTTGGGGATTATTGGTATTTTCACTTTATTTCGTCATCTGTTTTATTTTGGCAACAATTGTTGAAACTCAACTGCATTGTATTACGGGTAATTTTCTACTAATACACGGACATGTCTTGCAATCTACGAGCATATAAGTAGTACATGTCTTGGCATACAATTTTAGCGCTTTCATTTTGGCATGTGATGGAATCATTTACGGCCTTCAGGTTTGAAGATTACGGGGATTATTGATATTTTTTATTTATTACGCCATCTGATTTATTTTGGCAATTTTTTTTTAAACTCATATATTGTAGTACGTCAATCATCTACTAATACACGGGTACATCTTCTATTATGCGGGAATACAAGTAGTACGGGTATATCTTCCAGTACAATTTTAGAGCTATTATTTTGCATATATTGATTCAAATTCATATTTTTTGTAAATACGTTTACATACGGGACCAGGTTGTTTTATCCTTCAGATCTACCCGAGAATATAATTTTGTATAGCGAAAAAAGATATTCTTAAACTTCGTTTTATGAGCATTAAATTAAATATTTTAATTGAATGCTATGAATTATAATGTTATTCAATTTACGATATAAATTAAATGGTGCATGTTTGTGAATTTTAAGTTTCGTTAAATTATATATTCCGTACGAATAATGAGTGAAATTCTGATTAACATCGTCACATAAAATGTCAAAATTTATTTTTTACACATTAGAAAGTTGTGTACTAATGTGCTTCGGATTGTTTAAGTTAAAGAAACTTCTATTGAGCTACAATTTCTATTATTTATTTTCTTTATGCCCTATATATATAAACATCTTGGAATGAAAATGAATAAACAAATTCTGTATTTAGGCGAAAGGTCTGTTTTTACCGAGGTAGTAAAATAAAAAGTTTTGAAAAAGTGAAACCTAATCCCAAATACGAGTTTTCAATTTAATAAATTTAAGAAGTTCAATACAAATTACGTCATCTTCCATATTTACATAAATATATGATGTGAGCAGTGCATGGTTTTTCCTACAATAAAAATGTAACTTTAATTCTTTTACGGCGAAATATTGATGTACAATTACTGTTTTGAAAAGTTGAATTGTTCATTTGACATTTCTCTGGATGGCTCATAAAAATGTGACGTGAAATTTAATAAAATTTAGAACTTTCAAATTTAGTTGGGGGAATAATATTTGGATAAGCCATCGAGACAGCCAGAAGGGAAATATAACATTACAGTATCTGTTTGTTATTTTTTACAAATGCCAGTCGTTTGGCCACTAGGCCATTAAACAATGATGGGCCAACACAAATTTCTCAATGATGCATTACATGATGCATTTAATGATGCATTCACTGATGTATTCTATGGTGCATTCAGGGATCATTCGTATCTAACATTACAAATAATTTTTAATACAAATGGACCGGGGAAAAATGGGCCAAAACACTGGAATTATAACATCAGCTAGACTTCAAGCAAGTATGGTGAAGCTTACTTAATCCAATCAGCAGCCAGTTTCTTGAGGCTGACCAATAGACACACAGATATTCTGACCAATCTACAGAAAAAGGAAAAAGTTAGATCTCACCTCTAACACGGGCCAGAACGTTTATTAAATTGCTTTCTCCTTACTTGTTGACTGAGCTTTGTGATGTGAAATATGTGCCTTGGTCCAAATAAACACAGAAATAATATTCTATACCTAAAAGGCGGTGAATTCGCCCACGTAATGACACGTAATTCGTCCGCGTAATTCGTCCGCATGATGAGATGTCAAATCAGGCAAGTTATACCCTCAGGGTATATATTGTCAAATATGGTATTAACCGAAAGATTTTTTCAAGCCCTTTAAAGTGAAGGGTAACAGGTTGTAGTTGTAATCATATGGACCCAAGATACTGATTTTTCAAAAAAAAATATTGTTAAATTAAAAATCTGATGTGGGCAGCCCATGACTTTCGCTACAGTCTCATATTCACGTTTTCTTTATTTCTTCAATAATTTATTATATTGAGATTAATTGGACAAGTTAACACCCATATTTATTTAAAATTACACAGAATTTGCACTTTTAATTACATTTCCGTTCTCATTTGGTAACTGGACTTATTTTCAAAGATGGTGTAGTGAAAATGCAAAAAACCTAAAATATACTAAAATGATTAGTCCTAGTGTAATTGGGTTGATTTTATTCTTTTTATCGTTAAACATTACGTATACGACAAACATTTAATTGATATATTTCAGCATACGTAGTTTTTTAACACTTTACAACATAGTTGAAAAGTGTTTATGACTTAGTTCATTATGTCTGTCTGTCTGTCTGTCCGTTCGCACGATAACTGCCATAAAAATGACTATCGAAATGAAATTTTAGTATATTGTTCAGATGGTCTGTAAGACCTATGGGAATATGAATTAATAATATCACCCAATTAGTTTCGGATTGAACCCGGGTTGAAAAAATGAAATACATTGAATCCTATCGAACCAAATTTTAAAACTTTTTAAGCGAATTTAAAATTCACAAATTGCTTCGAAAGTTGTAGAAAATATTCAAATTATCCCATAAAAATATGAAAAAAATTTCAGCAAAATATATTCAGTAGTTTTTTAAATAAAAATTAAAATAATAATAACACCTCTTATATGAAGCGATCACGTGACCATGATCACGTGACCCACTTCAAAATGATATATAGCATCCATCTTGTCTCAAAATCGCGATTTTTAAAGTTCGTTTTAATTCATATTGAATGTTGTATCTGTCCTAAAACCGCTTTATTTTTGCTTAAATTCTGTGCATCTACATACTGAAACAATGCAATTACAATGTATTTGAGTTTAAATGATCATCCAAATGTAATTATTTCTACAACGAAGCCTATTTTTCACTTATGTGAAACGTAAAGAGTACACACAACAACAACAACACCCCACAACACACACACTTAACGGGGCGCGGTAGCCCATTGGTTAGCGCGCTGGAGTTGCACTCGGTAGGCCCGGGTTCGTTTCCATCCGCTGCCAAAACTGCCGCCGTGTTCACGCGGAGTACGATCACGTTAAACATGTGGGTCCGTAAGTCCTTCCGAGAGGTTGGTGGTAGGGGAAGGAGGGTACGGTCCCTGTGGATGCCTCCCCCACTGGGTTCCGGTCTAAATTGTGTGGCACTTCCCGGCCGTCCAAACAGTCACCTTACACCTTTCTGGTAGGTCGGACGGTCTGGGTCTCAACAACAACAACACACACACTTAGCAACAGTAAGCCTTCGGGTCTGTCGTGTGGTCTGGGTTTTCAACACATATTATATGAAGTGATCACGTGGCCTACTTCAAATTAAAATATGATATCTATCTTCTGTCAAAATCGAGATTTTTAAAGTTCTTTCTAATTTATATACAGTTTCATATTTGTCCTAAAACCGCTTTATTTTTGCTTAATTTCTGTGCATCTATATTCTGAAACAACGCAATTACAATATATTTGACTTTAAATGATCAATGCCATCCATCTGGTATCAAAATTGTGATTTTTAAAATTGTTTTTAATTTATTTTTAGTGTTGCATCCGTCCTAAAACCGCTTTATTTTTTATTTTTTCTGTGCATCTATGTACTGCGTCAACTCAATTACAATATCTTGGAGTTTAAATGATCATCAAACTTTGATCATTTAAACAACAAAGCCTAACTTTCACGTATTGAGAATGTAAACACATCAAGCTGTAAGATGATTTGTATAAAAACTGCTGAATTTCTTGAAAGCATAATTTTAGCTCTGAAGTCTGAAATATAGCTGATATGAATGAAACATTCATTGATTTTACATAGAGAAGCAGACGATTTAATAGCAGATTTTTTCGATAGAAGCTTTAAACATAGAGTTGAATTACTTTTACCCCCATTGTTTTAAGTTTTCAAGTAAAATAAATTATTGTAGTACTGTTATGAATGAAAGGAATAGAATAAAAGTGTATGAATGAAATATTTATTACATTTACATAGAGAGCCGGGCAATTTATATTTCAATGACCTCAGTTTAACAAAGTTCATTTTTTATTCGATAAAGTTTTAAGTTTTCAAATATAATAAATTAATGTAGTATCGTGATAATTTTAAAAATATTACCGCTGAATGTATCGCATTTTAGAGATGCTTAAATAAAATTGCATTGCAGTTGGAAAGTGTTTTATAATCAATGCTTTATACATGGTTGATATTTTATATTTTGACAATTTTTCCGGGCTGTTTCGCAAAACACGGCAAGTTATTTTTTCCGAATCATACCATTATTGCAATTACAGAGCATCGCTCTATTAAATATAACAAAGTGTTATAAAACGGTATCAAATGTGTTATTAGAAGTCTTGATGGGATGTGTCCACCTGGACATAAAGTCGAAATATGAAGTGGAAGCTTTTAATCTATTCCACTTGAAACAGAAATTGAAAATAAATTAAAATAGTATTAAGTATAAGGAAACGGAGAAACAGATTAAAGAATGGAATAAGCTGTGGGATAAAAGGACAATAAATTGGGACCATAAATAAAATCAGGGACAAAGCGTTTTAAAAAACGGTAGGTCTTTTATTTAACACATCCTAAAAGACGTACAAAACATATATTAAAAACTGCGAGAGCGCTTTCGGACGTATATACGCCCTTCATCAGTGGCTACATGAATAGTAAAAACATGGAATGTTCATATATATAGAGACCAGTTTAAAGCAAATTTGCATAAAATATGAAATGGTGGCATTATTCCAAAGACAGGTGCGGTCTTGAATTTGGCGACTTTTCTGGCGCCCGATGTTGAGACAGTTGCCATACTATCCAACCAACTCGCCAGGTTACCATGATTATGAAGAGTTAAAGAGTTACCAAGGTCGCAACACAGCACTCCGCTTATCGTCGCGATAAAAAACAAGAAAGATCAATCATGCTTAAAGCATTGATTATGAAACACTTTCCAACTTCAATGCAATTTTATTTAAAAAAAGTCGAAAATGCAATACATTCCTCGGTAATATTTTAAAACTTATCACAATACTACATTGATTTATTATATTTGAAAACTTAAACCTTCATTGAAAAAAATGAACTTCATACAAATGACGGCATTGAAATATAAATTGCCTAGTTTAAACATCTCTAAAATGTTATACATTCCTCGGTAATAGTTTTAGAATTATCATAATACTACGATAATTTATTATATTTGAAAATTTCATCGAAAACAACTGAAATTAATTCAAATGACGTCATAGAAAAAATAACACGCCTGGATCTCTCTATAAAAACAGGATTTCATTCATAACTTTCTCCCATTCATTTCATTCATCACAATACCATAATAATTTATTTTATTTAAACATTTTATTTAAGACCATGGAGCTACAAATAATTAAACTCTATGCTTAAAACTTCATCGAAAAAAATCGTCCTTCTCTTTATAAAATCAATTAATTTTTCATGCATATCAGCCATGCAGACTCCATGGACTAAATTATTTTGTGTTAAAAAAATACAGGAATTCTAATACAACTCATTCTACATATTTTGCTGTTTACATTTTACATAGGTGAAAAATAGGCTTAGTTGTAGAAATAATCAAATTTAGATGAGCATTTAAACTCAAATATATTGTCATTGCGTTGTTTCAGTATGTAGATGCACAGAATTTAAACAAAAATAAAGTAGTTTTATGACGGATACAACACTCAATATGAATTAAAAAGAACTTTAAAAAATCACGATTTTGAAACAAGATGGATGCCATATATCATTTTGAAGTGGGTCATGTGATCGTTTCATATGGTCACGTGATCGTTTCATATAAGAGGTGTAATTATTATTTTAATTTTTATTTAAAAAACTACTGAATATATTTTGCTGATTTTTTTTATATATTTTATGGAACAATTTGAATATTATCTAAAATTTTCGAAGCAATTTGTGAATTTTAAATCCGCTTAAAAAATGTTTGAAAAATTAGGTCCCATAGGGCTCAATGTATTTCATTTTTTCAACCCGGGTTCAATCCAAAACAAATTGGGTGATATTATTCATTTATATTCCCATAGGTCCTACAGACCGTCTGAACAACATACTAAAATTTCATTTTGATTAAGTCATTTTACGGCAGTTATCGTGCTAACGGACAGACAGACAGACAGACAGACAGACAGACAGAATGAACAAAGTCATAAACACTTTTCAACTTTGTTGTAAAGTGTTAAAAAAACGACCGCACCGGTCTCTGGGATTTAGCCAAAATGGTAAATGAACTTACTAAAAATAATACAAGAAATGTACACGGAAATTACAAAATAAATTTAAACCCTTACGAATTTTAAAATATTACAAGAAAAGAACTAATACAAATTTTAGAAAAAAGTCAAGCATGATATTCCTGAGAATGACGTCACAAATAACTTTTAAGAGGTTTAAATTGCATAGAGTCGAGAATGAGTCGCCAAGCATAACTTAAAATTTGAACAGGATCAAAATTACAAATTGATTCACGGTAAATATAAATAAACAGGGATTCATAAAGAAGAATACTACGCGGATCGGGAGCATGTTCTGCTAAACGGATGCCAACAGTGCGTTTGTACTGCCAATATAAAATTTATAGTCACCAGCAGGAGATAACAGGGAAACGAAATGTTTTTCCCCTGATACGACAGTTTGCAATACCGAACTTTATACACTGTATAAAGCGATTGAACATATAACTAATAGCAAGATAGAAGTCAATATATGTATGAATTCGAGATCGCTATTGCAAAGCCTAGAAAATAGGAAGGATCAATAAGAGTGGATCAAGAAAACGAGGCAGATGTTATTAAACTCAAAGGAACCATTTCGCTTCATTGGATAAAGGCTCATATTGGGTTACACAGGAATGAACGAGCAGATGAGCTAGCAAAAACATCATCCTCTATAACAGAAATAGATTTTTAACACTTTACAACAAAATTGAAAAGTGTTTATGACTTTGTTCATTCTGTCTGTCTGTCTGTCTGTCTGTCCGTTAGCACGATAACTGCCGTAAAAATGACTTAATCAAAATGAAATTTTAGAATGTTGTTCAGACGGTCTATAGGACCTATGGGAATATAAATGAATAATATCACCCAATTAGTTTTGGATTGAACCCGGGTTGAAAAAATGAAATACATTAAGCCCTATGGGACCTAATTTTTCAAACATCTTTTAAGCGGATTTAAAATTCACAGATTGCTTCGAAAATTCTAGGTAATAGTCAAATTGTTCCATAAAATATATATAAAAAAATTCAGCGAAATATATTCAGTAGTTTTTTAAATAAAAGTTAAAATATTAATGACACATCTTATATGAAACGATCACGTGACCATGATATGAAACGATCACATCACCCACTTCAAAATGATATATGGCATCCATCTTGTTTCAAAATCGTGATTTTTTAAAGTTCTTTTTAATTCATATTGAATGCTGTATCCGTCCTAAAACTACTTTATTTTTGCTTAAATTCTGTGCATCTACATACTAAAACAACACAATGACGATATATTTGAGTTTAAATTCTCATTCATATTTGATTATTTCTACAACTAAGCCTATTTTTCACCTATGTAAAATGTAAACAGCAAAATATGTAGAATGAGTTGTATTAGAATTACTGTATTTCTTTAACACAAAATAATTCTGTCCATGGAGTCTGCATGGCTGATATAAATGAAATATTAATTGATTTTATAAACAGAAGGACGATTTTTTTCGATGAAGTTTTAAGCATAAAGTTTATGAATTGTAGCTCCATGGTCTTAATTTTTAAATAAAATAAATTATTATAGTACTGTGATGAATGAAATGGAGAAAGTTATGAATGAAATCCTGCTTTTATAGAGTGATCCAGTCGTGTTATTTTTTCTATGACGTCATTTGAATTTATTTAGGGTTCTTTTCGATGAAGTTTTCAAATATAATAAATTATCGTAGTATTATGATAGTTTTAAAAATATTACCGTGGAATGTATTGCATTTTAGAGATATTTAAACCAGGCAATTTATATTTCAATGCCGACATTTGAACGAAGTTCATTTTTTTTAATGAAGGTTTAAGTTTTCAAATATAATAAATCAATGTAGTATTGTGATAAATTTTAAAATATTACCGAGGAATGTATTGCATTTTCGACTTTTTTAAATGAAATTGCATTGAAGTTGGAAAGTGTTTCATAATCAATGCTTTAAGCATGATTGATCTTTCTTGTAATTTTACATATAGTCGCAGCCAAGTCTATATAAATAAAAATGAAAATCTGTCTGTCTGTCTGTCTGTCTGTTTGTCCCATCATCACGGGAGAACGGCTGAACCGAATTTGATGAAATTTTGTGGGTAGCCTAGAAATAGCCCCACTTAAAATTTAGTCCGTGTTTTGAGTTTTTACGACCAGTGGTTCTCGAGATATTAGTAAAAAACGAAATTTTCGTTTGTCTCATCATCACGGAAAAACGGCTGAACCGAATTTAATGAAATTTTGTGGATAACCTTGAAATAGCCCCCCACAAATTTTGTCCAAGTTTCGAGTTTCTAAGACCAGGGGTTGTCGAGATATTAATGAAAAACGGAACTTTTTCTTAGGAGATCTACTCTCCAACTCCGTGGTGTATCCAAACGGAAAGGATGAAAATCGTTTGTTTAAAACGCCGAAATGAAATAAAACTTTATTTCCGAGTTTAGTACAGGATTTTTGCATTAATTAGTCACTATAGGAAAGCATGGATTGTTTGAAACATGAATTTAAATGGAAAAATCTACCTCCATGGTTCATCTTTCATAAATTTTTACTCAACGATGAAGAATATGAAGGAATCAAAATGGCTATTTAATTTCACATTTTATGAGGAAGATTCTATCTTATATCATGTTGTTCGGCAATGGAATGAAACTAAATGTGTTGGTAATATTTATTATTATTTTTTCTATTTGTATAATAAATAAATGGATGTAAAAATATATTTTATAAATGAACGGTTTGATTGTTATTTTAATTATATATATTGCGGACTGCGTACATAACTTTCATTTATTTAAGCAAAGAGGTTTCAAGCTCATATATTGTGTTTAGCTAATAAACTCATATATTGTGTTTACCCAATAAATTCATTTAGCCGATTGTTGAAGCAGAAAAAGAGTAGAACGGGTGTATGTATCTTCTAATACAATTTTAGTGTTTTCATTTAGTATATACAAAAGGGAACAGGATATTTTATTCTTCATATCTGCAAATTCAGAGCTACGAATTTAGCGGAATATCTCTAAATAACCTGGTAACTTTTCTTAAACTTTATCAAATTAGTGGAAATGTCTCCAAATTGATAAAAATGGCCCAAATCAATCAATGAATTTAAATTTGTTTCTTTAAAATAGTGTACTGAAATGATGTTTCTGTAGCATTTGTCGGTCAGTTCATCCATCCTACTGAGTAACACATTGAAGGAATTTTTTTAATATCACCAAATTGGTAAAAATATTTTTAAATCCATAAAAATATCATGAAATTGATAAAATCGCGCTTACTAAATCAAATTAATTGTGTTTTGTTAGGGGATAATATTGTGATGATGTTTCATCAATTTGTCGCAAAATGGGACTATCAGTTCTACAGTCCCACTTGGCGATAAATTTGGCGATTTTTTAAGTTATCGCTAAATTGACGAAAATGTCGCCAAACCTTCCATGGAGATTGCATTATTCAGATGATATGATTTCTATCAATTTATTTGAAGCAAATGATATCATGCCGCTCAGCAACGGATTCAATATGTTATGCGGCATACGATTTTTATTAAATCTTTTCCGATTTGAATAATAAAAATATGTATATAAAATAAATTTCATTGACATTGCATTTTTGACTGGATCAATTACGCTCTTCAGATTTAAACATCATTATTATTGGTATTTTCGGAGACTGTTGATTCAGGGTTTATTGATATTTTCAAATTATTATGGAATTGTTTTATTATGACGAAAATTGTTGAAACTCATATATAGTACGTTGTACGAGTAATCTTCTACAAATGCATGGGTATATCTTCTAATCTACGAGAATATAAGTAGTACAGGTATATTGGCATATATTTTGATATATATTGGCATATATTGGAATCAATTATGACCTTCTGGTATTAAGATTACGGGGATTTTTGATACTTTCAATTTATTACGTCATCTTTTTTATTTTGGCAAGTATTTTTGAGACTCATATTGCAATACGGGTAAGCTTCTACTAACACACTGGCATATTTTCTAATCTGCGACAATATAAGTAGTACGGGGTTGCATATATTGATTCAATTCCTTTTTTTTTGTAAATTTACTTACAAAAGGGGCCAGGATGTTTTATTCTTCAGATCTGCCCGTGAATATAATTTTGCATAGTGAGAACATATATTCTTAAACTTCTCTTTAGGAGCAATAAATTTAATATTTTAACAGAATTTGCACATGATTGCGAATTATAAGTTTCTTTATATTATATATTCCGTACGAAGAACGGGTATGCTGCTAGTAAAGAATATAATTCAGATGAAAATTAAGTCCACTTGGCAAGATACATGGAGTAATAGTACAAAGGGAACATCTCTGTTTGATCATATACCCTTGGTGAATTTAAACCATATATATGGCAATTTCTTCCTGAACCAATGTTTAGCACACCATGAAGATTTTAACACCTACCAAGCTGATTTTCATGGTAAAAGTCATATTTGTGATTGTCGTGAAACTATTGGCATTATGTATCATACTGTTTATAATTGCAGGATATAGACGGATGTTAGAAGGAAGTATTTTCCTAATGACTACCTGAATGTTAACCTTATGAATCTGTTAAAAATCTGTAAAGCCTAACAAGGGGTTATTCTGATTGTTGGCCAATTATTGGCAAAAGAAATATAATTCGATTTGTTGTTTAATATTTGATATTTTCAGATATTGTAAACTTGTACACAAGTGTGTATTGAATATATGTTTAACTCGTTTTGTTATACTATATGTTGCAGCAACGTTGGTTAACCTCTGCATTCCTACCCAAAGTTTGGTATACTTTGTATTTCTTTCAATACAGTTTATCTTCCAAGTGGAAGTGGAGTCTCGTCAGAGAGCAATATGGTGGTTACAGCGTTTTGTTTTGAGTTTTTCTGAGTTTTCCCCGTTCTTTTTGCGTTTGTGACTGGACGAGTTCGGACTTGTTGACGCCGGTGGTGGCTTCGTGCGGCTGTCCGGGAGAGGGCGAATGTGTTAAGTCGAACAGACTCGCTGTCATAATGATTTGTTCTCAGCCGTTTACCTTAGGGTGGGCCGGTGTATTACCTTTGATTTCCGAACCATACCAAAATCTAATCGCACCAGTGTAAACTACAAGTGACTTATCTACCAAATTTTGTAAAATGTGATCTATTACTTTTTCAGGTAGAGTGAATATAGTCAATTTTTGAGAGCCATTTCGCAAAAAGAGACTGGTTCTATTGTCCCTAATCGTACCAAAAACTAATCAGCACCAGGATCACGTAAAAGTGACTTATTAACCAAATTTTATGAAATATGATCCATTAATTTTTTAGTCAGATTTTTTAGTCAGAGTCATACATACATTGCACAGACAGACAGACAAACACACACATAGCCGTCACACTCAAAATATTTTTTTTGTACTCTAGAGGTCCCAAAACGTGTAGATCCGTCGAAAACTTGAGTTGCTATTTTTGGAATGATTCCTATGGAATGAGTTGCTATTTTTGGATGATTTTGGAATGATTATTTTTGGTACAATTCTTATATGAGAAAATCGCCAGCTAATTTTTAGATGCATTTTATCAGCAAAACTTTCCATAGATCCTTAGCCGTTCCTTCTATAATATTGATGTCATCAGCATATGCAGGACTAAATTTGTGGTGGATGTTTCCTTTTATGTTGATATTACAACCTCCAATTGTTTTCTCCAGGGCTAACTTGAAATGTAGACTAGTAAGGGCATCTTCCTTTCTAACAATATAAACAAAATAATCCATCATCCATTAAAACTAGACCACGTCACATTGGATTAATTTACTACAATTTTTCACAGTTACGTATTAGAAAAAAACGATAAACGAAAGTGATAAAACAACGTATTTTTCCCTCAGCATTTGCTTTATCATTATCTTCCAATACGACAGAAGGTAGATACAAAGCTAGAGAAGACAAATGATCTTCATGTTGATTACTATAGTTCCAGACTGTCAATATCAGCCGACCAATCTGATGCATGCTGAATACATGAAAAGAAGACATTTCTACCATTAGTCTTCTTTAAATGCGATAAGGCAAGCTAGCTTTAATCATCGCAATGCACGAAGGTTTTATTGGATAAATGATAAAATAAGATTTCTCGATATTTCAATGTGGGAAAGTTTGTAATACTTATACTTTCTTGAAGAAATGTAAAAATCAGTGTTGCTGGAAATGATTTCGAGAAACGGTATTTCTCATAATCAAGTAAATATTAATTATTTATAAAGATAGTATCTATTGTTTTCTTCTTATATAGTATATATTGTATAGGGAAAATATTGTGAGCGGATATATATATGTAAATGGTGTATGAAAAGTATATATATATCCAGGGATTCAAGGCGCTTGAATTTCGAGGCACCTGAGGGGGAACCCAAACGTCACCACGTCGAATAGTAAGACTTTTTTTTAGCATTCATGTATAGCGTTGCGATGCTCGTTTAAACATTCCATTTCACCAATGCCCGATGATTGTAGATAGGTGATTGGTTGATACGATGTTTACATTACATTAGCCAATGGACATCAACAGAATTATTGCTAAGAGGAAAAGTCAAGAGAAAAATGGAAAGTGAAGCGAAAAGGAAAAAAATTACTGGATAGCTGTGCTGCCGAAGGAAACATTCGGTTTCTAGTGCAAGTATGCGTAGCTCATAGTAGCTTATTTCCTATTCAGTTGTACGAGATACGTGTGTACAAGAGATGGCATCCAGTACTGCCAAGGCTGTACTGTGGCGCCATCTCTTGTATGGACTTTGAGTTAGTCTGGCGGAAGCAGAACTGCAAGGCGAGTTCTCAGGGCTCGTGGATTGAAAGTTCGGCTTGAATCAGAAAAAATCTGATGTGCGCACCACATGACTTTCCTTATATAATGTAATGAATTTACTACTTTTACAGTAAAAAAAAATAGGTTTTTAAAGTCTAATATTTATACTAATATTTTTTTTTATATAGTCGATACTAATATTTTTAGTTGATACTAATATTTTTACCTAATATTTTTCGACAATTAGTCGTCATTTTTATTGATTTAGCGTCATTTTTATCAATTTGGCGAGATTTTCGTTAATTTGGCAACATTTCAAAAAGTCGCCAAGTTGGCGACATTCCGCCAAATTCGTCGCCAAAATCTCGCCAAGCGTTATGGACAAAGAAATAAGTTAGTCTTACTGCAGATAAATGACTATTGGCGTTCAAATACAAAAGTATTACTCAAAGTATCTTTTTCATGAATGGAACGAGCTAGATCCACGAGAATGATGTCATCCAATTTATCGCATGGTATTACATATGAAAAGTGAACATGTTTCTCAATAGGAAATATTTTTTTTTTTAATTTCATATGACTTTTTGATAATTTTTATGAAAAATGTGCAATATCTCGAGAACAGTTCATGTTAGCGTTCTAAAATTTATGTCAATCGTTTTCTAATGAAAAATTACATAAGAAATGTCTATTTGCGTAACTTTATTCGTGGTTTTGATTTTTTAACAATTTTTTCAAAATTTCATTCGAAAATTTAGGGGGGTTCCGAACATTCGATTGCGTATGAAAACAATAGGCTTCCCGTGTTTACGAATTGTGATTTTTGTACCAAATTTGGTTTAAATCGGTCCATTCGTTCGTCAGTTATCGTCTCCACAGGCTCACTGACACACACACACACATACACACATACTTTCACACACACACACACAGACATCACTCCAAAAATGTTTGATTCGTGATCAGGGATGCTTGAAACGTGCTCTCCCGTCGAAAACTCGAATTCGAATTTTCGACCCCGTCACAATACTTTCCTTATACATTATGTATATAAGGAAAGTAATAATATGTTACGATCGGTGTTTTCTGGATGTCAGCGCAGATAATAGTTCAGATGCACTTCTTCTAGGCAGGTTGTCTCAAAGTTTTGGATGTAGAAATTTTGAGTGATTATTCGAAATTGCTCTTCAACGTCAGAGACTTTAAGATCTTGATGAATAATTTCGATTTGGACAAACCAAGGAGATTTGGTGATCATACGCAGTTGTCTATTTTGAATAACTTGCAATTTCCCAATACGTGTGTTTGCTACCGAACGACAGACGGGGCAGGCATACAAAAACAAAGGTGCAATGATTTGTTTGTTGATGAGAAACTTATTCTCCTGGGAAAGGTGCGACAGTCTACAAAGCAGGGGATTCAAGGCTTTAATAACTCGCTTGGTAGATTAGAGTTTTAGATTGATGTGGTAGCCGTAAGTCATGTAGGCGTCAAGAGTGACATTCAGATACCTTACGGTATGAATAAAAAGGATGTTTTCTTTAACCTTTACGTTACGGCTCCAAGAATCCATTTTTTCAACTCCAGAACGGCAAAATAACTGAAAATTCCACCCCTCTAAATAAACACCTTCAATGACCTTGTCTTTGTCGTAACTTGCTCGCCCTTCAGTCAGGAGAAACTTGAAGGAAGGACTGCAGGCATGCTTCAAGGCACTCAACTGGATACAATAGGCGCTCTCCTACTTTATCAGAAAAATGGGGGTGAAAAAGACTGGTACAGCAGTTGAACCAGCGCCGTTCTAGAAGAAGATATTTTCAGTGGTACAACTGTTGCACCGCCGTAAGGAAAAGGTTGAAGATACTAATTTGGAAATTATGGATGACTGCTCTGCCGTGATGTTTAAAAATAACAACATTAGACTTGGAAGCATTATTTCTGATTTTCCAGTGGACGATCCAGACATCAAGGCTATGATAAAAATTTGTAGGGTGTTGATCGTGTTCTGGGGAGAGCCGCAGCGGGATACGATCGCAGTGCCGTCGGCAAAAATGCGTGGTATGTGTGGTATGTACGTAAATATAGAGGTTGAAGAGCTGGGGGCTGAGATTGACTCTCTTCGTAAGTCCGGCATTGATCAGTCGAGGAGAGGAGAGGGGATTATCAACTCATGCGCGGAAAGAATGATTAGTGAGATACGAGTTGATGATAGTAAGTAGTTGGGTTGATACGCCAAGTCGCTCCAGCTTGGTATTCAAACCCGGGATCCAGCACTTGCGAAACGTCTTCATTATGTTAAAAAATACAATGCCGATGTAATGAATGTTGCCAGATTTGGTGTGTATGGTTTCAACTGCACGCATGAGCTGGGACTGCATGGAATAATCAGCTCGGATGGGAAGATCATCTCGGCTTCTGGAACGCATTCCATTAGCGTTACAGAAGCCGATCTTGAGAGCTTGCAAGTTAACGGTTTTTGCCGAACACAGAAACATGGAGGAGTCTATCCGCTCGTAGATGAACCAGCTCATTCAGATACTCGAAGTCACAGTTTTGAGTTTTGGGAAAGCTTTCTTAAAAGGTCTTTTCAAAATCTTCCTGATTTGGGAGTCTCTGGTGTTCATGAGAGCCGAAAGTATAGTGTTGTAGTCAATTTTGCTGGACGAAATATCTGCGATACTGTAGACCACTGGTTTATATTTTGACATACTTTGCTCTTCGGGTAGTCCAGTAACCACTGAAGAATAAGACACACTAATGTTTGCACAAGAATCTCGGATTGGTTGATAAGTTCCACCATTATTGGGGGGGAGACTTCGCTTTCCTGATGGGGGAAGCTACGACTCTTGGGCTTAGACGATTTGTCTGGGTATGTCGGGCAACCGAGCCAGTTGGCTACATGTTCTCCATTGCAGTTGGAGCAGCGTAGAATGGTAGATTTGCAATCATTCAGGGCATGAGCATCAGAGAATTGTACACACACACACACTCACATACATATATATATATATTAGAAAAATGTAATAATAATAAAAATACAAGTAACATTAACATCACCATAGAAGCAAAACCACGGCTATATTGCCGATAAGAGAAATTAACAGCACCGGCCCAATTTCGATGATTAATCAGAATTAAATTCATCTTCAGGTCTGAGTATATAATTTTAATTAACCCAAATAAATGCCTGTTTCAGATTGAGCAATAGTACATTACTATAAATGCTCAAACTCAGACTACAGACACCAAAAGATGGAAAAATGAAGATAAGAAATGATAAGGAAATCTGTATTACCATGTGGCATGAACCCTTCTTCTTTCACCACGTGTATATGCGGTGTATATGCCACCTCAGCAGCATGAATTATCTCCAGAAGGACCGGAATGACTCAAGGACTCAAGGACGGGGATGAGTTAGTGAAGTGCCCAGGAGAGGATAAAATCCTCCGTTTAAACTTCAGGCGAAAAGGAAAATTCAGAAAAGAGATTACTAAAAGGAGATTTCACAACTAAGAGGCTCTTGGGGGAGGGGCAATGAACGAAATCATGCCCTTCCCCAAGTCTTCAGAAGTGAAAGAGCTGGGGCCCAAGCGGGTTCCCAGCAGAGATGAATATGTCGAAGTACAACCAGGGAGGTAGTACGAACATTCACAGTAAACCGTTCAGTGAGTCAGAGCAGGAGACAGGGCAATTACCGGTATAAGCAATTCAGAATATGAACATGAAGCAAAGATGAAATTTCTTACTAAACAAGTGATTCATAGAAGAAATGTATAAACTAGAATGCCACTATACACCATTATAAGGGCTCGCAAATCGTAATTTCAAACTGGCTAAAGTTACAACTTTTTAGCGAAAATAAAATTCAAAACATTAATATTAATGCATTATTTCCGATTTTTTAATTTTTTCTAGGTCATTTTATTATTTTTCATTTTTATTTATTTATGTAATTAATAAATAATTATATATATATATATATATATATATATATATATATATGTGTGTGTATATGTGTGTGTGTGTGTGTGTTTTGTTTTGACTAATGACCTCCTGTTTCGGCGGAGCCAATTCAGGACCAGTGACGCAGGAAAGAACGAAGAAAACACAAGACGAGAGAACACAGTATATTACAAGAAATCATCACTGACGAAGGTCGGAGGGGGTGCAGTTTCACATTTTGACGCGGACCCAGGAGGCGGAAGACTGGTTTTATCCTCAAGAAAGATCCATGTCTTATTCGGGATTCGAACCCGAGCCCACAAGGCAGCAGCCGAAGACTCTATCCACTTCACCGCTTGGGCCGCATATATATATTTAGTATATATATATATATATATATATATATATATGTAGTATATGTACATATATATGTATATGTAGTATATATATATATATATATATATATATATATATATATATATAATTTGCATGAATAACTATTGTATCCATGCAAACAGTCTATTATTTATCCTATATAAATATATATATATATATATATATATATGTTTATATATAGTATATATATATATATATATATATATATATATATATATATATATATATATATATATATATATATATATATATACTTTTGCACATAGGTTTACAATTGGTTACATATGATTACCTAAGATGGTTGTCCAGCTTATTTTCTGCCCCCGAGAAAAAAATGATATTTATAGGCATTCATAGTTATTATTTGAAGCTCCAAGTTTCTTGATCTTTGCTACACATTCGATGACCTCAGTGGCAAAAGGATGAAATATCGCTTTTTGGCGAGTTTTGAAAACAGCTCGAATTTTATTGTGTTGTTAAGAATTTATCAAGTTACGTCAATTTTTCTAAATATTTCCACCGAGCGTATTTAAGCTGGTCATCGTTCAGTTGAAGTTGTTTGCGTAATACAAGTAAAAGTGAATTGAGTATACGTTAGTGTTTCGGGAATATAATCGCCTGTTTTGTGAATTATTTAAACATTTGCTTGCTTATTTACTGTATCTGGCAACAGTTTTGAGAACTTATTACAGGTAGAAAATTATTATATGTATATTGACCTTGTTTAAATTCATTAGTGCTTTAAAGAAAAGCATTATTTATCCTGGAATCCAGCCTCATTCTTGTATTCTTAGAATAACAACAATATTAACAACAAGACAACAAGATTTTAAACTTATCAGAAAGGTTTTTCGATGTTAAAGCAATATGTTTCTTTAGCAAGGAACTTAATAAATAATGTATATAAAGATCGTAGTTCTACACACCTAAAGAAAAGAAACCTCTCTCCAGATGTTATTATAAAGATTAATCTGTCTTTCTACTAAGACATACGTCAAAGCAACTTCCAAACATTGTCAACAATACTTTCCAATCCATCATCCCCGTTTCCTTATTAAAAAGTGCTGGTAATACAGCGTGTCCGAGAAAGATCTTTATTATTCTAAACATTAATAACAAAAATACGAAAAGGTGAAATGAAATGCAGTTTGCGGCAAAAGAATGAAGAAATCTAACAGTTTTTGTACAATGCCTTCAATATAGTTCTACAGGAGCTCCTTTAGTAGCCCGAAGTATGTTCGTTGAAGAATGTTCGATTACTTGCCGAGTGCTTTTTTAACATTTGGGGTGTAACAGTGAGGATTGCTGATTGTATCCTTTCCTTTAAAACGGAAATATCAGAAACAGATATTTAGTAAACAATGTCTTTGACATAACCCCACAAAAAGAAATCCAGTGGAGTTGTGTCGGGCGACCGCGGAGGCCAAGGTATTGGTCCTCCACGACCAATCCAAACATTCGGGAAACACTGTATCAAGCAATTCACGTGACAGAAGAAAGTGCCCAGAGAGGTGGAGCGCCATCCTGCTGAAATAAAACATTTGGTTGTAAATGTTCCAATTCTGGAATAACGTAAACTCAAGCAGATCCCTGTACACATCACCGTTAATCGTCTTTTTCACAAAGAAGAATGGACCTATTATAGCATCGTGTGAAAGACTACACCAAACATTATGCTTGGAGCTGCTACTAGAAAAAACTGTTAGATTTCTTCACATTCTTTTGCCACAAACTGCATTTCATTTCACCTTTTCGTATTTTTGTTATTAATGTTTAGAATAAGATCTTTCTCGGACACGCTGTATAATGCCCAAGCTTTGCTTACAAAATCCTAAACAAGAATTAAGGAAATGATGTCAAGTAATCAACCTATTATGTTCTATATTTCTCTATTTAAAAATCAATACTTCCGTAGAACATCCGTCTATGTTGGCCCACTTGAAAAAAAAATAGACTCTTCTTGGGATATTTTTATCTCTGGATCGGAAAGTACATAGCCGCCAGAAACTCGTGACGCAAAACGTAATGTAAACAATATAAAATATTTTATAGACCACGTTACAACATATTAAATGGTTTGATCGTGTTCTGTAATATTCAAAATATGTATGTCTGTGTAAACATTTCAAATATTTTACATGGATGCAATATTTTTACTTGCATGGTATGCAATATTTTTACTTCCATGGTGTGCAATATTTTTACTTGCATAGTTTGTTACGTGGTAACGAACAGGGTGTTTGACAAAGGACTCCTCAACTTTGAACTGAAACAACTCGGAAATTTGTGATCGATAGAAATCTGGAACAAGTGATATATTTATTTTGATATTTGCTACTTTAGGAGGTGCCGCACACTAATATGTTCGATTTTTCGAATAAATAAGACACGCTTTCCTTTACATGTGATAGAGGTTTGATATTTGATAGACCAATCATCTGATAAAAAAAACCACGACTAGCAGAGTTTTTCAAAAATGTTCATTTATGGGCGTGCTTCACCGAAAAACGTTCGAAAGTGGAAATGATAAAATAATATGCTTCGGGAAGAGATAGAGACTTTAATTTGGTGTACCGGTAGGTAGTTCGAAAGGAAGCAGTAAGCAATTAAAGTTTTCCAGTATTTTGCTCTTTAGGGGGTTCTGCATACCAAAATATTCGATTTGTCGAATAAATGTGAAACGCGAGTTATTAAAAAATTTACATTATTCAGGGATTGCTTATTGAGAGACCGTTGATTTTCAACGGGTATTCGGCTAGTTTATAGCCAATTTCTCGGACTCCGTCCTGCGACTACAGCATATAGCGCCATCTGTCAGCAACATTTGTAACTAATTTTGAAACTTTTGTGTCAGATTTTTACGGCTTTTCCAATAAACTTATCACTTGTTTCAGTCTTCTATCGATCACTGTTTCCGTGTTGTTTCATTTTAAAGTTAGGGAGTCCTTTGTGAAATACCCTGTATAAGGAAACTGTTGAAATAGTCATTAAAATTAGAACTGGTGTGGTCAAAGAACCTGGGCTTTGGGAAGCTTCGGATTGGTCTGAAACAAAAACCTACTATATTTTTTTGTGTGTGTCAATCTGTATGTCTGTCTATGAAATATATGAATACACTAACTCAGAAATTATTTAAAGAAAATTCTGGAAGGTAAGCCTCTCGTTGATTACCGTAATTCTGATTATATTTTGGTGTGATTATTATATGTAATTTTAAATGATGGAATGAATTAGATCTGCCCCATTACTCTAGGTTTGACCATTCTCGAAGTATTTAATTCTTTTTATTAATCTAACGATATTTTTCATTGTAGTTACATAACAAGTCGAAGAAATTTCATAACATTTTGTAATTTAATCACTTATAGACACATCTGGTCTTAATTAAATTTTGGAATAATTTAGAGAAGATACCTTTTTGTGGAAACGACTCGCAAAAATCATCAACATAGAAATAAAATACCGAATATGCTTAAATACGTATATTAAATAAATCAGGAAATCTTTACCAAAAGTCCGTAGATGGCCCCCGATGATCCAGATGTCTGTCTGTCTGTCCGTGTATCTGTGTTCAATTTATTGCGTACACGATAGGGCCCACAAAAATTAATGGATATTCACAAAACTTTATATCCGACTTTGTTATCAAAAAATCTATAATTAGGTAGAATTTATTCAAATTCGAGCAAAAATTTTGAAATTGTTCGATATGTTATTGACACTACGTGACAGCGAAATTGAGACACCAAGGAGGAGTGGGCACAAAATATGCAAAGTGCAGGGTAGACGCTTCTCACCGAGTTATGTAAATGATACGAAATGCGCAGCTGTCCCGCGCACGTTGAGTGAGGTATAAGGGATGGAACCTGCAGAATCGGCAATAGTTGCGCCTCTCTATCTGCCAGGGAAATCATTTTGCAATTTTGTTTGTTTCAGAGGAAACGTGTAGTAGCAGAGAATGTCAAACCGCTGCCGACCGAGGCAGTTCCAGCAGACAGACAATTTCACGAGGGCTATGGGGATCGGACTCAGAAAGGAAGGTTGGTCCATACGTCAAATCTCAACGGACAACCACATACACGCGTCCACGGTGCACCGGCTATGGAGAAGATGGTTGGAACAAAGGGATGTGGCACGTTTGGGGGGTACCGGTACGGCCAGAGCTAAGTCAGCATGCGTGAACCGACGCATACACTAGCAAGCGTTGGCGGTCCAGCAGGCCACTTTCGTCGCTCTTTTGCAGCATGTGCAGGACACCTTGATGTTCCTATATCGGCCAGGATCATTATCCGCCGATTGGTCGTCGGCGACCTGCACTCATGGCGCCAGTTAAGAAGACTACCATTGATTCAACAGCACAGACGCCTTCGTACCTCGCCGTGTAATAATCTGGCGTCGAACTGGTTACAGGTCCAATCCGGCCTCATCTGTGGAACACCACACCGCACGGCAACGCGACATTATAGTTTGGGGCGTCATCGGCTTCGATAGCTGGTCACCTCTGGTCCATATTGAGGGCACTATGGCGGCTGAAGGATTCGTGGATGACGTGCTACGGCCTGTGATATTACCCTTCCTTCAGGGTGTGCCCAATGCCATTTACCAGCAGGGTAACGCCCGATCACACACGGCACACATCAACCAACATGCCCTGCAAGGTACCCAGGTGCTTCACTAGCCACTAGTTTCTCCTGATCTCTCGCCAATCGAGCATGTCTGGGACGTGATTGAACGTTGTTTGCATGAGTTGCCACTGCCGCGTTTAGAAGACGAACTCTGGCAAATGGTTGAGAAGGAATTGGCAGCCATCCCTCAGGACACAATCCGCATGCTCATTGACTCGTTACCTACACATGTTGCTGCCCGCATCGCTGCCCGTGGTGGTCCTAAAACCTACTGGGGAAAGGGCGCGACAGCCCAGTGTTTAGCGCGCGGGAATTGTACTTGGATGGCCCGGGTTCGATTCCCGCCCACTGCCAAAACTGCCGTCGTGTTCACGCGGAGTACGATCAAGTTAAACATGTGGGTCCGTAAGTCCTTCCGAGAGGTTGGTGGTAGAAGAAGGAGGATACGGTCCCTGTTGTTGTTTTTGTTGTGACCCAGACCGTCCGACCTACCAGAAAGGTGTATGTTAACCGTTTGGACGGCCGGAAGAGCCACCCAATTTAGATCGGAACCCAGTGGGGGAGGCATTCACAGGGACCGTATCTTCCTTCCCGTACTACCAACCTCTTGGAAGGAATTACGGACACACATATTTAACGTGATCCTACTCCGCGTGAATACGGCGGCAGTTTGGGCAGCGGAGGGAATCGAACCCGGGCCTACTAAGTGCAATCCCCGCGCGCTAACCACTGGGCTACCGCTCCCTTAGTATGGTCCCTGTGGATGCCTCCCCCACTGGGTTCCTGTCTAAATTGGGTGGCACCTCCAGGCCTTCCAAATAGATACCTTTTACCTTTCTGGTAAATCGGACGGTCTGAGTTAAAGAAGAAGAACCTACTAATCAGAAGGTGTTATCGCTCAGTGTATGGGTCGAAAACCCAGACCACTCGACTGACCCGAGTGCTTACAGTAGCAGTTGGAGTAGCCGGGAATGCTATCAGTGTATGGGTGTATCATGTTGCAATAAACATCCCATATTGATCGTTACTGTTTTTGTTTGCCGAGTTTCATAACTTTCTGCCCACTCCTACTTGGTCTATCATTTTCACTGTCAGGTTGTATACTTTGTAACATGGCACAAAGGACAAAATGTGACATAATAATGCTTAAAGTGCTCAATGATCATAAGATTTTATTATTTCAATCATTGTTGTTAAAAAATAACCGCAATACAATTATTTTCTTGTTCGTAACGTTCTTAGCCTCTTCGGGGAGGGGGGGGGGTCCTCCCCTGGGGAGGTTCATTGTCAATTATAGTATCAATCTCAAAATATTTTTCCAGCCCTTTGAAATAAAGCGTTCCACGCTATTATTGTAATCATTTTGACCCACAATACCGATTTTTTAAAAGATTTTTGCAAAATTTGGTAAAAACAGCTACTAAAAATGGATCCGGGTATGAAAAAGGCGAGTTGTGCTATACTTCCGTTAATTTCTATGGTCACCTTAATATACTTTAGAGAAAAAAATCTGATGTGAGCAGCACATGACTTTCCCTGCAGACATATATATCCACGTTCTCTTTATTTTAATTAAATTTAATTCACTTTTAATTCAATTTTCGTTCTCATTTGGTAACTGAACTTTTTCCTTTCCCTGCAATACTTGGTAATGTATAGAGAAAGTACTGAAATCATGTCGAAAATCGCAACTCGAGTTGTCGACGGTTCTACACGTTTAGAGACCTCTAGAAAACGAAAAAACTATTTTCAGCGTGACGTCTGTGGGTGCGTCTGAGTGTCTGTGTGTCTGTGTGTCTGTGCAATGTATGTATCCACTCTAACTCAAAAACTTATGGACCGAATTTCATAAAATTTGATAGGTAAGTCACTTGGGTATGACCATGGTGCTGATTAATTTTTGGTACGATTCGAAAAACAGGACCCGCCTTTTTTTGAGAAATGGCCTGTAAAAATTTCATGTATCCACTCTAGATAAAATACTAATTGACCAAATTTCACAAAATTTGGTAGATAAGTTACTTGTGGGATACCCTGGTGCTGATTAGATTTTGGTATTATTTGTAAAAGAACAAACAACCTGCCTTTTTTTACGAAATGGTTTTCAAAAATCGTCAAAATCTAAAAAAAAGGTACGTATGTTCAAATATATCAATTAAATGCGTGTTTTATACGTAACTTATGATGAGGAAAAGAATAAGAACAAATCTATTACTGTACGACTAACCGTTCTCACGATATATGAGATTTTTCGCATTTAGTTATGCCACTTTTGGAAAAATGTCCAATTACCAAATAAAAATAAAAATTGAATTAAAAATGCAAATTTACTGTTATTTATTCTAATGAATTATTAAAAAAAACAAAGAACATATGAATTTGAGTCTTCAAGGAAAGGCATGTGCAGCCCACATCAGATTTTTTTCAAAGGTGCCGTAGAGAAAATACGAAAAAACTAAAATATCTCGAGAACGGCTTGTCCTAGTGCAATGGGGTTGGTCTTATTATTTTCTTCGTTAAAAATTACGTGCATTTAATGGATATAATTGACCAACAAGTTAATGGATATATTTGAGCTTATGTAGTTTTTATTTTAGAATTTGACGGTTTTTGCAGGCCATTTCGCAAAAAAAGGCAGGTTATTTTTTTCCAAATCGTACCAAAATCTAATCAGTACCAGGGTATCCGACAAGTGACTCATCTTCCGAATTTTGTGAAATTCGGTCCATTAGTTTTTGATCTACGGTGGATACAAATTTTGCAAAGCAATTTCGCAAAAAAGGCGGGTTCTGTTATCTCGAATCGTACCCAAAACTAATCAGCACTAGATTCGCTCACAAAGGACTTACTTACCGAATTTTATGAAAATCGGTCAATTAGTTTTTTAGTTAGAATGGATACAGGATCTGCACAGACAGACAGACATACAGATACACACACAGCCGTTACGCTAAAAATAGTTTTTTGGTATTCTAGAAGCCTCGAAACGTGTAGATCCGTCGAAAACTCGAGTTGCAATTTTCGGCATGATTCCAATACTTTCCCTATACATTACCATGTATTGCAGGGAAAGTAAAAATCTGATGTGAGCAGCACATGACTTTCCCTGCAGACTTGCATTAACGTTCTTTTTATTTTAATTAAATTTATTTCACTTTTATTCAATTTTTGTTCTCATTCGGTAACCGGGCTTATTTTCAAAGGTGGCGTAGGGAAAGTACGAAAAACTAAAATATCTCGAGAAGTCCTAGTGTAATGGGGTTGGTCTTATTCTTTTCGTCATTAAAAATTACGTATTAAACGGGCATTTATTGTATATATCTGAGTATACCTAGTTCTTTAGTTTAGATTTTGACGATTTTTGCGGGACATTTTGCAAAAAAAGGCAGATTATTTTTTTCCGAATCGTACCAAAATTTAATCAGCACCAGGGTAACCCACAAGTGACTTATCCACCGGATTTTGTGAAATTCGGTCCATTAGTTTTTCAGTTAGAATGGATACAAGATTTTTCGGGCCATTTCGCAAAAAAGGCGGGTTCTTTTATCCCGAATCGTACCCAAAACTAATCAATACCAACCCGGCCCACAAGTGACTTACCTACAAAATTTTGTGAAATTCGGTGCATTAGTTTTTTAGTTAGAGAGGATACAAAATCCTCACAGACAGACAGACACACAGACACACACACAAACGTCACGCTAAAAATGTTTTTTTCGTATTCTAGAGGTCTTGAAACGTGTAGATCCGTCGAAAACTCGAGTTGCGATTTTCGACATGATTCCAATACTTTCCCTATACATTACCATGTATTGCAGGGAAAGTAAAAAAGCAAAATACCCGAATAATGCCTCAGGTAAATAAATTACTCCAAAGACCAGAAGAAAAATAAAATCACGCTTAAATACAATAATGAAATTATTTTCAACTAAGCCAATTACACACGATTCAGCAATTAATGCCAAAACGATAATAAAATTCATTAATACATTATCTAAAAGTCAAGGATTACAAGAAGTGAGCTAAAAATGAAATGAAAACTATCTTATGAAACACAAAAGCATTAATTGAAAATATCAAATAAAATACTTGAAAAAAATTCACAACTAAACCATAATTTTATGTTTCGAAGAAACTTTCCCAAATTACTATGTACGCTTTTTCTTAGATTACTCAATAAATTAATGTGACTCTCTAATTTCCTTTTTGCAGTCTGAAATTCAATTAGTGATTGCGTCTTGAACTTGTTATAAAATCTTAAATTCTCTTGTAAATTAAATTTGTCCCATCAATTTAAATGCGTCACTGAATTTGATTTGGGGGAAGATTCATCTTAGAACAGTTTTAAACATTTATGTAGATTAAATTACATTTCTTTGGTTTGATTTAAAATAAAATCTAAAGTTTTGGTAATTGACGTTTTAGATAATGAATTAATTTTCACTTATTTTACTATTGTATCAAAAATAATTATTTTCTTTAAATTTTCTAACGATTTGGGGAAACATTGTTGCGTAACCTTTGAAACATTGTGGCGGAACACCAGGGTTCCGCGGAACACGCTTTGAAAACCACTGTTTCAGATCACCGGACGGCTTCCGGAGACAGAAACATATTCGATAATTAATATGTAGATTTGAAATTCCCATTACATAGCTTTCTGTGTAGAAATATTATAATTATTGGCTCCATGATGGTACGTGGTATAGTCAATTTATGAAAATGTGTTCGTTTGAACTACAATGTGATGTTTGCAAACTTGGAAAATAAACTTTGAGTGAATTACAACGTGATGTTTGCTTGCTTGAAAAACAAATTTTAAGTGAACTGCAATGTGATGTTTGCCAACTTGGAAAACAAGCTTTAAGTGAACTACAATGTGATGTTTGCCGACTTTAAAAATAAACTCTAAGTAAACATCAATATGATGTTCGCAAACTTGAAAAGCAAACGTTAAATGAACTACAAAGTGACGTTTGCCAACTTGAAAAACACATTTTAAGAGAAGGTTTAAGAAATAAAAAAAAAACTTGTTAATGTTAACTTGTACATATTTTATATGCTGGATATACTATAAGTGAAATTACAATCTACATATGGCATCTATAAATATAAAATAGAAAGTTTTGATTGGCTTTCCTGCTTGTCTGTTCCGTATACAAATCCACAGTGTTTTACGGATTTTTTTTTTCAAATATTGTATGATTATCCTACATTACAAAGCGTATATAACCCTGTCTATGTTTCGCGCTCCTAGGACCAAAGGTTGCCTTGTATTAATATAAAATGCAAAAGTTAAACTTCCATAAAACTAGTGGTCTGAAGATGATATTTTCCCCCGAAACGTTAATGTGTTCAGATATGCTGCTAATTTTCACAACAATGATTGAAACTGTTTTGTCTCGTGATCATTGAACCATAAATAATCCCTTTTATGCATGATTATGTCAAATTTTATCCCATGCTGTCATGTTAAAAAGGTTTAAAATTTTGAATAAATTTCGAAATTCTCGGTCGAATTTAAAAAACATATATCTGATTCTAGAATTTTTTATAACAAGGCAGGATTTAAAGTTTTGTGAAAATCCAATAATACACTACGTAACAGTGAAAATGAGACACCAATAAGGAGTTGGCAAAAAGTGATGAAAATCGGTAAAAAGAGAGAGACAGCAACGAACAATGAGTGATGGTTATTACAGCATGATACACCTATACACAGAGCAATAACACCGTCTGATCAGTAGGTTATAGGACCATCGCGGGCTTCGATACAAGCAGCAACACTTTTAGGTACAAAGCCTATGAGCGTGCGGATGGTGCCCTGAGGGATGGCTGTCCATTCCCTGTCAACCATTTGCCAAAGTTCGTCTTCTATACGCGGCGGTGGCAGAGGAAGCAAGCGACGTCCAATCATGTCGCAGACGTGTTCGATTGGTGAGAGATCAGGGGGATTGGTCGCCAGGGAAGCAGCTGGGTACCTTGCAGGGCATGTTGAATGATGCGTGTCGTGTGTGGTCGCGCGTTATCCTGCTGGTAAATGAAATTGGGCACCCTATGAAGGAAGGGTAGTGTCAGAGTCCGCAGCACATCATCCACGTATCGTTGGGCCATTATCGTGCCCTTAATACGGACCAAAGGTGATATGCTATCGTAGGCGATGGCAGTCCCAAACCATAATGCCGTGTCGTCGCGCGGTGTGGCGTTCCACAGATGCGGACGAATTGGACCTGTCACCACTTCGGCGCCAGACTCGTACACAGCAATTGCCATTGCTAAAACAGAAGTGTGACTCGTCTGATAACACGACACTGTGCCATTCCCCGTCCATGTTGTCCTATCCCGGCACCACTGCAAACGGAGGCGTCTCTGCTGTAGAGTCACTGACAGTCTTCTTAACGGGAGCCATGAGTGCAGGTCGCCGGCGACCAATCGGTGGATTCTAGTCGATATGGCAGCATCAAGGGTGTCCTGCACATGCTGCAAAAGAGCGATGGAAGTGGCCTGCGGTGCTTCAAACCAACAGGTCGTCCCCACCTAGGACATTGAACCTACCAACGCTTGCCGGCGCATGCGTCGGTTCACGCCTGATGGCGTCGCTCTGGTCGTACCGGCACTCCTCAAACGTGCCACATTCCCTTGTTCTAACCATCTTCGCAACAGCCAGTGCACCGTGGACACGTGTAAGTGGCTGTCCGCTGATATTTGATATACGGATCAACCTGCCCTTCTGAGTCTGATCACTATACCCCTCGTGAAATCGTCTGTCTGCCTGAACTGCCTCGGTTGTCGGAGACCTGGCATTCTCTACTACTCCAGGTTTCCTCTGAGACAAAAAGAAAATTGCAAAATGATTTCCCTGGCAGACAAAACGGCGCGACTATTGCCGATTCTGTAGGTTTCTTCCCTTATATCTCACTCAACGTGCGAAGGACAGTTGCGCATTTCGCATCATTTACATAACTCGGTGAGCTGCGTCTACCCTGCAATTTGCATATTTTTCTGCAGACGCCTTCTTGGTGTCTCATTTTCACTGTCACGTAATGTATTTGTAGTAGCTATTGTGTACATAAGAAATCGACCACACACATACAGACAGACAGACATTTGGACGTCAATCCAAAAATAGTCAAAACGTGTTCAAGAGGTCTTGACACATATACTTGCATCAAAATCTCGAATTATATTTTTCGTAAAACAGTACATTGTACTATATTACATAGTACGATAAAGTAAAATTAATCAAATCCATTATTTTTAAGCAAATTGATTACACTTTGTTTCACTCTATAATGAACATATGCGGCAAAACAGCAATAAATAACACAAAGTCATTGTCTTGAAACATTTTGTTGAACAACACAAAAACGACCCCATCAAATAAAAATTTAAAATTCGGAACAAAAGAATAAAGAAACACAATCAAGTCATTACCTTGTTGATAACAAAGAATCAAAAGAAGTTTTCTGCACTTTTCAGTCAAGTAATTTAATTATAAGAACTTCTTTGAAGTATTTGTTTTTTTTTCTTATTGAAATTCAATTAGTGATAGTGTTTACATCTTTCCAAGGGAATCTTAATTTCCCCTTGAATTAAAATAGTTCTATCAATTTATTTCAACGTGATGATTGACTACTTCTTTAATTTTACACAATTTTTCATAAGTTTATTCTAAAATCATGCATTGTTTTGCGAATTCTTAATTCTAACGATGTAAATTGATTGCCATTCATTTTATAAGGAGGAATTTCATATCAAATGATTATTTATTCAACAGTATTAAACGAACGGCCTGTATTTTTTAACGATTTTTTAAACCATTATAAAACCGAGCAATATCTCGAGAACGTGCTTTGTCTAAAATATGCGGCATTCATTTTATAATGCAAAGTTAAGCATACAATGTTTAATAATTTATAATTCTTGAATGTTCTACAGATTTGCTTTCTCATACATAGTATTGGGACAATATTGTTCTCGCGAAATTTTTTTATTTCGAGATTGTGTTGCAAATATATGTTTTAAGACCTTCTGAACACGTTTTGACTATTTTAGGAGTGATGAGCGCTTTCTTGAGTTTACGATATCTGCTACATACATTATTGGACTTTCACGAAACTTTATATCGGACTTTGTTATCGAGAAATCTAGAACTAGGTATAATTTAATTAAATTCGAACAAAAACTTAGAAATTGATTCAAAATTTTATATTTTTTTAACATGGCAGCATAAGACAAAATTGAACATAACCATGCATAAAAGGGATTACGTATGTCACAATGACCACGACACTTAATAGTTCCAATCATTGTCAAAAATACTCGCGATACAACAGTTATGTCAATGACGTCATACCCCCTTCCCCGGGAGTACATTGTCAGTTATAGTATCAATCGGAAAATTTTATTAAGCTCTGTAAAGTGAATCGCCACACGCTATAATTGTAATCATTTGAGCACACAATACAGATTTTTCAAAATTTTATTCATAAAATTTGAAAAAAAAATCCCACACGTTACTGAATGTAATGTTACCACATGTTACTGAATGTAATGTTACCACATGTTACTGAATGTAATGCTACCACAAGTTAATTAATGTAATGCTACCACAAGTTACTGAATGTAGTGTTACCACAAGTTACTGAATGTAATGTTACCGCAAGTTACTGAATGTACAAGTATGAGAAAATTGGGTTAAACCACACACAGTTAAGTTAATAGGGATTTTTAATCATCATTCATTAGAAAATGTGAGGATCTTTCTGGCATTCAATTGCGTTTCACATCAATAAGGTTTTAGTATTCGCTGATTGCAATAATCGCACCAAATTAGTTTAGAAACGCTTCATTCGTTCATGGGGTATTATCCTTCCCACAAGCACACACAAACATACATATACACACATTAACAGACATACACACACTATCATACATGATAACGTACGTACACATCATGAACATCATCTTTGAAATGATACTCAGGGAACATTGAAAAGTTCGTTCTCTTGCGTCGAAAACTGAAATTCGAATTTTTGATTCCGTTACAATAATTCCTATATAGATTATACTACGTAGGTACTGAAAGTATCATACAGGAACTGTCAGAAAGAAAACATTTTCAATTGTGCAGTAAATAAAATATAAATGAAAAGAATCTATTATTTTTAGCAAACTCATTACACCTTGCCTAAATCTCTAATCAAAGACTTATACGAAAGTGCAATAAACATAACTAAGTCAATATCTTAAAACATTTCCTATGAAAAAACAGAAACCACCTAACACAAATTTGAAACGGAGAACAATAGAAAAACACAATCAAGTCATTACCTTGTTGCTATCAAAGAACTTGCCAAAAGAAGACAACCGCACTTTTCCATCAAGTAATTTAATTACCGGTACATCTTTGACGATTTTTTTTATCTATTTCTAATTGAAATGCAATTAGTGGTAGCGTTTACAGTTCTGTAAAGAAATCTTCAATTTAATTTATTGCTGAATTGGATTTGGTTGATGATACGTATATAAGTAGTTTATGTGATTATGCATTCTAATAGTCAATTTTTACTTTCCCTACAATACATGGTAATGTATGGGGAAAGTATTGGGATCGTCTTAAAAATTGCAACTAGAGTGTTCGAAAGATCTGCACGTTATGGGACCTCTAGAAGATGAATAATATATTTTTAGTGTAACGTCTGAGTGTCTCTCTGAGATTCTGTCTGAGTGATTCCTGGTTGGGACAGCAATACTCTTTACAATAGCGTCCGAACAAATTAACCTTGTCGGTTAGTGCTAAGATGTCGGAGAACTGAAAGTGACTCTAGTACGTCTAGTACGGATTCAGTTTACTCTGGAATATTGAGCGCCGATTTCAAATTAAGAGGATAACGACCATGCAGAGGAAACTAACCTGGGGTAAAAACAGAAGGACATGATCAGTTGCACAGGTTGACATCAGAGGGTAGATAATACAGAGTCCCCTTTTAGAATATGAGCTTACAATTTTGTCCAAGTAGCTCAACGGTAGAGAGTCGGCAGGCCAGTTCGGAGATTCAGGATTCGATTCCCGGTTGGGGGGCAGCAAGGCCCTTTACAACCTGCTGCATTTTCTTTTCGAAATGGCTCGCAAAAATCATCAAACTCTAAAATGAAAGGTTACGTATGCTCAAATGTATCAATCCAATGCTTGTTTTATACGTCATTTTTGCTGAGAAAAAAAATAGGGCCATCCCTATTACTGACAAGCAAGAACAGCTGATTTGAGACAAGCTGTTCTCGAGATATTTTGTATTTTCGCATTTACATTGCGTCGTCACCAAATGAAACGACAATGGAATAAAATGTCAAATTCTCTGTCATTTCAAGTAACTATGCGTGTTATTTCGAGCAATTTAATAAATTATTAAAGAAATAAAGAGAAATTGTACTTGCGTCTTTAAGGAAAGTCATGAGCTGTCCACATCAGAGTTTTAAATTTACATTCGAAAGTAAATCATGAAATTGTAAATTGAGGTTTTGAGAAAGGAATGAATTGTTTTATTTTGAATTTTGTTGTACTGTGCAAGTCATTGTAATGTGGTAGTACATGTCTGGATTATTTTAAATGTTGTGACATAAGCAACATTTTGTGACATTTTTGTAACAGTTTAAATAACATTTGTACAGATGTGCAAATTTTAACATTGTAGTAAAAGAGTAACACAAATTAGTTCGTTCTTACATATATCTCAAAAGGAATTGGTGTTATTAATTAAAATACTTATACAATAATTCATATAGTTTGATTGAAGTATTTTGTCACATTTCCCGAGCGAAAGTAAGAGTTTTAATATCTCGAAAACGTCTTATGATAACTTTGAATCAAAGATATAGATTCTTGTTGAGTATGAGTGCGCCTCTGATGAAGAGCAATATACCTATTTTATACGATTATTTATCTTCTAGAATAAAAATGTTGTTGTTGAGACCCAGACCGCCGACCTACCGGAAAGGTGTAAGATAACCGTTTGGACGCCCAGGAAGTGCCACCCAATTTAGACCGGAACCCAGTGGGTGAGGCTTCCACAGGGACCGTACCCTCCTTCACCTACCACCAACCTCTCGGAAGAACTTTCAGACCCACATGTTTAACGTGATTGTACTCCGCATGAACACGGCGGCAGTTGTAGCAGCATGCAAATCCAGCGTGCAAACCACCGGGCTACCGCGCCCGAAATGTGCAAACAGCACGCGGTGTTCCCAGGTGGTCACCCACCCAAGTTCTAGCCGCGCCCGATGCTGCTTGACTTCGGTGATCTAACGAGAACCGGTTGTTTTCTTTACGGTAGGGCCGTTGGCTTAGAATAAAAATGTGCGATATACCGAGTTAGGCGAGTGTTACCGCTTTGTAAATGATGTCATTCGCGTGTAAATTAAAAATTGCTTTAAGTGTGGCTCTTTCAGTTGAATATTTTGTCATACATTTTTAGTTTCTCATATTTACTATGCATTATAGAATAGAGAAAGTACTATTACCACGAAAATTTTAGAATTCGATATTATGCCAATATATATTTTAGGACCTCCTGAACATGTTTTGACTGTTTTGGATTAATATGTCCGCATGTATGTGGTCAGTTTCTTATATACACTATACATCATATCTAATTATTTTCAAGAAATTTTATATCCGGCACTGTTAGTGAGAAATCTAGAACTAGACATACTTTTTTTTGAAAATTGAGAGAAAACTTCGAAATTTATTCGAAATTTTGTATTTCCTTAACATGGGCAGCATAGGACAAAATGTGACATAAATATGCATACAAGGGATAATTTGTAACTCAATGGTCGCAAAACTCAACAGCTTCAATCACTGCAGCTAAAAATATCGGCCCTACAACTTTTATGTTCGATAGGCCATTGACCCCCTTTTGGGGGAGTTACAACCCGAGAGGCATGTTGTCAAATTTGGTATCAATAAAAATATTTTTTCATGCCATTTAAAATAGAGAGCAGTATGCTATAATTGGAATCATTTGAACCAGCGATATACATTTTTGAAAAAAATTCTTAAGGAAAAAAAAAATAAAGTTCAATCTGGCGACAATTTTAGCGACACTTTTCTTGTGAAATTTGCAATAAAAGATCACAAGCTACTTAGAAGTATGGTCTGATATAAGAAAGTCAAGTTGAGCCACACTAATTTTATTTTGTTTTATGATTTAAAAATATTTGAAAAATCTAGGTACTTTCGCTAGTCCGGCATCTTTGAAGAAAGACAGATCTCTGAAATTTGCATTAAATTTTAAAAGATTAAAATTATCGTACCAAACTTCATTCTGTTATATTAATTTCTATCCGACAAACAAACATACCTTCAAGGGCCAAAATGCATGGGATAGCAGTATTCAAATTTACAGGTGGCGCTCGCATCGTGTTAAAAGGATATAAAGAGTCAGATAGTTGTCAGTCTTGTCTACGGCATAGCATTTCGGAGGTTGTTGAGGCTTTGAAGATTTCTCATTCGACAGTCTTAAGAGTGTATCGAGAGTACTTCATGGAAGGTATTACCTCCCACAAGAGACAGCACAGTGGGCAACGAGGTCTGCTGAATGATCGAGACCAACTACGTCTGAGCAGAAGCGTCCTTGCTGACTGACGAACGACGCTGCGCCAACTGACTACTGCATTCATTGAGAGATGAGCAAGAAGCGTATCTATGAAGTCTGATCAGCGACATTTGGCGTTGATGGGATATAGTAGAAGAAGACCGACTCGAGTGTCTTTACTCACAGCACATCTTCTGCTTCAGCGCATCATCTGGACTTAAAAGCACATGGAAAGGACCCTAGATGACTGGGAGAAGGTAGAGTGGTCCAATGAGTCACGTTTCCAGTTGGCACGAGTTGGTCGCATTCGAGTGTGACGCAAACCCCATGAGGCTATGGATCCAACTTATCAACAAAGCACTGTGAAAGCTAGTGGTGGTTTCATGACGGTCTGGGGAGTGTTCACTTGGCATGGATTGCGACCTCTGGTCAAATTGAACCGCTGATTGGAAATCGCTATGTTCAGCTTCTTGGTGACCATTTGTAGCCGTTTATTGACTTCACGTACCCCAATAACGATCTGCTGTTTCAGGATGATAATGCACCATGCACATATTGCTCTGGATTGGTTTGAGGAGCATTCATTCTGGACAATTCCAGCACATGAGTTGGACACCTAGATCGCCAGACATGAACCCCTTGGGGTATATCTGGGATATGATCGAAAGAGATATTCATGCCCAAATTTCAGCATCTGCCACAACCACGCAATTACGGCTGCTATCGAGACATCATGGCTGAACATTTTTCCTGGAGACTTCCGCCGACTAGTTGAGTTCATGCCACGTCGAGTTTCTGTACTTCGCTGAGTTAAAGGAGGCCCAACACGATATTACAGAGGTATCCCATGACTTTTGGTGCTTAAGTTCATTAAAAAAGACTACTGATTCTTATATAGAGACGCCTAAACTGCGCAGATCTATTAAAATTCGAGAATCAGAATTTTTTACACTATTATGATATTTTTCATTCATAAATAAGGGAAAACAGTGCGATGAAGGAATACTGTATTTAAGGAGAAGAATTCTTCTTTTGTTCGACACAGAACTTCCGACCTACTCGAATGTGTAAGGTATATGTTAAATGTCACCTAATTTAAACCAGAACCTAGTGAGGGATGCATCCACAGAGACCATACCGTCCTTTCTTTACTACCAACCTCTCGGAAAAACTTACGGACCCACATATTTAGCGTGCCCATACTCCACGTAAACATGAGGCGATTTGGGCAGAACCGGGATTGGAACTCAGATCGTTCAAGTACAATCCCTTCGCGCTAACCATTGTATTGTCCCACCCCATTTAAGAGAAGAACTGTAAATGTATGCTATGTATTGCTTGGAAAGTAAGTATCAAATAGTTGTCCCCCGTGAATAAGTATCATATTATAGCTACCTCAAAGCCATAAATTCCAACGACTACTCCATAGATTCCATAGACTTTCATAGCCAACGTGGTGGTAAATTTCTAAAATTGCCGCATCAGTGATATTGCGTTATATTTGTCACCAAGCTTGCAAAATTCGAGGCTTTAAATATGAGGACACTTCCATGAAATAGCATCGATAATTATGAAAATAACAAAATTTACATAAACCAAGCAAAATTTGCATTTTGTTCAATGCTTAACAATGATGAAATATAAATCAAGTTTAACACGACAGAATATACAAGAACATGTTATATAGAAATAATTCAAATTTACCAGTAAGTGACATATTAATTACACATTAGTCCATTTATTTCAAGTAAACTAATTAAACATGCCTTGTTTATAAAAGAAAATACTGCGACAAGAGAGAAATAGGTATCACATAAATCAATCTATTAAAACTTGTTCTGAAAAAGGAACACAATCTCAACACGAAACAATTTAAAAATTTTACACCGGGGATAAAATAAATTCACAATCTAACCCATTACCTCATTGATGTCAAAGAATTTGTAAAAATAAAGCACTGTTTTTCTGTGCCGCCAAGTAATTTAATTATCAAGATTTACTTTGATATTAATTAATAGTACAATACAATTAATAATTGCCTTTCTGTTTTGAAATTGAACATTGTAATTCTTCAACAAATAAAAATACTTCTATTAATTTTATGCAGTGTTGGAATTAGTTTTATTGAAAATACACCTGGAAATATTTTTTAATCTATATAAATAAAATTGAAAATCTCTCTGTGTGTGTATATGTGTTTGTGTCATTAGCACGGGATAATGGCGCCACCGAATTTCATTAAATTTTGTGGATAGCCATGAAATAATAAAGAAATTAAAGCAGGTTAAAATAAAGAAGCCGTTTTCCCTACAGGGATTTTTAATTTCCCCACAATTGTTAGTACAGAGAAATATTTTAATGGACATTTCTTATCACAAGTCCACTTTCGCCTTTGCTTCGAAAAAGCAACACTTCCTTATTCAACAGGTGTTATTTTTCGGGAAGTTTCTGAAATTGATAATTTAAACGAAAAAGCCGGTTTTGCGAATTCCTACACACATTTAAAGTTCTTTTAGAAAGCTTCCCCCCATTTGCACCATTTGAATCTGAATTTTCGGTGTTTTGATATGATAAATGAAGAACAAATGTTGTGTTATAAGCTGCCTGTGAAAAATCACCGATACATTTTGATTCACTCAAAGTTAATAAATACAGATAATCATTGAATTTTGTATTTTATGTCAAAGATATATTAAAAAGGAATATTTTTAGTGTAGATTTTATATAGTATTATTTAAATTAATAAAATTACTTGAAAGATATATCATTGCATCGATTTTGTTATCATCTTCCTCCGGTGACAAAAGAAAAAAAAATCTGATGTGGGCAACACAAGACTTTCCTTATATAATGTAATGAATTTACTACTTTCACAGTAAAAAAAAAAGGTTATTCTTATAATAGATACTAATATTCCTTCCAAGATATTGATTATTCGACAATTAGTCGTCATTTTCATTGATTTATTGTCATTTTTATCCATGTGGCGAGATTTTCGTTAATTTGGCAACATTTCAAAAAGTCGCCAAGTTGGCGACATTCCGCCAAATTCGTCGCCAAAATCTCGCCAAGTGTTATAGATGAAGAAATAAGTTATTCTTAAAGCAGACAAATGACTATTGGTGTTCAATTACAAAAGTATTAGACAAAGTATCTTTTTCCATGAATGGAACGAGCTAGATCCACGAGAATGATGTCACCCAATTTATCATATGGTATTACATATGAAAAATGAACATGTTTCTCAATAGGAAATATTTTTCTTTATTTTATATGACTTTTTGATAATTTTTTTTGAAAAATGTGCAATATCTCGAGAACGGTTTGTGTCAGCGTTCTAAAATGTGTGCCAATCGTTTTCTAATGAAAAATTACATAAGAAATGTCTATTTGCGTAACTTTATTAGTGGCTTTGATTTTTTGACGATATTTTCAAAATTTTATTCGAAAATTTAGAGGGGTTCTGAACATTCGATTGCGTATAAAAACAATAGGCTTCCAGTGTTTACGGATTGTGATTTTTGTACCAAATTTGTTTCGAATCGGTTCATTCGTTCGTCAGGTATCGTCTCCACGGACTCACTGACACACACACACACACACACACACACACACATACTTTCACACACACACACACATAGACATCACTTCAAAAATGTTTGATTCGTGATCAGGGATGCTTGAAACGTGCTCTCCCGTCGAAAACTCGAATTCGAATTTTCGACCCCGTCACAATACTTCCTTATACATTATGTATATAAGTAAAGTAATAGTGGAAGCGGCATGTATGAGTTAGGCCTAATGGTGCAGAAGAATCTTCGGTAGATATATGGAACGTTTAATCTAGTTTAAGATTTATTTAATCAGATGAAAGTTATTAAATAAGACAAAAATACTGTTTATTGTTACGACGTTTCTTCTGAAATCTTGTATCAGACACAAAGATGAGTCCATATTTCGGAAAAACTAACACGTTTATTTACAAGTACAGAGTAAGCATGAAAAATATACAGCAAACTCAATATAACTATCTCATAAAATCACTAAACTACTGTCAAGTACAGTAAAACAGCAAATAAATGTTCTACTCATTACTCAAAATAGAGAATACTACTCATAAAACATTGACAAACCTCACAATTCATTGTAACTGGAACCACATCAACTGCTGTGTGATGACACATCTTACCTACTATCTGTAGAAACTTCTAGAAGTATTTGGTATCTCATAGAATACTCCTTATATCGAGAAGATTCTTGAACTTTTGAAAAGTCGTCAAAAGTTATCAAATTAGCGATAAGTTGCCAAACCTGGTAACCCTAAATTCACGCCATAGGAATGGTTACATGGAAAGGTGTTTTCTCCATTTGATTTTCAAACGGGATTCAGGTGGAAGCATTTTAAACGTTTGTCACAGTGTCCTTTCATTAAGACTGTACGTCACGGGCAGTGTAGGATGAATTAAACGTACCTAAATAGAGTCTTTCTAAATGAGTAGTGGACTGTATTTCTATAAAAGAAAACGGCAGTAATACTTATCCATACCTTTATTACAAACGATTTGAATGAAATAATGAGAACAAGGAGCCACTTTCTCGTGTCTCCTATCGCTACAAGTTTTATTCCAACACTACAAATTCGCTTTTAAAAACTCGCCACCCGCTGCTTGGCGCTCGCCAAACAAGAACACATGGCTTCTTTCAAATACATACTTCACGGGCTCCAACAGGCAGTATCAACCTTCTGTGGTCCAAAATATGGGCTAACCTGTCAATGTAAACGACTTTTGGTTGGGTTGAAGACGATTACTGAATTCTCTAAAAGACAGTGTTTATTGTTAACACTTTTCAATATAGTTGAAAAGTTTTTTATGACTTTGTTTATTCTGTCTGTCTGCCTGTTCGTTCGCACGATAACTGACGTAAAAATGAAGTTATCAAAATGAAATTTTAGAATGTTATTGAGACGGTCTGTGAGACAGATGGGAATGTAAATGAATAATATCACCCAATTAATTTTGGATTAAACACGTGTTGAAAAAATGAAATACAATGAAGGGACCTAATTTTTCAAACATTTTTTAAGCAAAGTTAGAATTCACAAATTGCATAGAAAATTTTAGAAAATATTCACATTAACCCTTAAAATTGATAAAAAAAATTCAGCAAAATAAGTTATGTAGTTTTTTAAATAATAATTTTAAATCTATATTCTGTGCCAATGCAATAACAATATTTTTTAGTCTAAATGATCATCAAATTTTGATTATTTCTACAACGAAGCCTAATTTTAATGGATGCAGAATGTAAACAAGTTACTGCAAGATGAGTTGTATAAAAATTGCTGAAATCTTTGCACGCAAAATGATTTAACTCTGGAGTCTGGAATAAAAGTGATATGAATGAAATTCTCACTGTTTTTAGCCAGACGAATTATATAATTTCGATAACGTCATTGGAATAAAGTTCATTTTTTTCGATGACGTTTTAAGTCTTCAAATATAATAAATTACTGCAGTACTGTGATAACTTAAAATATATCAGCGCTGAATGTATTGCATTTTAGAGATGTTTAAATAAAATTCCATTTCAGTTCGAAAGTGTTTCATAATAAATGCTTTAAGCATGATTGATCTTTCTTGTTACTTTCCTTATATAGATAATGTATAAGGAAAGTATTGTGATGAGGTCTAAAATTCGAATTCGAGTTTTCAACGGGAGAGCATGTTTCAAGCATCCTGATCACGAATCGAACATTTTTGAAGTGATGTCTCTGTGTGTGTGTGTGTGGAGATGATAACTGACGAACGAATAGACCGATTCGAACGAAATTTTGTACAAAAATTACAATCCGTATACACTGGAAGCCTATTGTTTTTATACGCAATCGAATGTTCAGAACCCCCTAAATTTTCGAGTGAAATTTTGAAAAATCGTCAAAATATCAAAATCTCTAATAAAGTTACACAAATAGACATTTCTTATGTAATTTTTCCTTAGAAAACGATTGACATAAATTTTAGAACGCTAACAAGAACCGTTCTCGAGATATTGCACATTTAAAAAAAAATATCAAAAAGTCATATAAAATAAAAATATATTAACTGTTGAGAAAGATGGTCTCTTTTCATATGTAATATCATGCGATAAATTGGGTGACATTATTCTAGTGGATCTAGCTCGTTCCATTCATGAGAAAAGATACTTTGAGTAATACTTTTGTATTTGAACGCCAGTAGTTATTTATCTGCTATAAGAATAACTTATTTCTCCGTTCATAACGCTTGACGAGATTTTGGCGTCGAATTTGGCGGATTGTCGCCAATTTTGCGATTTTTCTTAAAGGTTGCCAAATTAATGAAAATCTCGCCAAATGGATAAAAATAACACTAAATCAATGAAAATTACGACTCATTGACGAAAATTCAGTATCTTGGAAAGAATATAAATATCTACTATAAGAAAAACATATTTTGTTATTGCAAAAGTAGTAAATTTATTGCTTTATATGCGGAGAGTCATGTGTTGCCCACATCATATTTTTTTAATATATGGACTATATCGCTTATTGATGATGCTATCTATATTGATGATTGTTTAGAGTTGCGCGAAATATAAGTTAATTGAGTATTTTGGAATAGTTTTACATGTTGTCTTCCTAAAAATCGCCCAATGTATAATTCAACGATAAAGACACAGCGCGGTGGATCTTATACATTCTTTTTTTATTGTAAAACAAGTAAATACATTGCATTATATAAGGAAAGTCATGTGTTGCCCACATCAGACTTTTTAAGAGTATTATTGGCTTTCTCATCGTTGGGAAGCTTAAATACTAATATTTTATAACTTTAGTGGTATAATTTATCTACCACTTTAATTCTAATTTTAGACAAGTTTAAAAATTATCTTTCATCTCATGTCCTGCATGACCAAGCACTTTTCGAGGCACTTTCACTATCAAACTTCTCGGCAATCTCGGCCAAATTAGAATCTTGTTAACTTATAAATCTCTAATACAAATATTCAGTTTTAGACTTCCACAACAAAAGGAAGAGGGTTCGAAATGAGTTAGAAAGGGAATTCTGCAGACCTCGGAGTTGTGAAAAGCTCGGAAATAGCGAGCGAGGGAAACCATCACAAAAGCATCTCATTAGCCTCAGCTATTAATCTAAGTTCCGCTGAGGCGCCACAGTTTCAGTCATGAATTGATGATAATACAGCTAGCTACATTGATGAATGACCCATTGTATAAACTGCTGATATTTCTCTGAGTATGTTTGTGTTTCGATCCGATTATAAAGAGCACAAATAAATGTATTTTTAGTCGAATAGGTATTTGAGTTAAAATATCTGATTCTGGCATTTTCCTCGCACACACTCATGTGTTATTTTGAATTTTTTTATTGCAAAAATTAAAATTTTTTCATTCTCCACTTTATATTACCTGCATGTGATGTATTTTTGATTTTAAGTTCAGTAAAATTTTAATTGATAAAAAAACTTCAGAAAATTTGGTTACCTTGCCAACCAAATGGGAATTATTTGATTCGACGATTTTTCGAAACTTTGCAAAATTTACAAAAATATCGCCAAATTCACAAAAATCACGTTATATGAACGAAAATGGCTCCAGGTCGAAAATTGAAACGAAATAAATGAGTGAGAACAATGCTCGATTATAAAAATAAATGACTTTTATGATTTAACAGGCATTGTGTAAAATAAAATGCGTGAATGAAATATTTAAATAAATTATTTAAAACTGAAATGTTGAAAATAAGGGAAAAAAGCAGTTTTTAAAATAATCACCTGATTCTCACCTTAAAATGAAGAAAATAAATTTCACTTGAAATCTTTAAAATTTGGAGTTGATAAATCAAAAGCGGGGAAGTAAAATTAAAAAATCTGATGTGCGCAACACATGACTTTCCTTATATAATGCAATGAATTTACTACTTTCACAGTTAAAAAAATGTTATTCTTATAGTAGATACTTATATTATTTCCAAGATATTGAATTTTCATCAATTAGTCGTCAATTTCATTGATTTAGAGTCATTTCTATCAATTTGGCGAGATTTTTGTTAATTTGTTAATTTAATTCGTCGCCATAATTTCGCCAAGCGTTATAGCCGGGGAAATAAGTTATTCTTACAGCAGATAAATGACTATTGGCGTTCAAATATAAACGTATTACTCAAAGTATATTTTTTCATGAATAAAACAAGCTAGATCTCCGAGAATGATCTCAAGAAATTTATCGCATGGTATTACATGTGAAAAGTGAACATGTTTCTCAATAGGAAATATATATTTTTTATTTTATATAACTTTTTGATAATTTTTTGAAAAATGTGCAATATCTTAAGAACGGTTCATGTTAGCGTTCTAAAATTTATGGCAATCGTTTCCCAATGAAAAATTACATAAGAAATGTCTATTTGCGTAACTTTATTAAAGGTTTTGATTTTTTGACGATTTTTTCAAAATTTCACTCGAAAATTTACGGAGGTTCTGAACATTCGATTGCGTATAAAAACGATAGGCTTCCAGTGTTTATGGATTGTGATTTTCGTACCAAATTTCGATCGAATCGGTCTATTCGTTCGTCAGTTATCGTCTCCACAGACTCACACACACACACATCACTTCAAAAATGTTCGATTCATGATCAGGGATGCTTGAAACGTGCTCTCCCGTCGAAAACTCGAATTCGAATCTTCGACCCTGTCACAATATTTTCCTTATACAATATGTATATAAGGAAAGTAAAAATAAATTATTATGTGTGTGTACGTGTGACTGCTTTGATTTTTTTACAGTTTAAAAAATTTTTCGAACAATCCTTCAAAATATTCTACAGCGTTTAGAATCAAAAGGGGTGATATTTAACAGTGATTGTGATATTTAACAAATGTTATCCACAAGTCACTATAATTAATTTCACGCAATATAGCTCCCTGAACATTGAGATTCCTTATATATACTCTAACGACGAGTTCTTTTTAGCTATTACATTTGGTAACCATACATTTTGTTTTCCAGGAATGAAACGTTAAAAACAGGAAAATAAAAATAAGGTGTTTAAAAAATTACATTCTTTTACTCTCCTTCAAAGTTGTCTCTTGTTACTTTCCTTATATACATGATGTATAAGGAAAGTATTGTGAAGGGGTCGAAAATTCGAATTCGAGTTTTCGACGGGAGAGCACTTTTCAAGCATCCCTGATCACGAATCAAACATTTTTGTGGTTATCTCTGTGTGCGTGTGTGTGTGCGTATATGTGTGTGAAAGTATGTGTGTGTGTGTGTCTGTGTGTCTGTGTTAGTGAGTCTGTGGAAACGATTTCTTACGAACGAATGGAGCGATTCGAATGGCATTTGGTACGAAAATCACAATCCGTGAATACTGGAAGCCTATTGTGTTTAAACGCAATCGAATGTTCAGAACCCCCCTAAATGTTCGAGTGAAATTTTGAAAAAAATCATCAAAAAATCAAAACCTTTAATATAATTACGCAAATAGACAACTCTTATGTAATTTTTCCATAGAAAACGATTGACATAAACTTTAGAACGCTATCACGAACTGTTTGTTCTCCAGATATTGCACATATTTCAAATAAATTTATCAAAAAATCCTATAAATTATAAAAATATATTAACTGTAGAGAAACATGTTCACTTTTCAAATGTAATATCATGCGATACATTGGGTGACATCATTTTAGTGGATCTAGCTCGTTCCCTTCATGAGAAAATATACTTTGAATAATACTTTTGTATTTGAACGCCAATAATCATTTACCTGCTATAAGATTAACTTATTTCTCCTTCCATAACGTTTGGCGAGATTTTAGCGACGAATTTGGCGGAATGTCGCCAACTTGGCGACATTTTTAAATGTTGCTAAAGTAACGACAATCTTGCCAAATGGTTAAAAATGATTCTAAATCAATGAAATGACGATTAATTGACGAAAATCCAATATCTTAAAAAGAATATATGTATACTATAAGAATAAGCTATTCTGTAAAAGTAGTAAATTCATTGCATTATATAAGGAAAGTCATGTGCTGCCCACATCAGATTTTAAATACTATGTATTTGTGAGATCAAACAAACCAATATATGTTTAAAGTAATAAGCCATGGTGTGAAACACGTTGAATAAAAGTTCAGACGAGTAAGCACCTGGTTTGCCATTTTACTTCAACGACGCTTACGACCCATGTATATTCACCAATTTGCGATGATACTTTAATATGCAGGGTGATTAAAAAAAGATAGGCGAAGCTTTTCGAGGCGGTAGTATATACCAAACCAAGCATTTTTTGTCATAGTTTACTGGATCGGAAATGAAACATAAAGTATTTTCATGGCACTTACTCGTTGGGAAGCGGCCACGCCGTAAACTAAAAGAGTCATTCTAGTTGTTATATTATATTTAAAGAAGAAAACCACGTATGCAAATTTCATTTGAGGAAGAAGAAGAAGAGCCCTTATGCAAATTTTCGTAACACCGAATGTTTGGTATTATCAGTTTGGCGTTATCAGTATTTATTATCAGTTATTTTCAGCTTCTTTTGAGAAGATGGAGCCCAACAATAGCCCGATCTGTATTGACTTTTTTCTGGGGATATCTCCAGAATCTCGTCTATGACAATCTTCTTGAATCTAAAGAGAAACTCGTAGCCAGAATGTCGGCCGCTGCTGCCGAAGTGCGCGACATGTCTGGTCTGTTCGAGAGAGATCGTCAATCCCTCAGTCGCCTTGTGAGACGTGCATTCAGGTTGGCGGTTGCTATTTTAAGCCATTACTGTAATTATTGTTTATGAAATGTCACTTTATAACTTCTATGTCATTCTTGTGTTCTCACATCACCTCATCGGTTCCCCAATAAACGCCCACTGACGCCTTTACGTTTCATTTTCGACCCTTCAAACTATGAAAATGCTTGGTTTGGAGTATACTACCACTTCGAAAAGTTTGGACCATCTGTTTTAATCACTCTGTATACATGTTTATAACAATACATTTTTTCGCTCTTTTTAACTTTGTCACTTTTAAAAATCATGTATGTATGTATGAGACCAAATAAATCAATATATGTTTAATACGTCAGGGTGCAAAACAAGCTGAACTGAGATTTAGACATTTAGAGTTTGACATTTTTAGACATTGCTTACGACCTGTACATTCTGTTGTGTATTTACACCGAGGAATAAGGCATAAGATACTCTCAGAACCAAACTTCCTTTATTCACTCACCTTACTTACAAGTGCAGCGTATTTATAGCTGTCTTCATAGAAGAGTTCAGCCCCTCATACTAGGTTGACGTTATTTCGGTGACATAATATATTTGCATATGCCACACTCCTCCGTCCTCAATTATAGTCCTTAGGGGTTACCTGTAATAATGCAGTCTATCAGGTGGTGTGGTTTTCGGCTTCTCACGGGTCCTGGTAATAGCATTTCTGGTATCACCGGTGCAATGAATGACTTTGGTTCAACTGGGACTTCTGGACTTGGAATTAGGGTTTCCGATTCCGGATCAGGAGTTTCGACGAGCTTTGGTACGGTTGGCGAATTAGGGGAGGAGCTTCTTAGATGTCTCGACCAAATCTGACTTGGTTGATGCTGCAGGGGCTTTGAGATTTTCAGAAGTATCTTTGATTGTAGGATCTAGATCAGGCATCTCCATAGGTTCCATCTCTTCAGTTGAATACGTACCCACTTTACGTAAATGGTCAACATGCGTCCTCCAGATGTCGTTCCCTACTTGAATACTGTAAGTTAAATAACCATCTTTATTAATCACTGTTCCTAATTTCCATTTTTCCCTCCCGGAATAGTTTCTTGCTGCCACTCTGTCTTCTGCTTTAAATTTGTGATAATTAGGTTCCTTGTTAACCCATGTACTTTATTTTTGCTGTACATGATTTCTTAAGTTAGGTTTTAATATGTCCAACCTAGTTCTATAGCACCTTTTTAAAGACAACATGCTAGGAGACATATTTGTTGCCGAATGGGATATTATTCGGTAGTGTAACAAAAATATTTGTAATTTAGTGTTTAAATCGATATGGTCGTCTAGGCTAGATTTTAAGGAATCCTTTAATTGCACTACAATCTCAGAGTGACCATTGGTTGCTGGATGGTAAGGGACAGATGCAATATGTTTAATATTATACATCTTCATAAACCCTAACAGCATTTTCTTTCACAGTGACGTAAGATTTACGTCACACTGTGACTTTGGGATGTTACAGGACGTCGCAGTACGCCTCGGCAATGTCATACTGAGGTCACAGCGAACTCAGTTTGGTCATTTTCATGGTCGTTTGTAACGTCGCATATTAACTTATTTGTGACGTCGCATTGTAATTGCCATTGTGATGTCGTCACACTGTTATGTGTTAATTAAATTGTGGAAACATCACAGAATATAGTCACAATGAAGCTACAAAGTTACTAATACGTAACGTCGCATAGAAGTCACAAATATGATGCCACATTGTGACCCAGGTGTCACGTGACTACAACGTCACTGTCACACATATGACGATCTTTTCTGTGAGAGAAGTGAAAGTCATAACTCATGAAACTAGCCCATTATCACTGACTAATGAATAAGGAATGCCAAATGTGCAAAAAGGTGTTCTATGGTTAGACTAGAAGTAATATTTTTCATGAGAATTACTTCATTTCGAATACGGATCGGAAATTACAAGAAAGATTTTTTCCTAAAATGGTTCTGCATGATCTATGTGGATTCTTTGCTAGGGTCCTTTTTGGCGATTCCCATGATTGTCGAATCGATTTCGACGATTCTTTTCTATTTTTCATGCATTCATTACGCAGTTTAGAATATATTATATATATATATATATATATATATATATATATATATATATATATATATATATATATATATATATATATATATATATATACTATTACAATAAAGTGAAACAAAAATAGGATATATCTTATAGAAACCTGAAATTAAAAGAACGATTCACTACAAAGGAGGAGGCGCAAATGCTGCTCAATTTCCCTAGTAGAATACATGATTGTAAGCATATAAAGACAGGTATTATGTAATTCATATGGTCACTCCCGTCTGTATATGCTTACAATCATATATATATATATATATATATATATATATATATATATATATATATATATATATATACCGGGTGGTCAGAATTAAAACACCCCTACTCTGAGCTCTCTATAGATCGAACTACTCAGTGTAAAGGCTCCAAAATTGTTGAACGTACTATTCAAGACATGGGGAAAGGGATTACGTGAAAAAAATTAGTTCCAGAAACACCGATAGGTGGTGCTGTACAACAGAAAATATGCTGAAAAGACACAAAATACACATTTGTAACACATTTTATTCGAACGTACCAAACATTCATATCATAAGGACCTTATCGATGCAGGGAATGCTGCATATAACGTTATCCATTGATTGTTTAACAATAGCGGTGGCAACATCGTCAACGACATCTGATCGAGTCGATTTGTGTCTTCGACCCGGCTGAACTCCAAGATGTCCAGTTTTCTCCAATCGAGCGAATATTCTCCTGAGAGCTTGTGGAAGTAATGGTCCTTTGCGCAAATTCTTAAGTCGACGAAACTCTCGAAGTGCAGCTGCAGCATGTCTTTTGTTTTCATAAAACAGCTTCACAAGCAAAGCGTGTTCTGGCAGTGTAACAGCTATAGCTGATAAGAATGAAAATTTCTTAGTTTTATCCCCTTTTATGCCCAGAACATAGTAGCTGCAAACCAAGTGTTTATGCAAATTTTTGTGCTTACAGTGCGAAATTGCAGTTACAATGAGAGTTTAAGTTTCTTCACTTTTTTATCTTCTTTTTTTTCATATCAGCAAAAGAAATTAAAAAGGAAAAATTCCATATCGCATGTGTTTGTTTTTTTGTGATTATTTTGTGTCTTTTCAGCATATTTTATGTTGTAGAGCGCCACCTATCGGTGTTTCTGGAACTAATTTTTTTTTTCGCGTAATCCCTTTCCCAATGTCTTGAATGGTAGGTTCAACAATTTTGGAGCCTTTACACTGAGTAGTTCGATGTATAGAGAGCTCAGAATAGGAGTGGTTTAATTCTGACCACCCGGTATATATATATATATATATATTCGATGCCAATAACAATAATTTCTAGCCATTTGTTTCATTTTTACAATACCTGGATGGCTGGCATGTATTTCTTTCAATACTTGCCTTCTATATTTTTGTGGAATGTAAACTAGATCTGAACGCATGATACAACCCTGTTGTAATGAAAATTCAGTTTCTTTCCCCTTACAAGGAGGGGGGAAATTGCTTCCGGTTTGAAAGCAATTGCACATTTGTATAAGTTAAGGGTCAAATTTAGTGACTTTGGCAATGTCTTTGCCGTTATTGGAAATACTTCAATTTGGCTTTTGTTAAAAGAGTCGGCTTCTGTAAAATCAACTTTTACGATCGGTAAAGGTAATCGAGATAAAGCATCTACATCACCGGGATTCTTTGTATTACGATATTGTATGATGTATTTAAAAGCCTGCTAGAATAATGCATAATGCACCATCCTGGTTGCTGATAAAACTGGCAATCTATGGTTAGGTGCAAAAATTGAAGTTAACGGTTTGTGATCTGTAAAAAGATGAAAATATCGACCAAATAAATATAAATAAATTTTCTTTACTCCCCATACAATACTAAGTACTTCTTTATCTATTTCGGAATACTTTCGTTCGGTTTTGTTTAAAGATCTTGATGCAAACAATATTGGTCTCTCAGCACTATCTGGCATAATATGGCTCAAAATTCCCGCGACCCCGTCTGGAGATGCATCTATTTGTAATACTAAAGGAAATTTGGGATCATAATGTGCTAAAACTCTATCTGATGCCATTTATTTTTTTATTGCAGTATATGCTTCCTTGCATGACTTTGTCCAGATGATTTTTTTTTCCTTTTTGCAATAGATTATTCAGCGGGGCAGCTACTGTCGAAAGTTTTGGTAAGAACTTGGCATAATAAGTAATTAACCACAAAAAGCTTTTCAATTCGGAAACACTTTTGGTTCTGGAGCTATCAAAATGGCCTCAACTGTTTCTTTGGTTTTATGAATTCCAAACTCATCAATTATATGCCCACAATATTTAATAGTATTTTGGAAGAATTCACTTTTATCCTTATTTACTTTTAGGTCATACTTTTCTAATCTTTTAAGTACTTCCTCCAGACGGTTTAAATGTTCTTCCTCGTTTGTTCCAGTTATTTTAAAGTCTTAAAATACATGAACTCCGTCTATCCCAGCTAAAATTTGTACCATACTTCTCTGCCATACTGCTGGTGCTAAGGCTATACCATAATTCATTCTTTTATATCTGAATAACACTTTATGGGTATTTATGGTTATCAAGTGGCGATCCAGTTCATCTACAATCATTTGAAGATTTGCTTCTGACAAATCAATTTCGTTGAAATGTTTTCCTCTCTATAATTGGGGTGAAATATCCTCAATTCTGGGCACGGGATATTGGTCGATTTAACAATACGATATTAATTGTAATACTGTAGTCCCCAAAAATTCTTACTCTCCCACTAGATTTGACTATTGGTACTATATGTGTATCCTAATCACTTTGAGTTATGGATCCAATAATATCATCTTTAACCAACCTGTCCAGTTCTTGTTCAATTCGTTCTTTTAGTGCGTATGGAACTGATCTAGGTTTAAAAAATTTCGGTTCAGAATTTTCTTGAACTTCTAATCGACATGTAAAATTTTGTAAGTATCCGAATCCTAACATAAATACAGCCGAATGCTTTTGAAACAGGGTATTAAATTTTCCCTTCCGTGTACCATTACTATTTAGACATTTAATTTCCGATGATACAATTTTTACAGTTTCTTTTCTTTTGGAACGACATGCTCGAGCTAAACGACCTTTTTCAGAGCAGATTTTGCAAACATAATTTGAGTATTTACATTTGTGTGCTAAATGATTCCGGTCTAGGCATCGATAGCAATATCGTCCAAGCTTTCCAATCGAACTGGATTCTTTCTTCGATTTTTGTACTTTACGTAATGTAGAACTTATCCTATTTAATTTATTGACAGAAAATGTTCGATGCATGTCATGCACATCTCGGTTGGCTGCTTCTAATCCTAAAGCAGTAGATTTCGCTAACTCAAAAGTTGGATTTTGGATTATCAATAGTTTTTTTCTATACGATCTCGTCTTTAAGACCCATTACTAATTTATATCTCAACATAACTGCTAAATTAGTACCACATTACAGTTTCTGAATATATTTTGCAATTCCGATATATAATTTGAAGCTGACTCACCTAATTGGTTGCGTTTGTAAAATCTGTAACATTTCGTCCTTTCAAATGAACCCTGGCCTAAATGCAGTGGCGGTGCATGCATAGGCACTGCGAGAGCGACAATGCTATCTCTTTCTCGCTAGCTCTTTCTCGCGACAATGCAGCTTTCTACATGCGCATGCGCACAACAGTCAAACACCACGCCGCTGGAACTGTGAAGCGTGCCGTTTGACTGTTGTGCACATGCTCACATAGGAAGCTGCACGCGAGGCTGCGAGGGAGAGAGAGCACTGTCGCTCTCGCAGTGCCTATGCACGCACCGCCACTGCTTAAACGGTCGGTAAATAACTTCACGACCTCTACATAATTCATCTCAGAAGGTTTCCGCGGTGTGGCAAAATTCATCAGTATTTTATAAGTAAGGGCTCCCATCGAACTGAACCCTGCTGCAACTTTGATTTCTTCTTTAACTTCCTTCACTCGAAATGATGCTTCTATCCTCTCAATATCCGACGGAAATTCTTCTATGCAACAATATGTATAGAACTGGCCCCCGGCCATCGTCGTCGACACTGTTGTGTATGTACACCGAGGAATAAGGCATAAGACACTCCCAGAACTTAACTACCTTTATTCACACACCTTACTTACAAGTGCAGCGTATTTATAGCTGCCTTCATAGAAGAGTTCAGTCCCGCAGACTATAGGTGTAGCCCAGACGTCGTTTCGGACGTCATTTCGGTGACATAATAGCCTTGCATATGCCACAGATTCATCAATTATTATCGATGATATTGGACAAGCAGGAGAGTCACAATGTCTACATAGGGGCAACTCACGCTCTCAGGCCTGACTCAAAAACATCGCAGTCTACGCAATTATCCCTTGTTCCGTAGTAGCGTTGTAGTGCCGAGGAGCACACGAGGAACTGCAGATTAAATTTTTTAAATAAGACTTTAATGCATAGAAAAGAAATATTTACAACTATGTACAAATAGGAAATTGTAATTGCATATTCATTGTAAGTGTCGGCTCTCGACCGAACTGAGGTTCGTGAGCTGCAGAAGGAAAAGCGATTAGCGTCGTCGAATTCTAAAATCGAACTCCTCTTTCCAAAAGGGGTCTTCTCTCCTCCCTACGTTGGCAGGTCAGAGATCACGGCTCTGCGGGGGCGGTCGATCCGTCCGAAAACGGAAACGCAAGCCAAAGATTCCCTTTCTTGGTGTCATATTTCACAACTCCAGCACCACAGCTGTGAAAATCCAAACCTTCCTTTATGCATGAATTTGGTCGACACTGGGCGTGTGGATGAGAAAAGTATATTTGCCTCTCATGGCAGTTTTCGTAAGCACAAGCAGTTTTTTTGAGCTAGTAACAGTACGTTACACCCTATACTCACTAGCTCATAACACATCTCTATAATGAGAATAAGGAAAGTTTTAAATTAACCACTATACTTCAATATTGTTAGGAAGTGTATTCTCTGGAATCATGGGAGTATACGCAGGATAGAAGAACGAGTCAAAATTTCTGGTTAAGCTAGATTTATTCTTAAGCACAAAGTAAACAGGAAGATATACAATCAAACAGCACTTAAATGCTCCACACTTTCACAAATTAAGTTATAATATTCTCAAAACACTGGCGAAAATAATTTCACAAAACAACTGCTACTATTCTCAAAGCATTGACAAAAGTCACCGTCCACTGTAACTCGTATATCGTCAACCCGTCAACTGAACTCCAACGGAATGATGAGTCCTTTTTATACTCTCTCTATAGAAACTTCTGGAAAACTCTCTGTAAAAATTTCCAGAATTATCTAATATCTCCTAGCCTAATCGTTATTTCGTGAAGTTTCTGGGACATTCCGGAAGTCGGCAAATATCGCCAAATTGGCAATAAACTGCCAAACCTGGGAACCCGTGTTCTAACTGGAAAATCTTGGAAACCCTGGGCACACGTCATCCTCACGTCATGCTGACGTCATAGACTGTGTTTTCTTCACCTGGCTTTCGAGGCAAACAAAAGAGGAAGCGCCAAAGGGAAAATTGCGCGTTCACAACAATATACAGGGTGTCCCAAAAAGACTGAAATGCGCTTTAGTTCTTTACCTATAGATAAGTGGGCAATATAAATTACAAAAATGTTGAAAGTAAGGTAGGAAATAAGACTACGTTAATGAAATAGTCCTTCCATTAATTTTCAAAAAGTTACACTTTTTATATTTTTTCCGACCCCCTTAGACAAATTGGATCAATCAGAATTTTTTTATTTTTAATGCAACAAGGTCATTAAATAACCGCATATCTGTATCTTTAAAATTGAGCGAGTTATATTTAATTGAAAATTGAACATTGTGCATGGGGACTATATATCAAATTAGAAATGTAAATTTGTGACATATCACAAAAAAGATAAAACTGGATGATAATACATAGGATACCCAACCCCGTAGTGAGTAACACTGCTTTATATGATCGCTGCCTGTGCAATGCGTTATTTAAATGCATTTGTGATAAAAAATTTTGACACATATTAACGTATTTTTGATCTAAACAATTTCCATCGTCAATTTGTTTATGATCCCTATTTTCACTGATGAAACAGCCTTTCACATGGCACGGAAAATTGGCATAAGTCAGACTTTTTCCTTTACCATAATTCAGTTCATTTTAAAGATACAGATATGCGGTTTTAATGGTCTTGTTGCATTAAAAATAAAAGTTTTCTGATTGACCCAATTTGTCTCAGGGGGTCGTATAAAAATTTAAAAAGTGTAACTTTTTGAAATTTAATGGGAGGACTATTGCATTAACGAAGTCTTATTTCCTACCTTACTTTGAACATTTTTGCAATTCACATTGCCCACTTATCTCCAACACGTAAATAATTAAAACGCGTTTCAATATTTTTGAGACACCCTGTATAATAATGGACCATAATTAAAACAATATATTTTCCAACAGTACTTTTATAATTTTCACTTTTGTATATTTAAAAGAAAAAACAGACGACACTGCTTTAAACATATATTCATCACATAATACATTTATTACGTCATTTTTGGCGCATACCTCATCAAATTTCTCTAACATCCAGTCCATATCTGTTTATCACATATTTTTCTTCGCGACATATTCTCACGCACCAGGTCATTCTTGCTTGCGACGGTATGTGTGGGTTTTCTTTCGAGAAGACCAATTACTCAGTGAATGGAGGGAACTTTCGTCCATGAAAGGGTCGTTTCACCTGAGAATTTGATGACTTGGATGACATGTGGCAACCTCCCACGACCCTTCTCACGCGATTACTTGTTAATACCCAGGGCACGCAAAGGATTGTTGTAATAAAAAGACGCGTCTGTTAGGATCAATTAACTTAAATGTTGCTCTTATTTAAGTATAGGTGGTGAGTTTTATCAGCCTGTGGTGAAAAACTAAACTTAGGGTTCTGTTACAAATTATCCTCTGTAATCGTGTGTGTACGCTAAGGATACCCGAATGAATCTCTAAAACTAACACGGTTATTCACAAGCACAGCGTAAACTGGGACAATATACAGTAAAACATCACTTAAATACTCAACTCATTTCACGAAACAACCGAAACTATTTTCGAAACATTCACGTATTTCATTTCACAAAACTGCAGCTACTATTCTCAAGTTACTATTCTCAAAATATTGACAGAGACCACAGCCCAGTCTAGCTCATATCACGTCATCTGTTCTCCAACTGAGTGATGACTCCTTTTATAGACTCTCTCTGTAGAAACTTCTAGAAACATCTCATATCCCGTAAAATAATCGTTATTTTGAGGTGCTTCTCGAACCTTCGTAAAGTCGCCAAATGTCGCCAAAATGGCGATAAATCTCCAAATATAACAACCCTTTTTCGAACTACGACACATGACAACCCTACCGGCCGTCCAAATAGTTGCCCTTAGTCCTCTGGACGAGTCGGACGGTCTGGGTCTTCTACATGACAACCCTAGATGGACGTCATGGGAAAGGATGCCTGAACGCGTATTTTCTTCGGCTGGTTTTGAAAAAAAACTCAAAAATTAAAAGTGAGACTCGAAGAAAAAATAGAAAAGAGACTCAGAAAAATATACTCTAAAGTATTTTGCATGTTCGTAACAGTATAGTTTTCTCAGAATCAGTATATATGATAAAACTAAATCTGTATAGTTGCCTAAACGTGGTTCTGGTCTTTACAAACCCTCCAGAAGCATCACCCTAGTGATCTAGAAGACTGAATTTTTGCAAAATTATAGTATAGACCATGGGGTAGCATCTTGTTCTTCTTCTTCGACCCAGACCGTCTGACTTACCCGAATGTGTAAGGTATCCGTTCGGACGACCGGGGCAGTGCCACACAATTTACATGAGAACCTAGTGGGGTTCTCTATCCACAGAAACGGTTCCCGCCTTCCTCCAACCACCAACCTAAAGTTCACAGGGAGTCGTGTTTTCAAGCAGTGTAGTGGTTATGTTAAACTTTGAGAGTGTGTTAGAAATGAGAAAACTGACTCCAAATGTCAGAAGAAACGGCCAATATTCCAAGCATGCTGAGCAACAACCCGACAAACAGAGGTATGTGCCAATCTGCGTATAAATTAGGTCAATTAATGATTTTGGAATAACATTCTAAGACTGGTCTCACAAGTGCATAACCTCCTCCTTAAGCGTTTATTAAAATTAATGTATTTTTAATATTAATAATAATGTGTGCGAATGAATATTTTTATTTTAAAAGTTAAGAATGCGGAATCTAATGCGTAATGTTTTAATAATTGATTATATTTTAGGAACTCGTGCAAAGAGGTAATGGTGGATGATGCGGTTACGATTGTAATGCACGAACTATTCGATTCACGATCAATATTAATTAAGAATAACAATTGAATCCAATGAATCATTTATTATTTATAAAATAAATAAACTCCAAGTAAATGTTTTTTTAAATGTGCACTACAGCAGGAGTTTTATTTTATAAAATGTTATTCACTTAAATCCATTTCTGCAGCGTCAGACTGACGCCACCGCCGATTTTACTCCTAATAAGTAGAATTATTTAAGAAATAAATTGTTATTAAAGATAAATAAAGCAAATACCATACTTTCAAACCAATCTTAATCAAGGGTTTGAACACGTGATAAAATTTTCTGTTTCTCTGTAAACAACATTAGGGGGATTGGGAAAGAAGATAACAATACTATGAATGCAAATCTTAAAATTACCATAATGCTAATGCTAATGTAATATTTTTTGATATAAAAATAATGCATAGTTTTTATTAGCATAAGTATTTTTGGTTATTTTCTAATTAAAGTTATATTGTGCGATTGATGCTCAATATATTTCATTTCTTCGAATTTTGCATTCACAAAAAACCATGCTAAAAATTTCTTATCTACTATCTCTTGCCCCATTACCTTCATTTTATGTCTCATAAAATGTTCTGAAATATCCTCTCTGTACACTTTTATCACAGTTTTTCACGACATCTACTCACGCAGTTATCAATCACAGCGATTCCTGCGCGGAATATGTGATTCTCTTTTGCGGTGTCTAATTATCCGGTGGATGTGAGGGAAATATCGTTTAAGAACATCAATTTACACGAAAATTTGACGACACGAACGACACATGGTGGTTTCTCACGGCACACTCCACGCGATTATTCGTTAATGCGCTAAGCACGTAAAGTATCATGGCAATAAAATACGATGTTTTTAGTTGTAAATGCACCAATGTTTATCTTGTTATGATACGTTCTATTAAATGCGAAATTGGGGGGGGGGGTATGTGGGGGGTATTTTATTTTATTGAAGTAACATCTGTAAAAATGAGTGAGTTTCAGCAATGCGTTCGTTGTTCCTTCCATTTCGAAGTCCACGATGGCTGATTTTGTTTTTTCAGTTAGCACTAATATACCCTCAAAAATATATCTATATAAATAAAATTGAAAATATGTCTGTCTGTCTGTTTGTATGTGTGTGTGTGTGTGTGTTTGACTCATCATCACGGGAGAACGGCTGCTCCGAATTTCATGAAATTTTGTGGGAAGCCGTGGAATAACCTCACATGAAAACTAATCCATGTTTCAAGTTTCTTGGACCAGAGGTTGTCTAGATATTAATAAAAACATAACATTTAAACCGTCCATAGACATAGTATTATGGAGACGATATATTTTCTGCACATTTATTTGAAGAAAATGATATCATGTCGCTTAACAACGAATTTAAAACCGATGTGTTTATGCGACTGACGATTTTTATTAAAACTTTTCCAATTTCAATAATAAAGAACTGTATAAAATAAATTTTATTCAAATTGCATTTTTGACTGATTCATTACGGTCATCAGGTTTAAAGATTAAAGGGATTATTGATGTTTTCAATTTATTACATCACTTGCTTAAGTTTGACAAAGATTTTTGAACTCCTATATTGTAGTACTGGTAATATTCTACTAATACATGAGCATATCTTCTAATTAACGATAATATAAGTAGTATGGGTATGTCTTATATAATTTTAGCTCTGTCATATTGGCATATATTGATTCCATTTCATATTTTTTGCAAATATGTTTACAAACGAGACCAAAATGTTTTATTCTTCAGTTCTGATGTTTTCTCAAACAAAAAAAAAATTACTTTAGAGCAATAATTATCTAGCCATCCTTATCAGACTGTCATTGAAGAGTTTTAAAATAAATATCCATGCTTTAAAACCTGTAAAAAATCAACAATTACGAAATTAGTCGAGCTTGTTCGAGAAACTGTATCCTGTTGAAGGCAAAGCGAGAACAATCTGGCCATCCATTTTAACCCAGGGCAAACTGCCTGAAATAGAGGCTGCGTCCTATAAACTCTTCAATGACCTCTTCTGAAACTCTAATTAGAATAGCTAGAAAAATATTGCTTTATAAAAATAAAATTTCACTCAGGATAAACAGCGTGTTCTTAGATTGATAAAAAATAGGTTTCTAATGATCGTCTGACGTATTTAAAAACAGCAAACTATACGACTTCTGATATATTTTTCAGAGTATGTTTATGCTATCTAATGGATAGAACTTCTAAACATGGAGTAAGAGAGAAGGATATAAAATTCGTATGGCTTTAAGAATTATATCTAGGTTTCGCTAGTGTTAGTAAAGTAGCTGCTATTATTAGTTGATAAAACAGGAAGCCGCAGTGTTTGGTATATGTATTTTTAATTATTTTCTTATTACGGGATCAATCATTATGAGTATAATAAACCAGTATTACTTTTCTTATATACAAGAATGTATAAGGAAAGTACTGTGACGGGGTCGAAAATTCGAATTCTAGTTTTCGACAGGATAGCACGTTTCAAGCATCCCTGATCACGAATTGAACATTTTTGAGGTGATGTATCCGTGTGTGTGTGTGTGTGTGTGTGAAAGTATGTGCTTGTGTGTATGTGTGTCAGTGAGTCCATGGAGACGATAACTTACGAACTACTCGACCGATTTGAACGAAATTTGGAACTAAAATTACAATCCGTGAACACTGGAAGCCTATTGTTTTTATACGCAATCGAATGTTCCCAACCCCCAAAATTTTCGAGTGAAATTTTGAAAATATAATCAAAAAATCAAAACCTCTAATAAAGTTACGCAAATAGACATTTCTAATGTAATTTTTCATTAGAAAACGATTAACATAAATTTTAGAACGTTAGCATGAACCGTTCTCGAGATATTACACATTTTTCAAAAAAATTATCAAAAAATTATATAAAATAACAAAAAATATTTCCTATTGAGAAACATGTTCACTTTTCATATATAATATCATACGATAAATTTGGTGACATCATTTCCGTGGAAATAGCTCGTTCTATTCATGAGAAACGATATTTCGAGTAATATTTTTGTATTTGAACTCGAATAGTCATTTATATGCTATAAGAATAAATTATTTCTCCGTCCATAACGCTTGGCGAGATTTTGCGAAGAATTTGGCGGAATGTCGCCAACTTGACGACTTTTTTAAATGTTGCCAAATCTAAGAAAATCTCATCAAATGGATAAAAATGACGCTAAATCAATGAAAATAACGACTATTTGACGAAAATTCAATATCTTGGAAAAAATATAAGTATTTACTATAAGAATAACCAAATTTGTTTTTACTGTAAAAGTAGTAAATACATTGCATTATATAAGGAAAGTCATGTGTTGATCAGATTTTTTTTCATAGTTTTAGGATAGATTAAATTAGGATTAATTTAGGATAGATAGGATTTGCAGATTAAAATAAGCAGTCGAAATTAATCGTCAATACAATAATTTTTGAAATTTATATGTAATCAGAAATCTTTTAATCAGACACCTTTATTGATTATCCACACATTCATCATAAATAAATTTCAACAGCTAATTTAATAGAAATTGTTTTCAACCGCCCACGTTTAATCCACAGGCCTACATCACTGAAATTCTGAAGTGAAAAAATGTATGTTGTACTTATGGTACTGAAAAAGTGGGTACATTGAAAAGTATATTTATTTATTTATTTATTACTTTCCCTACAATACATGGTAATGTATAGGGAAAGTATTGTAATCATGCAGAAAATCGCAACTCGAGTTTTCGATGAATCTACACGTTTTGGGGCCTGCAGAATACGAAGATACTATTTTTGGCATGACGTCTGTGTGTGTGTATGTGTGTGCCTGTCTGTCTGTCTGTGCAATATATGTATCCACTCTAACTCAAAACCTAATGGATCGAATTTCACAAAATTTGGTAGTTATGTTACTTGGATGTGATCCTGGTGCTGATTAGTTTTTGGTACAATTCGAAAAGAACAACCAGCCATTTTCTACGAAATGAGAAAAGAACCCACCTTCTTTTGCGAAATAGCCCTAAAAAACTTCATGCATCCACTCTAGCTGAAATACTACCTGACCAAATTTCACAAAATTTGGTAGATAAGTTACTTGTGGGACACTGTGGTGCTGATCAGATTTTGGTACAATTCGAAAAAGAACAACCAGCCATTTTTTTACGAAATGGCAGGCAAAAATCGCCAAATCCGAAAAACGAAATTACGTATGTTCAAATGTATCAATTAAATACTTGTTTTATACGCAAATTTTGACGAGTAAAGAGAATAAGAACAACTCTATTATTCTTGGACTAACCGCTCTCGAGATATTTGAGATTTTTTGCAATTTTTTCATGCCGCCTTTGAAAAATGTCCTATTACCAAATGAAAACAGAAATTGAATTAAAAGTACAAATTTAATCATTTTGTGCAATAAAACTCAATTTAATGAATTATTAAAGAAATAAAGAAAAAATTAATTTGAGTCTGCAGGTAAAGTCAGGCGCTGCCCACATCAGATTTTTTATTTGTGTTTTGAGAAAATTCTGCCACCTGTAGCAAATGACAGTATAACTGCAATTTAAATACAAAAACGTATTACTGTGTTACATCTCGCATAATCATATTGCACAAATTCCAATATTTTCTCATATTCTTAGGAAATACCTTTACGACATTCTTATTATGTCTAATGAAGCATATAATTACTTTTTATCTTGAATTTAATTAGAAAGCACAAGGGGCTGAAAAGGTGTTTAGCATTAAACGATAAGATTGCGCAGTATTTTTCCATGAATCGAATTACTTCCATTAAAATGAAAGTAAAATGAGAATATTAGGTGATATTTATTCTTCCTTTGAAAGAAAATGTGTTCTCCTAACATTACTCCTTATAAGATTGACGAAAGCAGCTATATTAGAGTCGTTATTTATTTATAATATGCGTTCGTGTAATGAAATGCATATATAAATTAATGTATTACTTCCTTGAACACACTATAAAAGAACCTCGATATATCTTTAGTACAATGAAAAATTTTGTTGTTTTCTAATGTTCGTTCCATATAATAAATTGTTCGTTGCATACACTATAAAATATCTTGATATTTCTTTATAGCAATGATAAAGTGAATTTTCTAACTTTCGTCGCATACACAATAAAAATACATCTATATTCCTTGTTGTTGTTGTTGTTGTTGCTCATAACCTCCTGTTTCGGTCGAACCACAAACAGGACCAGTGATTCCAGAAGAAGGACAAAGAATGACCCAAGACGAGATCACAAAGTTTTTATTAACACAAAGAAGCATCACTGACGAAGGTCTGGGGGGGGGGGGTGCAGCTTCACATTTGGCGAGGAACCAGAAGGCGGAAGACTGACTTCATCCTCAAAACACCCATGCCTTACTCGGGATTCGAACCCAAGCCCACTAGACAGCAGTCGGAGACGCTATCCACTTCACCGCCTGGGCGGCTCTATATTCCTTTATTATAGTGATTGAGTTTGTTTTCTAACGTTCGTTGCATACACTATAAAAATACCTTTAGATCTCTTTAATACAGTGATAAAGTTTGTTGTTTTCTAACATTCGTTGCATATACCATATTGTTCGTTGCACACACAATAAAAATACCTTGATATTTCTTTGATACAGTGATAAAGTTTGTTGTTTTCTAACATTCATTGCATATACAACATTGATCGTTGCACACACTATAAAAATACCTTGAAATTTGTTTTTTACAATGGTAAAATTTGTTGTTTTCTGACGTTTGTTGCATACACTGTACGATTGCATACATTGTGTTTTATACACTAAATTGTGCTTTGTTTACACTATAAAAATACGTTGTCATTTCTTTATTACAATGATACAGTTTGTTGTTTTCTGACGTTTGTTGCATACACTGTACTGTACGTTGCATACACTATAAAAATACCTTGATGATTCTTTATGACAATGATAAAGTTTGCTTTCTAACATTCGTTGCATATACCATATTGTTCGCCGCACCCACTGTAAAAAAACCTTAATAGATTTTTTTTACAATTATAAAATTTATTGTTTTCTGACGCTCATTGTATACACTAAATTGTGCTTTGTATACACTAAATTGTGCTTTGTATACACTATAAAAATACGTTATCATTTCTTTATTACAAAGATAAAGTTTGTTGTTTTCTGACTTTCGGTGCATACACTTTATAAATACCTTATATTTCTTTATTGCAATGATAAAGTTTGTTTTCTAACGTTCGTTGCATATACTATATTGTTTCTTTACATACACTATAAAATAACTTGATATTTCTTTTTAGCAATGATAAAGTGTATTGTTTTCTAACGTTCGTCGCATACACTATAAAAATACATCTATATTCCTTTATTATAATGATTCAGTTTGTTGTTTTCTAACGTTCGTTGCATACACTATAAAAATACCTTGATGATTCTTTATTACAGTGATAAAGTTTGCTTTCTAACATTCGTTGTATACACTATATTGTTCGCTGCACACACTATAAAAATCCCTTGATAGTTTTTTTTTTACAATTATAAAATTTATTGCTTTCTGACGCTCATTGTATACACTAAATTGTGCTTTGTATACACTAAATTGTGCTTTGTATACACTAAATTGTGCTTTGTATACACTAAATTGTGCTTTGTATGCACTAAATTGTGCTTTGTATACACTATAAAAATACGTTATCATTTCTTTATTACAATGATAAAATTTGTTGTTTTCTGACTTTCGGTGCATACACTTTATAAATACCTTGATATTTCTTTATTATAATGATAAAGTTTGTTTTCTAACGTTCGTTGCATATACTATATTGTTTCTTTACATACACTATAAAAATAACTTGATATTTCTTTATAGCAATGATAAAGTGTATTGCTTTCTAACGTTCGTCGCATACACTATAAAAATACATCTATATTCCTTTGTTATAGTGATTCAGTTTGTTGTTTTCTAACGTTCGTTGCATACACTATAAAAATACCTTGATATGTATTTATTACAATGATAAAATTTGTTGCTTTCTGACGTTCGTTGTATACACTAAATTGTGCTTTGTATACACTATAAAAATACGTTGTCATGTCTGTATTACAATGATACAGTTTGTTGTTTTCTGACGTTTGTTGCATAGACTGTACTGTACGTTACATACACTATAAAAATACTTTGATGATTCTTTATTACAATGATAAAGTTTGTTTTCTAACATTCGTTGCATATACTATATTGTTCGTTTCACAGACTATAAAAATACCTTGATAGTTCTTTATTGTAATAATAAAATGTATTGTTTTCTGACTCTCGTTGTACACACTAAATTGTGCTTTGTATACACTATAAAAATACGTTATCATTTCTTTATTACAATGATAAAGTTTATTGTTTTCTGATTTTCGCTGCATACACTATATAAATACCTTGATATTTCTTTATTAGAATGATAAAATTTGTATTCTAACGTTCGTTGCATATACTATGTTGTTCGTTGCATATACTATATTGTTTCCTTGCATACACTATAAAAATACCTTGATATCTTTTATTACAATGATAAAGTGATAAAGTTTGTTTTCTGATAGAAAATACTTTCCGAAACTAAAAACCTTCAACAAGCGATTTACTACTGCAAAGTCAGTTTTAAAGATGTGGAGTTAATATTTTGAAGGTTTAAAATTAACTTTAGGGGACGAGCAGTTGTCTGCGAACAGAGGTAACTAAAACAACTAAAATAGTGGCTGATATAGAAAGTGGGTTAACCATTAAATACTTTATATTTAATCCTGTATGATGCGTTGCGTCGGTTTAAGAATACATACATATAAAATACATACAGTCAGTAACCCAGCTGAGATAAAGTCCGGTCGTCCAAACTGGGAGCAAGAAATTGATGAAAGATAATAATTTAAATGCAAGATCCTTTTGAAATACAGATAGTTTTCTTTTATAATGATTTAATTATTTCTATTTCTAGACACATTTAAAAAAAAATTATCATTATTACTAAAAGAACAATTTGCCAAATTTTTTAGCATTGTTCCCCCTATTGCGTTTGCTTGCCTGATTGGCTAAATGGGGTATTTGGGCCATAATAACCCATATTGAAAATTCATTATTGCGAACCTTCGCAGGATCGAACCCCCCTGTTATTATATAATTATATATTCGGAGCGCGACAGCACAGTGGTTAGCGCGCGGGAATTGCACTCAGACAGCATTGGTTCGATTCCCGCCACTACCAAAACAGCCGCCGTGTTCACGCGGAGTACGATCACGTTAAACACGTGGGTCCGTAAGTCCTTCCGAGAGGTTGATGGTAGGAGAAGGAGTTTACGGTCCCTGTGGATGCCTTCCCCACTGGGTTCCGGTCTAAATTGAGTGGAACTTCCCGGCCGTCCAAACAGATACCTTATACCTTTCTGGTAGGTCGGACGGTCTGGATCGAAGAAGAATTATATATTCATGCAAGACGCATTCGTCTATTTTTGCTGATATAATGTCTGCCCAATTATCCAAGACAATTTAATTTTATTCACCGGAACTCAAACGAAGCACATTTTGTATCATTTGGGTGGTCGCTGATCTGAACATTTGTTTGTAGCATTCATGAATATGTAGATATTGTTCCATTCATATACATCACTGCCTGCGTTTTTCGTCATCATGTCTTCAGTCAAGAATGCCTTCTATTGGTTGATTTATATCATATAGATCTTATATATCTGCGTCCGCCATCTTGCTGAATATATAGGATTTTTATTATTTCGAAAACGCATATGAAATTTCAAACAATTCGTCTGTTTAACTCGATTGATATCACTCTATTAGCGGAAAAGTATACTGGCAACTATTTTGAGAATGGTTGGCAATAACCACTGAACAATTTTATCCATTTAATTTTGATTAAACGTATAAAAAGGCATTGGCGTAATTGATAAGAGCTAACATTTTAAATTGTTTTTACTTTCCTTATATACATAGTATAATGTATAAGGAAAGTATTGTGACGGGGTCAAAAATTCGAATTCGAGTTTTCGACGGGAGAGCACGTTTCAAGCTTCCCTGATCGCGAATCGAATATTTTTGGGGTGATGTCTATGTGTGTGTATGTATGTGTGTATGTATGTGTGTGTGTGTGTGTGTGTGTGTGTGTATGTGTGTGAGTATGAGCCTGTGGAGACGATATCTCACGAACGAATGGAGCAATTCGAATGAAATTTAGGGCAAAAAGTATAATCCATAAATACTGGACTCCTATTATTTTTAAACACAATCAAATGTTCAGAACCCCCTAAACTTTCGAGTGAAATTTTGAAAAAATCATAAAAAATCCAAACCTTTAAAAAAGTACGCAAATAAATATTTGTTATGCAATTTTCCCATAGAAAACGATTGACATAAATTTTAGAACGCTAGCATGAACCGTTCTTGAGATATTGCACAATTTTCAAATAAATTTATCAAAAAATCCCATAAATTAAATAGAAATATTAACTATTGCGAAACACGTTCACTTTTCATATGTAACATCATGCGATAAATTGGGTGACATCAATCTCGTGGATCTAGCACGTTCCATTCATGAGAAAATACATATTGTAAAATACTTTTGTATTTGAACGTAAATAGTCTGCTATAAGAATAACATATGTCTCCGTCCATAACGCTTTGCGAGATTTAGGCGAGGAATTTGGCGGAATGTCGCCAACTTGGAGACATTTTTAAATGTTTCCAAATTAACGAAAATCTCGCCAAATGGGTAAAAATGGCGCTAAATCATTGAAAATGATGACTAATTGACGAAAATTTAATATCTTGGAAAGAATATAAGTATCTACTATAAGAATAACTTATTTTTTTTTACTGTAAGAGTAGTAAATCTATTGCATTATATAAGGAAAGTCATGTGCTGCCCTAATCAGATTTTTTTGTTTTCTCTTTAGTTCACATTCAAAACCAGAAAAATCTGGTGAAGTAGCGCATGTTATCGTATAGAAGTTATTGGCTTCTAAATAAAAAAATACCCATTTTAGGTGCATTTTTACAACATATCTTAAAATAATAATTTTTATTTTATGTATTTCAATATTCAAACAGTCGAATGGAAAAACACCTGATGTAGTCACCACATGAATTTCTCTACACAGTGCAGTGCCTTTACTTTTTTCACAGCAGAACATTGATGTACAAGATCCACACTCAATATTTTTGGCAATGAATCAATTTAACGTAATTCCTAAATAAGCAATTAATTATCCCAAATTGAATGACTTATCCATATTATCGTACAATATATGTAATTGGCATTTAAATGATATCCCGAGAAATTAATATCTATAGACGATCTCTGTGGCATCAAAATACGAAACTATTACAAAAAGTTACTTATATCGTGACTGGAAAGGACTAGATACCCAAAAATGGTGTTAACAGATTTATTGCAAAATATTGTATGGGGAAAGTGAACATATTTGGTGATAAATATAGCTCAAAAGGCTGATAAAGTAATAACACTAAATTAACTTCATTAAAAGCAGCATACAACACAAAAATAATAGTATAGAAGGCAAGAAAAAACTTTATTCGTCAGGATACACAAGAAGCTCGATGTTCACTCGTGAGAGCTTGATCGTCGATGAATGTAAGAACAGCAAACGTGATTAGAAGCGGGAAATGTTATTGACAACGATAAGATAAGAAAAAATAGGTAAAACCAAGGAGGAAGGAACAAGAGGAAGGACACTAGGAATGAAAGATAAAATATCATAGAGTCAAGTGAACGTTCGGCAAATGATTCACAGTACTTATGCAGTGAACTGCAAACATATCAGTCCCAGTAAATTTAAAACAACCACTATCCGGTTTCAGAAGCTGTATGTATTGACCAAACCCACGGTTTTTGTATCTGTTGTTTTTACCGCTGATTTGGTTGATTGGTCCGAAATTGGCAAGCGTGTAATATACTTGACGCGACAATCACCGATTTCTAGGATTCTGTAGATCAGCCCCCAAGAAGGCTAAATACTTCATTCTATTTTCTCTATAAAGTTGCCTCAAAACTGATAAAATCAAGTAAAAAGTATTACAATTAATTGGATATCACCCGAGATAAAACAATTTGAAAATTACGCGTTTTACAAACGTCGTTATGGCCACTTTTTCTTATGTGCTGACGAACCTACAACTTAAACTACTGAACAGATTTTAATGAATGACACAATTTTTAGACTATTCCTGTGGAAGGTATATACTTTTATTTTCAAAAGGTAACTTTGATTTAGAGTTTCAAAAATTGTAAAAAGATGAAACAATACTGATCGGCGATAGCGTAACAATTTACAATGCCAGCTATATCATTGTTACATAATAATGTTGATAACCATTTCTGCAAAAAGTATTGATATTTCACGAAAAAGTACTTCATGTTAAAAAGAGAAACTTCTTGTTAAGCATGAGAAACAAAAACATATTTCCAAATAAAGGTATGACATCTCAAAATGGTTTAATTCGCCAAAGCTGTACTTTCAGGTCTAGGGTGACCCTGTTACAGAATTCTAACCCCTCTTCAAATATTGGTTAAAATCTCTCAACAAGAGCTAAAATCTCTCAACAGGGGTTAAAATCTTTCAACAGAGGTTTGAATCCTTCAACAGGGGTTAAAAGTCTTCAACAGCGTATAAAATCCTCCAACAAGTGTTGAAATCCTTCGACATGGGTTAAAATCATTCAACAGAGATTAAAATATTTCACCTGAAAGTTTAAAAATTGCAAAAACATGAAAAAATACTGCTCTGCGATAAAGTAACAATTTGCAATGATAACTATATCATTATTACATAATAATGTTCATAACCTACATTGTTACATAATAATGTTCATAACCTACATTGTTACATAATAATGTTGATAACCTGCAAAAAGTATACATATTTCATGAAAAAAATGCAGTTTACGGTAAAAGAAAAAACTTCCTGCCAAGTTCAAGAAAAAAAAAACATATTTCCAAATAATGTTATGAAATCTCAAAATGATTTGAGGCACATAGGCTGTACTCTCAGGTCTAAGGCATCCTCTTAAAGAATTCTAACCTTTTTTCAAATATTGATTAAAATTTATCAACAGGGGATAAAATAATGCAGCAAGGGGTAAAATATTTCAACAGGGGTTAAAGTCTTTCAACTGAAGTTAAAATATTTCAACAAGTGTTAAAATTCTTCAACAAGTGTTAAAATCCTTCAACAGCGGTTAAAATATTTCAACAGGGTTTTAAATTTGTCACCTGAAAGTGCAGGTTTGGTTCTATTGGGACAGCGCGATAAACAAATTAAGATTTTATAAATTTCTTGTGAAGAAGAATTTGTTTCTTATACTTGGCGCGGATTTTTCTATTTTTTACCACAAAGCGGTCCTTTTTGTAATTTAGTGTATTGCGAAGAACGTAAATGCGCAGGACAATAAAAAGAAATCAAAATGAGCAATTTCAACCATTTAAAGTAATGAAATACTTAATATCAAGTTTCCTCTTATAAAACATAAATAAAACCCCCATATTCACTATTTTGTCATATTTCCGCATCAATTTACGAAGTTACTCTGTACGGAGTTCCAACGTCTAATGAAGCGTTTAATTATTTTTTCTCTCGAATTTAATTAGGAAGCCCAGAGGAGCGGAAAATATTTTGCACCAGCAGAATGTGATTACAATACATAAGCTTATTATCTTACTAATCGAATTTAACTCCGGAAATATGAAAGCAGTAGGAGGACCTGAGGTGTCTTTATTTATTGTTTGCTCGAAAGATAAAATTTTCGTTTCTCTTAAGATTGATTTTCGTAATCGCAGTTAATTTGCATTGCATTAATATATCTTTATTTAAAAATTCTGATGTGGGCAGCACATGACTTTCCTTATATAATGCAATGAATTTACAACTTCTACAGTAAGAAAAATATATTATTTTTATAGTAGTTATTTGTATTCTTTCCAAGATACTGAATTTTCGTCAATGAGTCGTCATTTTTCATGTCGTCATCATCAATGACTCCTCTTGATTTAGCGTCATTTTTATCCATTTGGCGACATTTTCGTTAATTTAGTAACATTTAAAAAAGTCGCCTAGTTGGCGACATTGCACCAAATTTGTCGCCAAAATATCGCAAAGTATTATGGACAAAAAAATAAGTTATTCTTACATCAGATAAATGACTATTGGAGTTCAAATACAAAAGTATTACTCAAACAATCTTTTTCATGAATGGATAACGAGCTAGATCCACGAGAATGATGTCACACAATTTATCGCATGGTATTACATATGAAAAGTGAACATGTTTCTCACCAGGAAATATTTTTTTATTTTATATGACTCTTTGATATTTTTTTGAAAAATGTGCAATATCTTGAGAACGGTTCATGTTCATGCAAATCGTTTTCTAATGAAAAATTACGTAAGAAATGTCTATTTGCGTAACTTCATTAGCGGTTTTGATTTTTTGACGATTTTTTCAAAATTTCACTCGAAAATTTATGTGGGTTCTGAACATTCGGTTGCGTATAAAAAACAATAGGCTTCCAGTGTTTATGGTTTGTGATTTATGTACCAAATTTCATTCGAATCGGTCCATTCGTTCGTCAATTATCGTCTCCACAGACTCACTGACACACACACACACACACACACGCACACACACAGACATCACTTTAAAAATGTTCGATTCGTGACCAGGACTGCTTGAAACGTGCTCTCCCGTCAAAAACTGGAATTCGAATTTTCGACCCCGTCAGAATACTTTCTTTATACATTATGTATATAAGGAAAGTAAAAATACTAACCCCGGTGTCTTGTTCCTTCCCTTGCATAATAGTTTTCCATATCGTTTAATTTCATTTCTGTTACAATTAATGAAATTAAATTCTTTGTATCAAAAATAGTGAAAAAAATGCTTTATGAGGTTTAATTTGAAAATTTTTGCACTTTGATAAAATTTTGCCAACAAATTAATAAAGATAATTAATTGGATACATGGAGCTGATTGGTTTTAATATGTATTGCAACTACTTATCCTTTGTAATCGGGGGTGTACGCTTAGGATGCAAGAATGGGTCCAAATTTCTTGATAACTAACACGTTTAGTTACAAGAACAGCGTAAACAGGAACCGAACATTATACAGCAAATAGCTCGATTACTATCTGACAAGTTCACTAAACAACTGTAAAGGCAGTAATACAATAAATCAATGATCCATCCATTTCACAAAACAGCGGATACAATTATCAAAACATTGACGTATGTTACAGTTCAATGTAGCTCGTATCACTCCAAATACTCACCAACTGAGTGATGACTCTGTTGTGATACAACCATTCAAAAGACCTAATTAAAGAATAATATAATCAATTGAACGATCATATCCCAACACCTGATTGGTCGGACACTCACATACAATTAAAAGGGGAAATTAATTAATTAAAAGTTAGTTACTTAATGGAAGGGGATCGTATAGTGGGAAATAGAATTTTGAATATCAATAATAATTGTGTTGTGTTAATTTAAATATTAAACCATACTTGTATGTGAGCGCCTAAAATTTACCTTATCTGTAGGTTGATCTCATTTTTCTTTTTAATGTTGCAATCTGTTCCTGCACCATGATCAGAATTATAAGTTGATTTAAAGTTCTTTATGTGAAATGTCTCACAATCAATAGGATGTGTAAAGTCACAAGTTCCATAATGATAATTATCACATATTAGGACACCTTTTCTGCTAAGCTCCAGATCTCACAATGATGATGACCACATCAAGAGCCCCTTTTCTACTACACTTAAAGTTCAAACTCACTTTGCAGAATTAAAATGAAATATTAGCAGGGCACAATTCCAAAAAAGTAAATTGATAAACTGCACACAGGAATACCAATATGCACTTTGCTGTTGTAATATATTTCTCAATGTATAAATCAGATGCTAAAATATTTTAATCTTCATGATGACTTATTAACTCTTTTCTATATTTTGAAAGCAAATCATTTTGAATAATCCACAAAAGGCAGATGAAAGAAGGTTATAATAATTATGTCGAATCAATAACCAACATGTCGATTACTCCATAATTCAAATTTGCATATTAATAGACAATAAATGAATTTCACTGAAATTGTCCATAGAGGCAAAATGCTGCTGTCAAACTGGGAAATAAATATAATTTCTTCAACTTGACTCAATAATTTAATAATGATAATCACTGAAGTATTTGATGTAGTAATCAATTACAAGAAATCCACTTGACATATGATTTTCACAGGAAATAAATCCAATAATTTTATACTTGATTCTTAAACAGCATTACCAAACAAATATATATTGATTTTTTACAGTACTTAATCAGATAGATTTCATTTTACAGTAGATTGCATTTTACAATACTTAAAGTTCACATAAAGAACAAAATGGTGCAAAAGGAAGCACGAGGCACCCCCCCCCCCCCAAAGGGGAGACCTCACCTATATCACCTTCACACTCCAACCAAAATCGAGAGAAGAGAGCGAGTCAGCGCTTTTTGCACACAGGAAGAAAATTCCCGCCTAAAACCGGACGTTGCCACACCAGATAAAACAAACTCCTGTTCAATCAGGGAGGTCAAAAATGAGACAGAAGAAAACAAGTTTCCGTATCTCGTCTGAAACGAGATCTTACCAATTGAAAAGGTGTGCGCGTATGCAGTCATTTTTAAAAAGGACGTACACTGTACGAATAAAAACATGAACTGATAGCAGCACATTATAATTAAAGTTAATAAAAGACTCAATTGGTCTATTAATGGATATATAAAATAAAAACAATTTTGAATAGAATAATTTGGAATAATAAATTAAATAAAAATATAATATTTAATGATTTATAAAAAAATGTTAATTTAGAATAATAAAATAAAGTGTTGTGACGTGTCACAACATTACAACTCCTCACTAAAAAAAAGAGAAAAAAAAAAGAATTTAACCTTACAGTAAAAAAAATTCTGAAAATTTCATAAAAGATGTCAAAATCTGACAAATGCCTGATACAACATACATAAAAAATATTTCTCAATAACAAACACAATCTTGCATATCATTGAATGATTAGAATAACAATAAAAGCTTAAAATGAGTGTGAATTGCATGTAAGCAATCTGTGATGAATGAATAACAAAGTGTCTGTAAATGAATACACAAGTTTCAAAATTATCCCGAGACAAGTATGATATTAAATATGTAATCAAATGAGTACAATCAACAATGTATATAGATAAGTAAAGAACTTTTTTGTTTTCGATATGAGTGCATATAAAAATTTTAGTACAGTTGCAAGATATAAAATTTTAATTGAATTTTATCACATAAAAAGAATTAAATACCACCATTAAAGTAAAAAAATTGCCATCACTACAAATAATATTATTAACTACCACAAAAAAATCCTAAAAATTTTTCTAAATTTCAATTAAAAACAAATAAAATTTCGAATAAAGATGAAGAATGAATTCCATAAAAATTTTAACTTCAATGAACTACAATAAATTTGACCTAAATGAACTAGAATCCAAAATTTGGACAATTCGTAAAACAAGAATCACAAATGAACTTAATAAATTCAATAGAATATAAAAAAAAATATTTTAAATTCTAAGTCTCTGAGAATAATTAACAATATTTGAACCATAAAATAATCATACCATAAGTCAACCAAAACAATGAATGCAAAATGCAAAAATAAAATCCTCAATAATATAAAAATGAAATTCAAAACTCAATACAAAATTTAAATAAATCAAAATCTTCCAATGAAGTTCAAGTAAGAATAAATGAATTACAAGAAAAATAAACAATTACTATAAATTAACCAAAATTTCCAAATACTCGATTCATAAAAAAAAATTTCAAAACTGAACTGTTTTACCAAAACAAAATAATAAAATTCTCAATTGAAATGAAAATATCAATGTAAAGAATCCTATTTATCAATGAATTAATTATAAATAAAATAAAATCCTATCAATAAAATGAAATTTTATCAATAAATGAAATTCCATGAATCAATGAATTATATTAACAAATGAAATATCTCAATAAAATGAAATTTTAAGAAAATGTTACCAAAATTCAGACTTCCTCAACAGAAATCAATGAAAAACCGAGACACTTCTAAGGCTGTACTGCTTGATCAGGGCAGAAAAGACCAAAGAAACTGCTCCCCTCATGAGTTGAAAACAGACTATCTCAATTCTCCATCAATCCATCAAGAAAACTAAGACAGACAACATATTCTGTGCCAAAATTCCAACACTTGAATCCTCGAGCAATATGTTGCTGAAACTATAATAAATTTAAAAACAAAATCAGTACAATCAAATTTTAACCTCAGAAACCTGAAAATAAACTATTTGAAAATAAACAAACCATTAATAAATTTGAATCATAAAAATGAAAATATTCAACAATGTAAAATGAATTTCAAACAAAAATGAATAAAAAAAATTTTGAAATCAAAAGTCACACATATTCACATATTCGAATAAAACTGCAGGTAGAGAATAAAGATTATGTGATTAATTACAAAAAGATTATGTCTTATGAGGAATAAAGACAATAATACCAAATTTGCAATTAAAGACTGATAAGAGAGAATGAAATAAACAGCTGAGATGTATTCTAATATTTCTAAAAAAAACTTAACGGAGATGCTATCAAGATTTTCAATCAGAAATATAAATACTGAAATATTGAGAACGGGTCGGAGCTATAAATGAGCCCTAGCAAAAATTTGATGATATGGATGAATCATCAAATGCAATTAAAAAAAAGATAGAGTCGGAAGATACCCACATATGTTCAATGAAAACCAGACATTACAATTGAATAAAATTACCAATTTGAAATTCTTTTAAAATTTTCTTTCAAAATACAATAAATAACCAAAATAAATGTAAGAAGTTCAGAGCTTAATGCTAAATTTTCTGAAAAATGCTTATAAAGAAAAATTTCCACTAAGAAGTTTTGAATAACCTGTAAATAAAATTCATAAAATAAATTATATTAAATTATCAAAATTCTAAAGTTCTTCATCATATAAAAAAATGTACTTATTTTCTATTTAACACAAAATTTAACTCAATTCTTCAATATATAAAAAAACAATTGCTTTCAGCAATACTAAAAGTTTAATTTATCAAAGTAATTTGTTTCGGTGGTAAGTTTTAAAATTAATGCAAGGAAAAATATAAAAATAAACATAATCAAAACCCTATCTCATATAATAATCTAATTCGAGTTCTGCCATATTCAACAAACATAATATAAACAATACAATTTTCAATCAATTTTATCCCATTTTACTAAATATTTTGAAGTTTTATGAACTTCGATACTAAAACAACACAATAACAACATTATTAGGAGTCTATGCTCCATGGGATTATTAGGCCATTATTAATTCATACATATATATATTTTTAATTATAATTTTAAATGTCACTTTTTGGACATATAGGCCTCTCATAATTTAAATAAACTTCAATCATATGTAAATAAGCACTCGATTTAATAGAAATATTCCTTGCCAGAAAATTTACTTTTAATTTACATAAATTTTAAATTAAACAAAAAAAATCTGCGACAAACTGCAACTGTACCTATCCAAAATGTTACTCCGAATTTTTAAATTATGCAAATAAAATCAATAAAAGTTTACAAAATAAATATTTTGAAACATTGAATTTAATCTTATTTTATAAAAAACACCAAACAATTTCAACAGCTTTTGACCTAAATTTTTGTAAACAATATTTAGATTAATTATTTTAAATTAATATTTTAAATTAACTGAGATTAATTATTTTAGAATAACTTTTAATACTGTTTGTTTTAAGCATTAACATTGATTGCTACACTTTTAATTTAGCCAATTTAAAATTAATTTTAGATTACTTTTTAATTTTTAAATTTAAAGAACATATAAATACAATTATAACACAAAATTTTCATATCTAGAATAATAATAATGCAAAAAGAATATCAGTTATGATTTATAAACTGATCATACATGTGAAACAATAACTGTGATTATGAATACTCTCAAAATAAGCATTTGTTTATTGCTTCACTCTCTGATTGAGAGTGAAATGCAATAAGAGCAAAAAAAAGCACTAGCATTAATTTTTGTTATTGAAATTACATGAATAAGAATTTCCAAAAAACAATTGCCGCTCATTATATTTGAAGTTAAATCACAATAAAATACAATTTTTGTAGCAAACATGAATAATTTTACTACCATTGTAAAAAAAAATGAAAATACATGTCTGTAGCAAAATAAATATTTACTACTATTATAATTAAAACATGAATAAATACAATTTAAACACTTCATAATTATTTATACCTATTTTATTTTTTATATTTAATAGTTTAGTATTTTTTTTAAAATTCTATTGTTATTGCAGAAAAAAAAAAAAATTTTTTTTAGCAAATTATTATTTTAGTTTATTTTGCTCAATAGATTCAACAAATAGACCAAAATGTGGTGAGATCTCAAATCTCCACAAAAAAAAACAAAAAAGAGAGCAATTTTCTTCAAAATTGAGCAAAGTAAATTTAGAACCAATTTATACAATTGAAGTCCAGCTTCAAAAGATAAATTAAAAATATATATACAGTTTGAATTTCGAATATCTAAAGATATAAAGTTTATCAAAATAAAATTTTCATTACCAATCCTAACCCTTTATAAATAAAACAGTTTGATTTTAGCCACAAAAAATCAAGAATGACATTAAAATTTTTTTTTGAGTTGTTAAGGTATAAAATATATAAATTAAAAACTTATATAATACAATACTGAACACATTATATAAATAAAACTAATCACAAAAAAAAATTATTGATGCTTAAAATAATAAATATCAATTTTCAAATTTTATCAAATCAAGAATTATGCACCATTCAAAAGTTTAGTTAAATCTTATATTTCAAATACATTAAAATAAAATTTTTACTATCAATTTATGTAAAACTTTAAATTTGACAATAAGAAGCATATTTCTAGTTTAAAACAAAATTATTGACATCAATAAAATCAAAATGTGTAATTAAATAAACATAATATCAATTTAAAAAATATACATTGACCAAAATAAAATATTAAAACACTGTGCGAATGTCAATTATATTAAATTATCATTATTTTTTTTTTTTTTTTATTAATCAAAATTATTTATCAATTCTAAATTTCAAAATTTATTCAAATATATAATTATCACCGCTAAAAATCACGGCGCCAAAAATATATAACCAGATGTTGTGATACAACCATTCAAAAGACCTAATTAAAGAATAATATAATCAATTGAACGATCATATCCCAACACCTGATTGGTCGGACACTCACATACAATTAAAAGGGGAAATTAATTAATTAAAAGTTAGTTACTTAATGGAAGGGGATCGTATAGTGGGAAATAGAATTTTGAATATCAATAATAATTGTGTTGTGTTAATTTAAATATTAAACCATACTTGTATGTGAGCACCTAAAATTTACCTTAATGTTTAATTAAAATTTACCTTAAAATTTACCTAAAATTTACCTTAATTTACCTTAATTTAATAATGATAATCACTGAAGTATTTGATGTAGTAATCAATTACAAGAAATCCACTTGACATATGATTTTCACAGGAAATAAATCCAATAATTTTATACTTGATTCTTAAACAGCATTACCAAACAAATATATATTGATTTTTTACAGTACTTAATCAGATAGATTTCATTTTACAGTAGATTGCATTTTACAATACTTAAAGTTCACATAAAGAACAAAATGGTGCAAAAGGAAGCACGAGGCACCCCCCCCCCCCTCAAAGGGGAGACCTCACCTATATCACCTTCACACTCCAACCAAAATCGAGAGAAGAGAGCGAGTCAGCGCTTTTTGCACACAGGAAGAAAATTCCCGCCTAAAACCGGACGTTGCCACACCAGATAAAACAAACTCCTGTTCAATCAGGGAGGTCAAAAATGAGACAGAAGAAAACAAGTTTCCGTATCTCGTCTGAAACGAGATCTTACCAATTGAAAAGGTGTGCGCGTATGCAGTCATTTTTAAAAAGGACGTACACTGTACGAATAAAAACATGAACTGATAGCAGCACATTATAATTAAAGTTAATAAAAGAGTCAATTGGTCTATTAATGGATATATAAAATAAAAACAATTTTGAATAGAATAATTTGGAATAATAAATTAAATAAAAATATAATATTTAATGATTTATAAAAAAATGTTAATTTAGAATAATAAAATAAAGTGTTGTGACGTGTCACAACAGACTCCTTTGAAAAACTCTCTGTAGAAACTTCTATAAATATCCTATATTTCGTAGATTATTCGTTAATTCGAAGTGCTTCTCGAGCCTTCAAAAGTCGCCAAATGTCGATAAATTGACGATAAATAAAAAGATCTGGCAACTCCTTCGAATTTCAGTACAGGGCAACCCTACATTCGCGTCGTAGAAAGCGTAGAACAGCTCCTCTATATACGAGCTGACTCATGAAGCATATTGAAGCCCACCCTAGATAGATGCGCTATCCATTAGCATTAGCTATATTCGTATTTTCACTTTAGGAAGTATAATTGAAATAATTATAGGTGGTTGTTCTACACCGAACAGCTCTAATCATTCTAGAATGGGTTTTAGGCTATTTCGTTTTCCTAAAAGCGAAGAAAGAAGAAAACAATGGCTAATAAATAATTGGATACCCGGTACTAGAGCATACTTGTGCGAGCTAAGTTCCATAATATTCTAATTGAAACATCTTTTTTTATATAAAGTATTTATTTTAAACACTTATTTTATAATTTCTGTAACTGTAGTATGGAATCCTATGGGCTTCAATATGCTTGATAAGTCAGCCTGTAGTAGAGGAGCTCTAGTTACCTGTGCGGGTATTTTCTCCATCTGGTTTTAAAAAAAACAAGAACGATCAATCATGCTTAAAGCATTGATTATGAAACACTTTCCAACTTCAATGCAATTTTATTTAAACATGTCTAAAATGCAATACATTCCTCGGTAATATTTTAAAACTTATCACAATACTACATTAATTTATTATATTTGAAACCTTAAACCTTCATAAAAAAAAATTAACTTCACTCAAATGACGGCATTAAAGTATAAATTACCTGGTTTAAACTTCTCTAAAATGCGATACATTCCTCGGTAATAATTTTAGAATTGTCATAATACTACGATAATTTATTATATTTGAAAACTTCATCGAAAACAACTGAAATCCATTCAAATGACGTCATAGAAATAATAACACGCCTGGCTCTCTCTATAAAAGCAACATTTCATTCATAAATAATTCCCCCATTCATGTCATTCATCACAATACTATAATAATTTATTTTATTTAAAAATTAAGACCATGGAGCTACAAGTAATTAAACTATATGCGTAAAACTTCATCGAAAAATATCGTCCTTCTCTTTCTAAAATCAATGAATATTTCATTCATATCAGCTAAGCAGACTCCATGGACTAAATGATTTTGTGTTAAAGAATTACAGCAATTCTAATACAACTCATTCCACATATTTTGCTATTTATATTTTACATAAGAGGATACATAGGGCTCAATGTATTTCATTTTTTCAACCCGGGTTCAATCCAAAACTAATTGGGTGATATTATTCATTTGTATTCCCATAGGTCCTACAGACCGTCTGAACAACATACTAAAATTTCATTTTGATTAAGTCATTTTAACGGCAGATATCGTGCTAACGGACAGACAGACAGACAGACAGACAGAATGAACAAAGTCATAAACACTTTTCAACTTTGTTGTAAAGTGTTAAAAAGACTACAGTGAAGGAATTTTTCACGTTCATAACAATATAACTTGAACATTAACCAGCATACTTAATAACGGAGTAAATCTTAGCATATCCATTTGATAGAGGTACACAACCCAACATCATGAAGAAATTTACGTAGAAGCCAACATATGGTGGTAATGATGTGTAATCTTTATTTTTGATGGAACTGTAAAAAATTTTAATCTCTGTATACTTATTTCATCCAGCCATACGAAATTTCAGAAAAATGCAAGTGACATCTTCAGAAACGGAAATAGAAATCTCTAGTAAATCTTTTAACCCAAATTTATGTCGTAACCCATTTGTAAATTTATGCTGAATCCATATCAATCGTTATCTAAGCTCCATTTATAGTCGATCCTGAAAAATATATTTTTTAAAGAAAATGTCGTTTTTTTAAAATGGTATCTGGAGAACCGAAACCGGAAATTCTTACCGAGTTCATTTGCCACCTCCAGAATTTAATTCCAAATCCATATCGTTTATACCATTATCTCTATTTATATCCAAACCTGTGAAAAAGATGTTTCAAAGACAATTTAGAAAAATATGTTTCAAAGAAAATTCAGAAGAATCAGAAGTAGAGAAAGAAAATGAAGTGGAAAAAGAAACGAAATTAAAAATTATTAGTGAACTACCATACCTTCTCTAAAATTTGGTGTTGAATTCATATAAGTTATTATCTAAACTATATGTTATACCAATCTTGAGAAGTAGCGGAGACCGGGGTAAGACGACGATGTTAAAGAATTTGATTTCTTTTAATTCATAAAATTTATAATACATATTTTTTGCAACATAAATAAATTCTTCATACGTTAATAATACATTATTAATAAAAACAAGAAAGATCAATCATGCTTAAAGCATTGATTATGAAACACTTTCCAACTTCAATGCAATTTTATTAAAATTTCTCTGAAATGCAATACATTCCTTGGTAATATTTTAAAATTTATCACAATACTACATTAATTTATTATATTTGAAAACTTAAACCTTCATTAAGAAAAATAAATTTCATTCAAATAACGGCATTGAAATATAAATTGCCTGGTTTAAGCATCTCTAAAATGCGATACATTCCTCGGTAATATTTTAAAAATTATCATAATATTACGATAATTTGTTATATTTGAAAATTTCATCGAAAACAACTGAAATTCATTCAAATGACGTCATAGAAAAAATAACACGTCTGGCTCTCTCTATAAAAACAGCATTTCATTCATAACATTTTCTCATTCATTTCATTCATCACAATACTATAATAGTTTATTTTATTTAAAAATTAAGACCATGGAGCTACAAGTTATTAAACTCTATGCTTAAAACTTCATCGAAAAAATCGTTCTTCTGTCTGTAAAATCAATTAATATTTCATTCATATCAGCTATGCAGACTCCATGAGCTACATAATTTTGCGTTAAAAAATACAGCATTTCTTATAGAACTCATTCTACATATTTTGCTATTTACATTTTACATAAGAGGAAAATAGACTTCGGTGTAGAAATAATCAAATTTGGATGATCATTTAAACTCAAATATATTGCAATTGAGTTGTTTCAGTATGTAGATGCACAGAATTTAAGCAAACATAAAGCGGTTTTAGAAAGGATACAACACTCAACATGAATTAAAAAGAACTTTAAAAATTAAGATTTTGACACAAGATGGATGCCATATTTCATTTTGAAGTGGGTCACATGATCTTTTCACATCATGGTCACCTGATCGCTTCATATAAGAGGTGCAAACATTATTTTAATTTTAATTTAAAAAACTACTGAATATATTTTGCTGATTTTTTTTATATATTTTGTGGAACAATTTGAATATTACCTAAAATTTTCGAAGCAATTTGTGAATTTTAAATCCGCTTAAAAAATGTTTGAAAAATTAGGTCCCATAGGGTTCAATGTATTTCATTTTTTCAACCCGGGTTCAATCCAAAACTAATTGGGTGGTATTATTAATTTATATTCCCGTAGGTCCTGCAGACCGTCTGAACAACATACTAATATTTCATTTTGATTAATTCATTTTTACGGCAGTTATCGTGCTAACTGGCGGACAGACAGAGAGACAGACAGAATGAGCAAAGTTATACACACTTTTCAACTTTGTTGTAAAGTGTTAAAAAATATATCGGATAATCTCCTAAATTAAACAAAACAAAAACATGTTTTTAAATATTGTACAAAAAAATCATCTTGCCCCATTGCTGGGGCAAATTGACTTTCAATACGGGGCAAGATGACAACTCGCAAATGTTGATCGAACAAGATTTTTGAGGTATTTAAAAAACGAGAAAAACACTAACAGAGTTTAAAGGTGTGCAGAAATTCAGTTTAAATTTCAGTAAATTCTGACTTTTGGGATATCCTCCAGAAAGAAAAAAGAGATATATTATATAATAAATATCTTTCCGAAAGCTTAAATATTTTGTATATAAAAAGAGTTTCATATTTTAAAATAAATTTGGTAGATAACAGTTTTTCAATTTTTTTTTTAATTTTATATAACTCTTCATGATATACTAATTTGATGGTATTTTTAATGCAGTTTCCTACGTCCTAGAGAGTTAAAATTTGGTACACAGCTTAAATTTGTTGAACATTTTATTCTACAAAAATTTGGTGGATCTTTAAATATAGATCCTACATTTTTTCGAAATGGCCTGCAAATAATCCTCGTTCACGTCTATAAATCATTGTTGTAATATTGTTAAAAATTCTGATGTGGGCAGCACATGTCTTTCCCTGCAGACTCATATTCGTGTTCTCTTTATTTCTTCAATAATAATTTGAGTTTATCTGCACAAAATAACAGCCATAAGTATTTTAAATGATATTGAATTTGCACGTTAAACTGGAATTTGGTTCTTATTTGATAGCTGGACTTGTTGTCAAAGGTGACATAGCGGAAACGCGAAAAAACTAGAATATCTCAAGAACGGCTAGTCCTAGAGTAATGGGGTTAGTCCTATTCTTTTTGTTGTCACAAATGACATATAAAATAGGAATTTAATTGATATAATTGAGCACACGTAGTCTTTTATTTTTATATTTAGCGCTTTTTGCGGGCCATTTCGCAAAAATAGCACGTTCCTTTTCCCGAATCGTACAAGAATAACTTACAAATGATTTATATACCAAATTTTGTTAAATTGGTATATATATCACTTGTAGGTTATTGAAATTTTATACACCAAATTTTGTTAAATTTGTTCCATTAGTTTTTAGCTAGAATGGATAAAGGCCATTTCTGCCGGCCATTTCGCAAAGAAGGCAGATTCATTTATTACGAATCGTACTATAATCTAATGAACATGAGGGTTTCCCACAAAAAACATACCTATCAAATTATATGAAATTTGGTCCTTTAGTTTTTCAATTAGAGTGGATGTAATATCCTCACAGACACACAGAAACACACACAGATACACCCTTACACAGAGACGTCTTCCTAAAAATAGTTTTTCGTGTTCTAGAAGTCCCAAAACGTGTAGATCCTTCGAAAATTCGAGTTCCGATCTTCGGCACGATACCAATACTTTGAATACATACACACACACATATATTATCTGTGTATCTGTGTATTATCTGTGTATCTAAATTCCGTGCCTACGCAATTACAATAGTTGTGGTTTTAAATGATCCCTAAACTTTTATTATTTCTTCAACGAAGCCTAATTTAACTTATGCAGAATGCAAATATCTCAAGCGATTGTAAGGTGAGTTACATAAGAATTGTTGAATTTTTTTCACACAAAATTATTTAGCTCTGGAGTCTGGAATACAAGTTATATGAATGACATATTCATTGATTTTTCATAGGGAATCAGATGATTTATATTTCTATACAGTTTTAAATATTTAAGTATAATAAATTACTGTAGTACTGTGATAATGTAGAATATATCACCACTGAATGTAGCACATTTAAAAAAATTTTAAATGAAATTGCATTTCAGTTGGAAAGTGTTTCATAATCAATGCTTATGCATGATTGATCTTTCTTGTTTCAATTTCAACCTTTGAATTTTGTTTCTCAAGCAACAAATTTCTTATTAGTGAACTTGTTAAAACACTGGTTGACATTTTTCTTTTTTTTTTTTAACACTTTACAACAAAGTTGAAAAGTGTTTATGACTTTATTTATTCTGTCTGTCTGTCTGTCTGTCCGTTAGCACGATAACTGTCGTAAAAATGACTTAATCAAAATGAAATTTGAGTAGGTTGTTCAAACGGTTTGTAGGACCTATGGGAATATAAATGAATAATATCACCCAATTAGTTTTGGATTGAACTCGGGTTGAAAAAATGAAATACATTGAACCTTATGGGACCTAATTTTTCAAACATTTTTTAAGCGGATTTAAAATTCACAAATCGCTTCGAAAATTTTAGGTAATATTCAAATTATTTCATAAAATATATATAAAAAATTTCAGCAAAATATACTCAGCAGTTTTGTAAATGAAAATTAAAATAATAATTACACTTCTTATATGAATCGATCACATAACCATTATATGGAAAGATCACGCGACCTACTTCAAAATGAAATATGGCATCCATCTTGTATCAAAGTCATGATTTTTAAAGTTTTTGAAATTCATATTGAATGTTGCATCCGTCGTAAAACCGCTTTATTTTTGCTTAAATTCGGTGCATCTACATATTGAAACAACGCAATTACAAGTTTCAATGATCATCCAAATTTGATTATTTCTACAACGAAGCCTATTTTTCACTTATGTGAAAAGTAAACAACAAAATATGTAGAATGAGTTGTATAAGAATTGCTGTATTGCTTTAACACAAAATTGTTTAACTCATGGAGTCTGCATAGCTGATATGAATGAAATATTTATTGATTTTACAAAGAGAAGGACGATTTTTTTCGATGAAGTTTTAAGCATAGAGTTTAATTTTTTGTAGCTCCATGGTCCTATGTTTTAAAATAAAATACATTATTTTAGTACTGTGATGAATGAAAAGAATGGGAAAATGTTATGAATGAAATGCTGCTTTTATAGAGAGAGCCAGGCGTGTTATTTTTTCTATGACGTCATTTGAATGAATGCCAGTGGTTTTCGATGAAGTTTACAAATATAATAAATTATTGTAATATTATGATAATTTTAAAAATATTACCGAGGGATGTATCGCATTTTAGAGATGTTTAAACCAGGCAATTTATATTTCAATGCCGTCATTTGAATGTTCTTTTATTTCGCTGAAGGTTTAAGTTTTCAAATATAATAAATTAATGTAAAATTATGATAAGTTTTAAAATATTAACGAGGCATGCATTGCATTTTAGAGATGTTTAAATAAAATTGCATGGAAATTGGAAAGTGTTTCATAATCAGTGCTTTAAACATGATTGATCTTTCTTGTTTCTTGATCTTTTAACCTGTTGTAAGAGTTTAAAGTTAAATATTGATGGAAGAGGGGAGCATCTTGATCCCGGAATTCGTTCACATTTGGATTATCTACACTTTCAGTGTTGATAACACTTAAAGCATAGGCACCTAAAGAAATAGGCGTGCTTTCCTTTGTGGAAGATGACGAACTTCGTCGTCTTGCTCCACAGAACTTTGTCATCTTGCCCCGCAGAACTTTGTCATCTTGTCCCGAGTGACTAAAAGAAACAACACGGCTGGTATACAATAAACTATGCATCAGATTAAAACTATGATAGATTAACTGAGTATTTAATACTACAAAGTTGAACTATACATTCTAGCAGAATTTTATGAATTACCTTTAAGTAGTTCAAGCTTATTTATTACAAATCGAAAATAGTTTCACGGCCTTTAATAAAGTTTGACTAAGAATATAAATTGACAAGTAGCAAGAATGGGGCCTTCCGCATGCGATTAGTTGGTCTGATACAGGGGATTGTACCTATTCTCGTCAAGTGCTGTCACCTAAGAATAAAATCGTTAAAACTGTTATTCGTCATTTTGCCCAGCTCGTCATCTTAGCCCGGTCTCCCCTAGATCTTTCAAGTAAAATGAAATTTTTTTAATTGGAAACGGAAAATGAACCGGAAATGGAAATATTTAGCGAATCCCCATTTTTCTCCGATACTTATTGCGGGATGCACATCAGTCGTTTTTTAATCTCTGTCTATAGCAAATCTTGGATGTTTCAGATATACACTTGCAGTAAAAGCAATAGTATGGCAAAATTGTCACCCAATGACATCTGTAACTTCAATCATTTAAAACAATGGACAGCTTCACATTATGTTTTTACTTTCTTTATATATAATAATGTATAAGAAAAGTATTGTGACGGGGTCGAAAATTCGAATTCGATTGACATAAAATTCGAATTCGAGTTTTCGACGGGAGAGCATGTTTCAAGCATCCCTGATCACGAATCGAACATTTTTGAAGTGATGTCTGTGTGTGTGTGTGCGTCAGTGAGTATGTAGAGACGTTATCTCACGAACAAATAGAGCGATTCGAATGCAATTTGGTACAAAAATCACAATCCGTGAATACTGTAAGCCTATTGTTTTTATACGTAATCGAATGTTCAGAACCTCCCTAAACTTTCGAGTGAAATTTTGAAAAAATCGTCAAAAAATAATGACCTCTGATAAAGTTACGCAAATAGACATTTCCTATATAATTTTTCATTAAAAAACGATTGACATAAATTTTAGAACGCTAGCATGAACCGTTCACGAGATATTGTGCATTTAAAAAAAATATCAAAAAATCCTAGAAATTAAAAAAATATATTAACTGTTGAGAAACATGTTCACCTTTCATATATAATATCATGCAATAAATTTGGTGACATCTATCTCGTGGATTTAGCTCGCTCCATTCATGAAAAAGATACTTTGAGTAATACTTTTGTATTGAACGCCAATAATCATTTATCTGCTGTAAGAATAACTTATTTCTCCGTCCATAACGCTTGGTGAGATTTTGGCGACGAATTTGGTGGAATGTCGCCAACTTGACGAATTTCTTAAATGTCTTGCCTAAGTCACCAAAATCTCGCCAAATGGATAAAAATGACGCTAAATCAGTGCAAATGACGACTCATTGACGAAAATTCAATATCTTGGAAGTAATTTAAATGTCTACTATAAGAATAATCTATTTTTTTTTACTGTAAAAGTAGTAAATTCATTGCATTATATAAGGAAAGTCATGTGCTGCCCACATCAGATTTTTTTTTAGAAAATCTGAATGAAAAAACCATATTTACAAATTTGTCTTAATTCCGAAGCAATCTTCAAAGTCACTATGTAGAGTTTTAACGTGTAATGAAGCGTTTAAATATTTTTTCTCTTGAATTTAATTACAGAGCCCGAAGGAGAGGAAAAGGTTTGCTTCCCAGCAGATTGTGATTACAATGCTTTAAGTTTATTATCTCATTAATCGAATTATCTCTAAGAGTATGGAAGACGTAGGAAGACCTGAAGCATCTTTGTTTATTGTTTACTTGAAAGAAACATTTTTGTTTTTCTTATGATTGATTTTCATAATCACAGCTGATTTGCATTGAGTTAATGCATCTCTATTTGAAAAAATCTGCAATAAGTGCCCAGTAATTTACTCGTATAATTATTTTAAATATCGTTTAATACCATTTGCATCGCAAGTAGTATTCACAAAGTGAAAATTAACGGAAGGGTAGCTCAATTCGATGTTCTCATATCAGAATTTTGACGTAGCTTTTATCTTTAAAAAATATCCGAAAAATTTCTATCATTGGTATAATTGATCACAATTATTGCATGTTGCCCTTCATGTTAAAGGGCTTGGGAAAAATCTCTGGATTAATGCCAAGTTCGACATACACCTTTTCGGGTGGGTGGGGTACTTTGCCTTCCCCATGTGGGGGGCTTATGACGTCAAGAACACAAAATTTGTATCACGGCTAATTTTCACTCTTGTGATTAAAACACCGAATTTTCATGATCACCATAAAAATCACTTTTATGCATAATTATGTCAAATTTTATCTTAAGCTGCCATGTTAAGAAAATCTAAAATTTCCAAACCATTTTGAAGTTTTACTTGAATTTCAGAAAATTGTATCTTGAATTTCTAAAAATTGTAGATTTCTTGTTAACAAAGATAGATGTGAAGTTTCGTGAAATTTCATTATTATTTGAAACAGCTATCGTTTACAAAAGAAATCAACAGCAGACAGACAGACGGACGTCACTCTAAAAATTGGTTAAGCGTGTTCAGGAGATCCTAAAAGATATTGCCACCAAAATCTCGAAAACGAAAATTAAATAATACTTTCGCTACACTATATTCAATAGTATAAGAAAGTAAAAATGACTTATGAGATCCCAAATGCAACTTTTTGCACTTTATAAAATGTGTTGGCAACAGATTGTTCAAGATGAGAAATTCTATGATGTCATATGAATATATATTGTTTGCCATTAGCCAGCATAATGAACAATAATGCTGTACAACGTGCAAATGTCCAGTTCATGATAAAGAAAATTACGCAATCTAATGGATCACAAATGAAAAAAATCTGATGTGGGCAGCACATAACTTTCCTTAAATAATAACAAAGAATTTACTACATTTACAGCAAAAAAATAGATTATTCTTACAGTACATACTTATATTCTCTTCAAGATATTGAATTTTCGTCAATTAGTCGCCATTTTCATTGATTTAGCGTCATTTATAAGCATTTGGAGGAATTTTCCTTAATTTGGCAACATTTAAAAAAGTCGTCAAGTTGGCGATATTCCGACAAATTTGTCACCAAACTCTCGCCAAGTATTATGGAAGGGGAAATAAGTTATTCTTATAGCAGATAAATAACTATTGGCGTTCAAATACAAAAGCATTACTCAAAGTATCTTTTCTCATGAATGAAACGAGCTAAATTCACGAAAATGATGTCACCAAAATTTATCGCCTGATATTACATATGAAAAGTGAACATGTTTCTCAACAGTTAATATATATATTTTTAATTTATGGGATTTTCTGATACTTTTTTTGAAAACTGTGCAGTATCTCGTGAACGGTTCATGCCAGCGTTCTAAAGTTCATATCGTTTTTTAAGGAAAAATTACATAAGAAATGTCTATTTGCGTAACTATCTTAAAAGTTCTGATTTTTTGATAATTTTTTCAAAATTTCACTCCAAAATTTATTGGGAAGGGGGGGGGGGGGTTCTGAACATTCGATTGCGTGTAAAATCAATAAGCTTCCAGTATTCACGAATTGTGATTTTTGTACCAAATGTCATTCGAATCCCTCCATTCGTTCGTGAGATATCGTCTCCACAGACTCACTGGCACAACCACATACACATACACATACTTTCACACACACACACAGACATCACTCAAAAATGTTTGATTCGTGATCAGGGATGCTTGAAACCTGTTCTCCCGTCGAAAACTCGAATTCGAATTTTCGACCTCGTCACAATACTTTCCTTATACATTATGTATATAAGGAAAGTAATAAAAAAAGCCAGCATACAGTTGTTTTAAGGATAAATTGAATATCCTTTGTTAGTGATAAAAACACTAACAAAACTTGAAGGATAAAGCACGACGTGGGCTTTTATCTTTTGTTTTAAAATATTTTGGGCAGTTTACTGCTTTGTAGACGATATAGACCATTATATTGAATACATCACATGTGTCTGTGACTTAGAGCCTATCGGCAAGGAAAAACAACATTTACAGGAAGTCATTTCTATTACGTGAATGTAAGGTTGCCACATGTTGAATTTCGTTACTGGGTTTCCAGATATAACAATTTATCGCTAACATAGCGACTTTCGAATGTATGACAACTTTTTAGAAATAATGAATATGCTGGGAGATACATGCCCCTTCTGGAAGTTTCTACGGAGTGTATATAAAAGGAGTTATCGTTCAGTTAGAGAGCAGTTGACGTGATACAGGCTAAAGTGAATTATAAGATACACCAGTGCTTTGAGAATGGTAGCAGATATATTGTGAATTAGCTTAAATTTTAATTGCTGTTTTATTAACACGTTGCAACATAGTTGAAAAGTGTTTATGTCTTTGTTCATTCTTTCAGTCTGTCTGTCCGTTCGCACGATAACTGCAGTAATAAGTACTTTATCAAAATGAAATTTTAGTATGTTGTTAAGACGGTCTGTTGGACATAAGGGCATGTAAATGAATATTGTCATCCAATTAGTTTCAGATTGAACCCGGTATGGAAACGTGTAATACATTGAACCCATGGTACCTCATTTTCCAAACATTTTTTAAGCGAAGTTAAAATTCACAAGTTGCTTCAAAAGTTTTAGGAAATATTCAAATTATCCCATGAAATATATAAAATAATTTTCAGCAAAATATGTTCGTTATTTTTTTAAATAGAAATCAAAAAAATCTGATGCGGGCAACACATGACTTTCCTTATATAATGCTATGAATTTGCTAATTTTACAGTTAAAAAAATAGGTTATTCTTATAGTAGATACTTATATTCTTTACAAGATATTGAATTTTCATCAATTAGGCGTCATATTCATTGATTTAGCGTCACTTTTACCCATTTGGAGAGATTTTCGTTAATTTGGCAGCATTTAAAAAAGTCGCTAAGTTGGTGACATTTCGCCAAATTGGTCGCCAAAATGTCGCCAAGCCAAATGGACAGAGAAATAAGTTATTCTTATAGCAGATAAATGACTATTGGCGTTCAAATACAAAAGTATTACTCAAACTATCTTCTCTCATGAATGGAACTAGTTAGAACCATGAGAATGATTTCACCAAATTTATGGCATGATATTACATATGAAAAGTAAACATGCTTTTCGACAGTTAATATTTTTTTTTAATTTATGGGATTTTTTGATAATTTTTTTTTAAATGTGCAATATCTCGAGAACGGATCATGCTAGCATTCTAAAGTTCATTTTCTAAGGAAAAATTACATAAGACATGTCTATTTGCGTAACTTCATTAAAGGTTTTGATTTTTTAATGATTTTTCCAAAATTGCACTCGCAAATTTAGGGGGGCTGAACATTCGATTACGTTTAAAAACAATAGGCTTCCAGTATTCACGGAATGTGATTTTTGTACTAAATGTCATTTGAATCGCTTCAATCGTTCGTGAGATATCGTCTCCATAGGCTCACAGACGCACACACACACATATATATATACTTTCACACACACACACACAGACATCACCTCAAAAATGTTTGATTCGTGATCAGGGATGCTTGAAACATGCTCTCCCGTCGAAAAATCGAATTCGAATTTTCGACCCCGTCACAATACTTTCCTTATATATTATGTATATAAGGAAAGTAATAATAATGACTCCCATATTATACGGAGAGATCACGTTACCCACTTCAAAATAAAATATGGCATCCATCACTTTTTCCTAGTGTAAAAATCGTCATTCATAAAGTTCTGAATTTCTATTTAGTGTTGCATTGGTCCTAAAACCGCCGCTTGTATTTCAGACAGAAGGTGTTGCCACATCATGATGCAATTCCATACTCAAGAGTTTAAAAGAACAATTGCATTCAGATCATGGAATTAGAGACGAGACCACCTTTATGAATCAGCTGAATAGGAAAGTCAATATTGATTAGTCATCCTAATTTAAAAATGCAGAACCATGGAGGTAGAGTAATCTCCTTTATCTTCAAATTCATATTTTGAACAATGAGGTAAATTTTTATAGCACACTGGTAGGAGTAAGGAATTAAAACTTCCTATTAAGAAAACTTGAATATCGTTTGAGACAACCATTCAGGTGGTGCTGGGATAATATAGATAGCTTTGTATAATATGCATTTCTATGGCGAAAGTTCTAAAATATTTATTTAAACCGGCCATTTTGTAAAAACAAATTATTAGCGCAATGCAAAGTAGAACAGAAACAATAACGAATATTTCTACATATTCAATATTATTTTACCTTTCAACTTTTTTTTACCTCCCTATATTCTATACTCTATCCTACAACTATGAAGAAATACTGATTAATTATACTCCTATATAGAAAACCCTTCATTTCAAAAGAATCCAAAATACATATACTAAATACTACGCCTTTCTGTTGTGTCAAACAATAGCAGCTACTTAACTAACACTATTGACACCTAGATATAAATCTCGAAGCATTATGCCATTTTCAACCGTTTCATCCATAGGAGTTTTATCTCCTTCTTTTTTGACTCCATGGTTTATAGATAGATTAGTAAAGCTGAATTGCATGATCTATGGAGTTAGAGGGAGTTAGATCATGGTATAACAAGAAATTAAAACAAGAAAGTTCAAACATGCATAAAGCATTAATTATGAAACACTTTACAACTTCATTGCAATTTTATTTAAACATCTCTAAAATGCGATATATTCCTCGGTAATATTTTTAAAATTATCACAATACTACATTAATTATTAATTATAGTAATCTCCTTTATCTTCAAATTCATATTTTGAACAATGAGGTAAACTTTTGAAAACTTTGAACTTCATCGGAAAAATGAACTTCACTCAAATGACGGCATTGAAATATAAATTGCCTGGTTTAAACATCTCAATAATACTACAATAATTTATTATATTTGAAAACTCCCTCGAAAACAAGTGAAATTTATTCAAATGACGTCATCGAAATATAACACCTGGCTCTCTCTCTATAAATGCAGCATTTCATTTATAACATTTTTCCATTCATTTCATTCCTCACAATACTATAATAATTTATTTCATTTAAAAACGTAAAACCATGGAGGTGCAAGTAATTTAACTCTGTGCTTAAAACTTCATCGAATCGTCCTTCTCTCCGTAAAATCAATGAATGTTTCATTCATATCAGCTTATATTGCAGACTCCATGAGTTAAATAACTTTGCGTTAAAGGAATGCAGCAATTCTTATACAACTCATTCTCTATCTTTTGGTATTTACATCCTCCATAAGTGAAAAGTAGGCTTCGGTGTAGAAATAATCAAAGTTGGATGATCATTTAAACTTAACCATATTGTAATTGCGTTGTTTCAATATGTAGATGCACAGAATTTAACAAAAATAAATAAAGCGGTTGTAGGACGGATACAACACTAAATGTGAATTGAAAATACCTTTAAAAATCACGATTTTGAGACAAGATGGATGCCATAATTTATTTTGAAGTGGGTCACGTGATCTCTCTTTATGCAGTTATTTGAATCGGTTGTTGATATTTAGAACATTTATTATGTTTAAATGTTGAATTTACTAAACAATAGCCCTTTTTGACCTTGTGAATCGTGAACGGAAAGGTCTACTACATCATATAAACTCGATACGCCCAATCAATTCCCTTCTAAATCATTCTCAATCATCCTCAAAAGCAAAGAAATGAAACTAAAAATGTTTCGCATAAAATGCCAATGAGAGCATAAACTATGATTTAATTATGCGGGAGATAAATTCGAATTATTCTTCTCTTTTATGTATTGGCTGTCTTTTTGTTTTACCCCAGGGTTATATAATTAAATTTCCATTCCGCACATATAATTGAAAACGCCTCAGTGATATCAAATGTGGAGCTAGCTACCCTGAGTTCATTGCTGTTTAAAATAAAGTGCAGTTTAAATGCACTGAAATTTTATAGTTTGATACAGTGCTGGGGTTTACCTTCAAGCGGTGATTATACGAGTGAATGCTATATTAATTGCTTATATTTAATTTCTTATATTATTGTATATGGGGAAAATATTATTTACCAGACAATTTTCTTATTTAAAATCTCGACAGTTAAGTTTACTTTAATTTTTAGAAATTTTTGATAATTTTCATAATTAGAACCCGAATTATCCAAGCTTTATTACTTCTGGTAGTACTATATTCTACCAGCATATATATTCGCCGTTGCTCGTGATTTAAAATGGGCAAATTAGAGTAGCATTCTAATTGATACTATTTTTAAAATAAAAAATCTGATGTGGGCAACACATGACTTTCCATATGTAATGCAATAAATTTACGACTTTTACAATAAAAAAATAGGTTTTTCTTATAGTAGATATTTATATTCTTTCCAAGATATTGAATTTTCGTCAATTAGTCGTCATTTTCATTGATTTAGCTTCATTTTTATCCATTTGGCGAGATTTTTGTTAAATTTCGTTCGAATTGGTCCATTCGTTCGTCAGTTATCGTCTCCACAGACTCACTGACACACACACACACACACACACACACAGACAGACATCACTTTAAAAATGCTTGATTCGTGATCAGGGATGCTTGAAAGTTGAAACGTGTTCTGTCGGAAACTCGAATTTGAATTTTCGACCCCGTCACAATACTTTCCTTATACATTACGTATATAAGGAAAGTAATAATATTAAAATATTTAATTAATATAGCTGGAGTGCGGAATACTGTTTAATTTTGTCTACACAAAACAAATATTTAAATTTTTATTATTATCGGTATTTTTATATTATAGGTATTTAAATGTTTATTCATAGTTCCTTTATTTACATTAGTTCCTTTATTTACATTATCATAGTTCCTTTATTTACATTATTAATTTTACGAGATATGCCTAAAAATGCGCCAGTTGTTTTTTTCGATTAGTACTAAGCTGCATTAGATCACTTGATATTATTGCAATTTACATGTATTTCTTACCCAATACATGAAAATTCCCATACAGAAAAACAATATGTATAGTTACCAATTATCATCAAAGCTCGCTCGCATGAGCTTGGCAACAGATTAGGAGAAATGTCGCCAAAGTGGCGAATTTTGGCTAGTTATGGAAATTTCAAGAATTTAAGAAGTTGCTTAAGAAGTTCCTCAGAAAACAAGATTTTGCTGGATATATCTTGATTTTATTAGATTTTTTCTATTTTATTTTTATTATCGGTAACTTTGTTTGATATACCTAATAAAGGCCCAGTTATGTTTTACGATAAGTACCAAAATCTATTTAGCCCTAGGTTACTATATATTATTACAATTAACAGATTCCTAATAATATCCATGCAGTAAAGCAACATGTACAGTTTCTAATAATTATTACGGTGGTTCCGGATAAATGAGTTCCGCAGCAAATTTGGAGAGATGGTGCCAACTTGGCGAATTTTGCTAGTTTCAAAAATTGTATGAGTTTGGTGAAGAATATCCAGAGACAACTAGATTCTGTTGGATATGTCCTGAAATGTTATAGAGAAAAATTTTAAACAAGTAATTTAGGAAAGAAACTTGTAATGGAATGTAGTGTGTAAAATTCATTTTCAATAGTACTATCAAGAATTTTTTGTCTCTTTGCCGCACTTATATTAAATTTATATTTATTTCAGAAATGCATTTATTGATTTAAACTGTTTCTAAGGATTTTAAAATTTAAAACCTTTTTGCAAATGGAAGTGTATCTCTGTGACTAACGGTTGAGGAAATAATAGCCATTACGGACATCGATAGCACGGGACACCCTGTATATATATATATATATATATATATATATATATATATATATATATATATATATATATATATATATATATATATGTATATATATATATCTATATATTTATAACGTAAAGAGAAGAAAGAAAGTACGGCAATGTAACAAAATATCGTCGGAGGGGGATTGTGACCCCCACTTCCAGGTTAAGTCAGCTTAATGTCATGACAACACTCCCGGAAGCGGATACACTGTCGAAACCCAAGTACACCATACTTAAATCACAATATATAAAGTCAAAAAGATGAAAAACCCATACTGACTATACCACAAAAACTGATTTTACACGTTCATTGCTACTAACATCCACACAAATTACAATATAAAATATCAATGAGACAACAAGATAAACCAACCTCGTACATACCCCACTATCCAAGTTACTACATAGCAAATTGACTCGACCTTTCCGGAATCAAAACTTCCTTTAACTTGCGTCCATTAACCTACGTCCTTGTTAGATGTATGTCTTCTGTTTTAACTGCAAGTGTTCCTTTATATAAAAATAAACTGTAACTTTCCGTTACGGTTATGTTGTACAATTTTCTGCTGATGTTGCTTAGGAAAAAAGAAATATATATATATATAATATATATATATATATATATATATATATATATATATATATATATATATATATATATATATATATATATATATATATATATATATATATATATATATATATATATATATATATATATATATATATATATATATATATATATATATATATATATATATATATATATATATATATATATAGGGTGAGTTTTAATTGACCTACAACTTTTAACGGAAATAACTTTTGAGTCGTTGCAGATAGCACTACAAACATTTTTTTATTGAAAAGAACGTGGAAAACGAATTTAATGGATAAGGTTTTCAAAGTGAGAACCTCCAGAGGTGACACCTAGTCACAAAGTTGTCAGTTACAAATTCAAGTGTTCCTTTTTTTATGCTTGAAAATGGGTCAGTTATGGAACTTTTGAGGCTAATAAGGTCTGTCGGCTTCTTCTTGTAAAACAAATCTTTCATATGACCCCAAAGATAGAAATCACGTGGATTAAGATCTGGTGAATAAGGTGGCCAGTGCAATGCACCAGGATAACGATTTGGTATTGATAGGCGATAACTCGTATTCCAAACGCACTGTTAATGGTGTCAAAAACACTGCCTGTTCTATGCGGAGGGGCACCTTCCTGCATGAACCAATATTCACTGTTGTTCATACCCAGATTTCGAATTTGGGGAAAAAACGACTGTCTTAGCATTACCTCATAGGCGTAGGCTTTAAATATTGATTTAAAGAAGGTTAGTCCGATAATTTCTGATCCACAAAGAGCAGCCCAAACTGTTACCTTTTTTTTTGGATGCAACGGTCTTACGTTGACAAATTCAGGTTTGGAGGATCCCCAAAAGCGATAATTTATTTGTTTGTTCACCTGACCAGACAACCACAAATGGGCTTCATTAGGGAAGAGAATCATATCTTCTTGTTGTCCAATTCACCAGTATCGATGAGGTCCAATGTCTCATTGGCAAAGTCACATCGCTGAGGGATAGCAGTATCTGGGATGAATTGCAAAGTTTGGATCGTGTAAGGAAAACGTCCAATATCTTTTCTCATTGTCTTGGCTGCAGTGCTCTGATTGATATCCGACTTGCAAGTTGACGAGTGGATGTGTTTGGCTCTTCTGCTATGATTGCTCTTGCTGTATCAATCACTTCCTTTGTTCTAACAATTACCTTTGTACCAGCTTTTCTCCCTTCAGATCATCTTTAAGATAACCAAAACTTTCTTATCAGATCTCTTACCATTGCCCTAGAAGGCTTAGGTCGGTTTCTGAATGTTGAAGACTTCCGTAGAAATATTGTTGCAGTTTTACCACATAAATACCAATTTTTACAATAAAAATACGATCTTCGGTTAAATATGACGCTTTGGGAAAATTTTTTAAAACGTCGTGGAACTGACGCTAAACAATTTCCTTTTATGCCATGTTTCATTGCACGCACTGGTGAGGCTCAGAGAAGTTATTTCAGTTAAAAGTTGTAGGTTAATTAAAACTCATCCTGTATATATATATATATGTGTGTGTGTGTATATATATATATACGCATATGTATATATATATATGTGTGTGTGTGTGTGTGCGCATACATACGTGAAAACGTACATGCACACAGGAATCACCTAAAACTCGTTTGATTCGAATTCAACGATGCTTAAAACGTGCTCTTCCTTCAAAAACTCGAATTCACATTTTCGGTCCCATCAAAATTTTTCCTCCATACTTTATTCTATGTATCTCGGGCAACAAAAGCAACCGTACGCTCCATCAATTCCTTTCTCAGTAAATTCATAAAGATAAATGTGGAAACGAGATTTCTTGCACCAAAGTCAAATTAAAGAATAACTGATTTAATTAACTTAGACAGGGGAGCTGTTCCGCCCTTCTCTACCACAGTTCTTTTTTATTCCCTAGGGTTCTAATTAGATTTACGGGGCACAGATATAATTCGGAAATCTCTCTTAGATGAAGTTGGGATATTTCGGGGAGCGACTCCGGTTCAATGGCATTTAAGTGAATATGTAACTAAAAATGCTTTTTTTTGCGAAGCTTACTCACAATTTAGGATATCCACAGCATTATTACTTTCCTTACATGCATAGTATAATGTATGTCGTAACAGGGTCGATGATTCGAATTCGATTTCTTGACAGAAGAGCACGCTATAATCATATATCTTTCTCTTGTATATATATATATATATATAGTATTTATATATATATATATATATATATACACATATATATATAATACAGTGTGTCCCAAAAATGACTGGTACATTTGAAAATGCATTAAAAAACAGAAGGCGATAGAAATGTAGTGTTTGCTGCATTGTACTTGGGAAACCGGTTATTTTATTCAACCAATTTTCAAAATTTGGTACAAAGATGACCAACAGATGGCGCTGCGGTTTTGTGAGCGCTTCGGGGAAACACGTGTTGTCAGATCGCCATTCTGTACTTTGCTCGATTCTGCTAGCGTGTGCTTTTCAAAGATTTCAAGTTGCTGTTGGTTTACTCGCTGGACTGGTTTATTCGTTGGAATCGTAAATTTAATTTCATAAAGGACTTTCAATCAATGCAATAAAGGTTCTGTTCGAAAACTTTGAACGGACTGGGAATATCAATAATGACCATGCTGTAAATATCAGTCGCCCAAGTTCGGCAATGACAGAGACGAATGCTGAAGTCGTTCAGCAAGTAATCCAACAACGCCCCGAGTTTCCGTTCGCGGTGTTGCACCTTAGGCTGGACTATGTCGAACGTCTAGGCAAGATCCAGACTGGCCAACCCGTGGGTTCTGGTGCCATGATAGCACGCTTAACGTTCGCGAACGCTATGCTGGATGCCGGCGAAATCGATGCTGGAAATATTTGGTTCTCCGCATATTTTTCCCTCGACAGCTTTGTCAACAAGCTGCACTGGAGCATTTGGGGAACAGAAAATCCTCATGTTGTCGTATCTGCACCCCTCAAAATTCGTGGTTTAGGCCGCCATTTCCTCTAAAGGACTCAATGGGCCATTTTTCTACCATGAAACGATTATTACAGTACGGTATCTGGACATTCTGTATGAATTTGTGACGATTCAAAATGCTTTGGAGGACGGTAGGAACACCTCGTGTTTCATGCAACACGGTTCTCGGCCACATCGAACGCCTAAAGTGTTCGATTTTCTTAGCGAACATTTCGATGATCTTGTGATTGCCCTTGAAAAAGCCAAGCATACAGGAAATGGCATGGATTGGCCTCCCTATTCACCAGATTTGACGCCATGTGACTTTTTTCTGTGGGGGTATCTTAAAGACCAGGTGTAATCGCCAAAATCCACAAACGATTGCGAAAATGCAACAATACATCTCTGCAGCATGTGAGACTATTCCGGCTGAAATGCTTACACAGGTGTCTGCGATGAGTCGGACGGTCTGGGTCTTCAACAGGTGTTTTTCTCAGATTGCGCCATGTTGCTGTTGCAAATGGTGATTATTTTGAAAATATCGTTTCGTAGTTTCTGCAACATGTTCATACCGTTTCTTAGTTTCCCCATTCAGCAGCGCCATCTGTTGGTGACCTTTGTAACAAATTTTGAAAATTGGTTGAATTAAATTCCCTGTTTTCCCAAGTACAATGCAGCAAAGCTACATTTCTATCGCCTTCTGTATTTCTAATGCACTTTTCAAATGTGCCATTCATTTTTGGAACACCCTGTATATATATATATATATATACATACAATATGAAAATACCGTGAAATATAATATTAAAAATTTATCAGAAATCACACTTAATCGATTAATTAATATATTATATATATATATATCTTATTATATTATATATATATATATATATATATATATATATAATTGAAGAACTTTTATTTTACTTGTATGATATATACCAGATGTTGATCATTAATGGAAAATGTTCTGTATAGCAAAAGTGAAAGGTAGATGGACTGAAATGTAAATATGACATCAAAAACACTAAACAACAGGCCGTTAAATATTTAATAAAAACATGATAAGTAACCATTATAAATAAAACAGGTACTAAATTGGTATAAAATACTCCTTTTTCCCTGTTCCATATATAAGTTAAGGAATGGAATAAAAGTTACAAGTGGTAAAAGAGGGTGAAAAAATTTTTTGTAACTACACATTAAGATAAAAGTGTTTTTATATAAATCATATATGTAATGCTGGTACTTAAGTTACTAATCCACTTGTTACCTGCATAAACATACATGGTGTAAATGCAAGAAATGTGTTTAAGTTGAAAAGTTGCAAAACAGAAACATTGTTTTGCTCGATGAGAACATATAGTACTGACGTATATGGTTGACTTGTTCGTGTGCCATTGTAAAAACAGCTGCCTCAACCGATAATCGAATTATACACATTTTCATCGGCCAGCTGACGCTCTACAGTTTAGTTACTGGAAGAGAACTGTCGAAGTTCTTATTGTCGAAGTGAACTCTGAAACTTCCCCTACTGTGTTTCGTCTGAAAATTATAATTACATACAAATTCCATTAACGCAGCTTTTACTCTTGTTATTGTTACGATGTATCCTCTTGAATTGTGGGTGTGCACTCAGAATATAAGAATAAGTCCAAATTTCTAGAAAACTAACACTTTTATTCACAAGCACAGCGTAAACAGGAACAATATACAGCAAATAAATGATCCAATCATTTAACAAATTAGTCGATACCATTCTCAAAACATTGGCGTATGTCACAGCTCAATGTAGCCCATATCACGTCAACTACTCTTCAGATGAGTGATGACTCATATATATATATATATATATATATATATATATATATATATATATATATATATATATATATATATATATATATATATATATATATATATATATATATACTCTCTGTGGAAACTTCTAAAAATATTTTACATCTTGTAGAATATTCGTTATTTTGATGTCTTTCTCGAACCGCCTAAAAGTTGTAAATTGGCGCCAATTGCCGATAAATAGCCAAATATGGAACCTCCTTGAAACTTCAGCATGTGACAACCCTTGATTCACATCATAGGAAAGATTGCCTACACGGGTGTTTTCTCTTTCTGGTTTATAATAGAGGCTCCAGTGGGTGTATTTTACACACTCGCGACAATATATAGATATAAATTAATAGCGTCCTATTTTCCACAACAAAGTGAAATTCTATGGTCCAAAATACGCCCAAAACAAACTGAAACACAAAAAAAAGAGAAACAATTGGGCCATCAACTTATCCTCAATAACTCAAGCTTAAATTGGAAACGGATAAAAATTCCGCGCACAAAAGACCAATTAAAGTATAACTATGATTTGATTATGCGGAAAACGCTGTTCCAACTCCCCCCCCCCCCCCTCTCCCCAACCCGTGCTATCTTTTTGTTTTCCCTAAGGGTGTTCTAATTAAATCTTCGGGCCGCAAATATAATTGGAAGATGAAGCTATATCAGATGGTGAAGAAACTCAGGCAGTTTACTGATATATGGAAGACGCTGCGATGTCTCTTTCTTCTTTTAGGATGGTATTGTAGTGTTCGAATTATACCGAGTGTTTAATGGAGATTGCCCGAAATTAATATGGAATACGTAGAAGTTTTGGTAAATTATGAAATAAAATCTGACGTGGGCAGCATATGACTTTCCATATATAATACAATGTGAATTTATTTCTTTCACAATGAAGTAATGATGTATAATATCTACGGCACAATATTTTTAACGTTGGATCGTACATGGATGATAACAAGTAAAACTATTTTTGGATGACAACATGTAACATTTATTTTTAGATGACGACATGTAAAACTATTTTTGGATGACAACGTGAAAAATTATTTTTGGATGACAACATGAAAAACTATTTTTGGATAACGACATGTAAAACTATTTATGGATGACAATATGTAAAATTATTTTTAGATGCCGACATGTAAAACTATTTTTTCATGACAACATGTAAAATTATTTTTAGATGACGACATGTAAAACTATTTTTGGATGACAACATGTAAAACTATTTTTGGATGACAACATGTAAAACTATTTTTGGATGACAACATGTAAAACTATTTTTGGATGACAACATGCAAAACTATTTCGTAGTATCCGATTGACTTATATTTCATGCATCTCTAAATTGAAAAATCTGATATGGGCAGCACATGACTTTGCTTTTATAATGCAATGAATTTATTCATTTCACAGTTAAAAAATAATGTATAAGATCCACGGTACTTTGTTTTTAACGTTGAATTGCACATTGGGCGATTTTTCGGATGACAACATGTGAAACTATTTCAAAGTACACAATTAACTTATATTTCGCGCAACTCTAAATAAGCAAATATCATAATTGATAGCATTCTCAATAAGCGTTATAGTCCATATATTAAAATATTTTAATGATGTGATTATAATGATTTTATTCATGAATTTAGCGTCAATTTTGCAATTTCGACGTTATTTTTGTCAGTCTGAGTGGAAACATCGTCAAGTTGGCGATGCTTCGCTTTATTAATAGCCAAGTTCGCCAAAATACCGCCAAGTGTTATGGACGGAGAGATAAGTTATTCTTATAGCAGATAAATGATTATTGGATTCCAAATACAAAAGTATTACGCAGATATCTTCCCTCATGAATGAAACGAGCTAGATCCACCAGAATGATGTCACCCAATTTATCGCAAGATATTACATATGAAAAGTGAACATATATCACAATAGTTAATATATTTTTATTATTTTATGTGATATTTTGATACATTTATTTGAAAAATGTGCAATAACTTAAGAACGGTTCATGCTAACGTTCCAAAGTTTATGTTAATCGTTTTCTATGAAAGATTGCGCAAGACATGACTATTTGTGCACTTTTATGAAAGGTTTTTATTTTTTGATGATTTATTCAAAATTTCACTCAAAAATCTTAGGGGTTCTGAACATTCGATTGCGTTTAAAAGCAATGGGCCTCCAGTATTCACGGATTGTAATTTTTGTGCCAAATTTCGTTCGAATCGCTCTATTCGTTCGTCAGATATTGTCTCCAAAAATTATCTCTCTCTCTCTCACACACACACACACAGACATAATCACATCAAACAGGTTTATTCGTCTTCAGAGATGCTTGAAACAAGCTTTCCTGTCAATAACTCGAACTCGAATGTTCGACCTTGTCACAACACTTTCCTTATACATTATACTATGTATAAAAGAAAAGTAAAAATATCGATATTGATAGCATCCGCAATAAGAAATTTTGTCCATAAATTAAAATATTTTAATAAAATTCATAAATTTGGAGTCATTTTCCATACTTTATCGTCGTTTTTACAATTTTGACAGTATTTTCGTCAATCTATGGCGAAATATCGCCAGTTTGGCGATATTTCGCCAAATGAGTCACCAAGTTTTCCAATGTGATCGCCAAGAGTTACAAACGGAGGTAAGAGCATTTCTCATATATGTTGGCGAGTTGTTAGGCGCTAAAATATAAAACTACTTCACAGAGTATCTCCTATCGTGAATGCAACTAATTAGATCTACGAGAATGATGTTGACATGTGTATTGCATTTTACATATGAAATATGAACATATTGCACAATAGTTAATATTTTTTTAATTTTATAGGATTTTTTTATACATTTATTTAAAAAAAGTGAAACCTCTTGAGAATGATTCATGCTAGCGTTTTAAAATTTATTTCAATCGTTTTCTAATGAAAAATTACAGAAGACATGATTATTTAAGTAACATTAATACAGGTTTTGAATTTTTGATTAATTTTTCCAAATTTCATTTTAAAATTTTGGAGTGTTCCTTATATTCGATTGCTTTTAAACTCAATAGGCTTCTGGTGTTCAGGATTGTAATTTTTGTACCAAATTTCATTCGGAACGCTCCATTCGTTCGTGAGATATCGTCTCTACAGACTTACTCACATACACATATAATTATACATTCACACATACATACACTAAATACGATTGAGTTGGGTTCAAGAATGCTTGAAACGTGTTCTGCCAGCGAAAACTGGAATTCGAATTTTTGACCCCATCACAACAGTTTCCCTATACAATATACTATACATTGGAAAAGTAAAAATTCAAAAATTAGTTACAGAAGAACTTAGTTGCATCCTCTGGAACTGACAATTTTATAAAAATACAAAATTTAATTTTAAGGAAAATATTCGTGATGCATGACAATGCCACACCACATCGTGCACGAGCAGTGTAGATGCATCCAGAGATCGATGATGTTAATCGAATGGAGTGGCCAGTACCTTCCACAAATACCAATCTCAAAGAACATGTTTGGTACGTAATAGATACACATTGCTTCAAAAAATGTCTCTACTGATTACAATCAGAGGTGTGACCTTTCACTAAATGAAATTAATTGTGTTTTGTTAGGATATAGCATTGTGATGATTTTTCGTCAATTTGTAGCCAAGTATGACTGTCAGTTCTATAGTCACACTTGGTGATAAATTTGGCGATTTTTTAAATGTCGCTAAATTGACGAAAATGTCGCCAAACCTTCCATAGAGATAGCATTATTCAGACGATATTTTTTCCACCAAATTTATCTGAAGCAAATGATCATGTCGTTTAGCAACGGATTTAAATCCAATGTGTTTATGGTGCAGACGATTTTTATTAAATCTTTTCGGATGTGAATAATAAAAATATGTATATAAAATAAATTTAATTGCCATTGCAGTTTTGACTGGATAATATCAATCATAGTCTTCAGTTTTAAACATTATTATTATTGATATTTTCGGGGATTATTGATTCAGAGATTATTGATATTTTCAATTTATTATGTCATTGTTTTATTGCGGTAAAAATTGTTGAAATTCATATATTGTTCGTTGTGCGAGTAATCTTCTACAAATGCACGGGTATATCTTCTAATCTACGATAATATAAGAAGTACAGGTATATTGGCATATATTTTGACATATATTGGTATATATTGGAATCAAGTAAGGCCTTCTGGTATGAAGATTACGGCGATTATTGATGTTTTCAATTTATGACTTCATCTGTTTTATTTTGGCAAAAATTTTTGAAACTCATATTGTTATACGGGTAATCTTCTACTACCACTCGGACATATCTTCTAATCTACGACATTATAAGCAGTAAGGGTATCTTCCCATATAATTTTAACATTTTCATTTTGGCATATATTGGAATCAATTATTGCCTTCAGGTTTAAAGATTACGGGCTTATTGATATTTTCAATTTATACACGTAATCTACTAACACAAGTTATATCTTCTAATATTCCTGTATATAAGTAGTACGGATCACATACAATTTTAAAGCTTTTATCTTGCATATATTGATTCAATTCCATATTTTTTTGTAAATTTGCGTACGAAAGGGGCCAGGGTGTTTTATTTCTCAGATCTGTCCGTGGAGATAATTTTGTATAGCAAGAGCAGAGATTCTTATACTTTTCTTTAAGAGAATTATATTAAATATTTTAACAGAACACTTTGATTAAAAATGTCATTTAGTATACTATAGGAATTTGCACCTGAATGTGAATATAAGTTTGTTTATATTACATACTCCGTACGAAGAACGGGTATGCTGCTAGTCTATATAAATAAAATTGAAAATATGTCGGTATGTATGTGTGTGTGTGTTTGTCTCATCATCACGGGAGAACGACTGTCCTGAATTTGATGAAATTTGTAGGTCGCCTTGGGATTGCTTCACTTAAAATTTAGTACATTTTTAGCGTCTCCTGGACCAGGAATTGTCGAGTTATTAACTAAATAACGAACTCCTCATAGAGATAGAATTATACAAACGATATTTTTTTACAAATTCAGTTTAAAATAGAAATGGTATGATGTTGCTAAGCAACGGACCTAAAATCAATGAGTCTATACAGCAGATGACTTTTATTAAATCTTTTCGGAATTACATAATTAAAAATCTAATGTGGACAGCACAGACTTTCCCTGCAGACTAATATTTACGTTCTCTTTATTTTAATTAAATTTAATTCACTTTTAATTCAATTTTCGTTCTCATTTGATAACTGGACTTATTTTCAAAGGTGGCTTAGAGAAATACGAAAAAATTAAAATATCTCAAGAACGGCTAGTCCCAGTGTAATGGGGTTGGTCTTATTCTTTTTTTTTAAATTACGAATTTGCGGGCCATTTCGCAAAAAAGGCGGGTTCTTTCATCCCGAATCGTACCCAAAATTGATCAGTACCAGATTCGCCTATAAGTGACTTACCTACCAAATTTTATGAAATTCGGTTCATTAGTTTTTTTGTTAGAGTGGATACAAAATCTGCACAGGCAGACAGACAGACACACAGACAGACACATACACAGACGTCACGCTAAAATAGTTTTTTCGTATTCTAGAGATCTCGAAACGGGTAAATCCGTCGAAAACTCGAGTTGCGATTTTCGGCATGATTCCAATACTTTCCCTATACATTACCATGTATTGCAGGGAAAGTAAAAAATGCATATAAAAATCCAATTTTAAAGGAATTTCATTTTTAACTGGATTGTATCTATCACGGCTTTCAAATTGAAATCTTACTGAAGTTATTGATATTTTCAATTTCTGAAGCCATCCGTTTTGGCAAATTTTTTTCAAACACATATATCGTGTTATGCCAATTGTTGAAACAAAACAAAAGATGGTACTGGTACAAATTATAATACCATTTTACCACTTCAGTTAGGCATATGTTGATCCCGTTTTATAGCTCTCTCATTTTGGCATACACTTTTATATTTTGTGTGCATTTGTCTAAAAACGTGACCATGACACTTTATTCTTAAAATCTGTCTATAAAGATAATTTTGTGTAACGAGAAGATATATTCTTATACTTCTTTATAGGTGAATCAAATTAAACACTTTCTTTATATTTTATATTACTTGCGAAGAACGGGTAAACTGCTAGTGCAAAATATAATTTCATTTATCCATATTTTATTGATTGCTTGTTATTTTCGTTCTAGGTTTATAAAAATGGCGCTCAAAGTGGTTCTCCTTCACATACATTACCTTTCAATTAGTTAAGGCACATATTTCGTGGGAGAATTTTCGAACGACTTTCATAATTGTATATCCAGGTATTAACTTAATTATATGTGAAAATTAGTTTAGAAGTCGGTCGCAGAGACTACATTCTTTCATCGAAAGCCCATTATCATCAATTTATGCATTACAAACTAGAAGTTACATTTTTATTATATTTTAATTAGGCATATTATATTCAAAAGCATAGTGGAAATACGAGCAACAGAATAAGCATTTAAAAACTAATATGCAAAAATATTCAAATATCGAAATGGTTATATTATTCGCTTTGTTAAAACAGTATTTCTGTATATTGAAATAAAAATCCTGCGATTATTTGACACTGGTAAAATTGAACTGAATTGAATTGGTTTGAAAACATAAAAAGGTACAATTATGACATTTTACAGATATGCTAGTATGGTACTGTAGATGTGCAAGATGAACTTCTAATATTGATTTAGGTCTTATTTAACACTAAACGTACTGCCACTCAATATATACCCATTAGTACCGTAATCAGTCAAATGACCGGTTTTTAGATAAAAACTTAAATTTTTCTGATTGAATGCAGGTAATATTTATTTTAGTAAGGAAATATTAAACAAAGTAACTTTAAAGTAATAGACTCCCTTCGGTTCCTGAAACTCGATTTGTTTCTCCTATTGTGCGTGTTCTTATATGTTTCATAATACGGTAGTCAATAATTGACGAAATAGCATTCTTTACTTTACACTTTAAAATATTGCGTTTCGCATATTCCGTTAGATCTGATCTGATTCTTCCCTGAAAATTTTATGAAGTGCTGCTCTCCCAGATACAGCACCTATTTGTATTTCTTAACAAACAGTGCTATCAATCGAAATATACGGCTCACAACCTCGGCAATAAATAAATAAATAAACTCTGTGATTGCCGTTTTCGTTTATCTCGCATTGCTGCTGGGTTGGTTATATTAACTGTGTAAAAGTCTCAGAATGAACACGCAGGCATCTTTTGATAAAAACCACAAGCTTATTCTTAAACTGTAGAAATCATAAAATAAACTCCATTAACTTAATTTATAAATAGTGAATCAGAATGCGTTCTACCATTTCTACCATAGTCTGCATCCACACACGCCACGCACCACTTACTCGTATCATCGCGTGCCATCTCGAACCTTTTCATGCTTCGTACTTCCCTTTTTATAACCTGGTTGCCAGCTCCTTCTACCGTTCGCAATCTGAGAGGCTGCTTTTTTTAAATTTAGACTCTTCTTTACCCGGGGAAGACACTGCTTGAAAAATAAAAAGTCGAGAATATAAATTGTTAATCTTTACAACTGTTTCTATTTTATGTGGGTCCGTAAGTCCTTCCGAGAGGTTGTTGGTGGGGGGAAGGACGGTTCGTTCACTGTGGATGCCTCCCCCACTGGGCTCCGGTCTAAATTATATGGCACTTCCCAACCGTCTAAACTGATACCTTACACCTTCGGGTACGTCGGACTTTCTAGATCGAAGAAAATAACTTTTTAAATTTTTCTCTAGAGGCGCTGCTATTACTTCTATTCTATCAGGCACGGTCATTTTACTATAGACCAAACGTGTAAACACATGAACCTTGCATTACAAATTTATTGGGGTGATAAGGACTTTCCTACGAACTCTGTATAATTTAATTCACATCCTGTTACAAATCATCTATTACTTTCGTTATAAGCTTATAATTATGTCAGTAACGATGAAGAAATAAAGTAATTTCCATGCTGTATCTTTTAATTAAATAAGGCACATACTTCACAGAAGCATTTTAGATTGACACCCATAATTGCATCTACAGGTTTTAACCTAATTAGATGTGCCAAAAGACACATTGGTGTAGAACCTGGCTGCAACAATTGCATTATTTTATTGAAAGTACACTATCGCCAATTTATGCAATATGAACAAGAAAAAATCTGATGTGGGCAGCACATGACTATCCTTATATAATGCAATGGATTTACTACTTTTACAGTAAAAAAAAATAGATTATTTTTATAGAAGTTATTTATAATATTTCCACGATATTGAATTTTCGTCAATGAGTCGTCATTGAGTTAGCGTCATTTTTATCCATTTGGCAAGTTTTTCGTTAATTTAGCAAAATTTAAAAAAGAGACCAAGTTGGCGACATTCCACCAATTTCGAAGCCAAAATCACGCCAAGCGTTATGGACGAAGAAATAAGTTATTCTTACAGAAGATAAATGACTATTGGCGTTCAAATACAAAAGTATTACTGAAAGTACTTTTTTTTCATGAATGGAACGAGCTCCCAATGACGAGCTCCCCTCGAGAATGATGTCACCCAATTTATCGCATGGTATTACATATGAAAATTGAACATGTTACTCTATAGGAAATATATTTTTTTTTATTTTGTATGACTTTTTGATATTTTTTTTTAAATGTTCAATATCTCGAGAACGGTTCGTGTTAGCGTTCTAAAATTTATGTCAATCGTTTCCTAATGAAAAATGACATAAGAAATATCTATTTGCGTAACTTTATTAGCGGTTTTAATTTTTTGAGGATTTTTTCAAAATTTCACACGGAAATTTAGGGGAGTTCTGAACATTCGATTGCGTATAAAAGCAACAGACTTCCAGTGCTCACGGATTGTGATTTTGTACCAAATTCGGTCCATTCGCTCGTCAGTTATCGTCTCCACAGACTCACTGACACCCACACACACATGCTTTCACATACACACACGTACTTTCACACACACACTCACACATCACTTTAAAAATGTTCGATTCGTGTTCAGCGATGCTTGAAACGTGCTCTCCCGTCGAAAACTCGAATTCGAATTTTCGACCCCGTCACAACACTTTCCTTATACATTATGTATATAAGGAAAGTAAGAATTTTTTTTTATAATTTAAAAAAATCTGATGTGGGCAACACATTACTTTCCTTATATAATGCAATGAATTTACTACTTTTACAACTAAAAAAAACGTTATTCTTATAGTAGATACTTATATTCTTTCCATGATATTGAATTTTCTTCAATTAGACGTCATTTTCATTGATTTAGCGTCATTTTTAGCAATTTGGCGAGATTTTTGTTAGTTTAGCAACAATTAAAAATGTCGCCAAGTTGGCGACATTCCACCAAATTCGTCGCCAAAATCTCGCCAAGCATTATGAACGGAAAAATAAGTTATTCTTACTGAAGATAAATGACTATTGGCGTTCAAATACAAAAATATTACACAAAATATCTTTTTTCATGAATGGAACGAGCTAGATCCACGAGAATGATGTCACCCAATTTATCGCATGGTATTACATATGAAAAGTGAACATGTTTCTCAATGGGAAATATATTTTTTTTTATTTTATATGTCTTTCTCATAATTTTTTTGAAAAATGTGCAATATCTCGAGAACGGTTCACGTTAGTGTTCTAAAATTTATGCCAATCGTTTTCTAATGAAAAATTACATAAAAAATGTCTATTTGCGTAACTTTATGAGCGGTTTTGATTTTTTGATGATCTTTTCAAAATTTCATTCGAAAATTTAGGGGGGTTCTGAACATTCGATTGCGTATGAAAACAATAGGCTTCCAGTGTTTACGGATTGTGATTTTTGTGCCAAATTTCGTTTGAATCGGCCCTTTAGTTCGTCAGTTATCGTCTCCACACACACACACACACACACACACACATACTTTCACACACACACACACAGACATCACACCAAAAATGTTTGATTCGTGATCAGGGGGATGCTTGAAACGTGCTCTCCCGTCGAAAACTCGAATTCGAATTATCGACCCCGTCACAATACTTTCCTTATACATTATGTATACAAGGAAAGTAATATATGAAATAAGTCGAACAAAATAGCATTGAGAAAAGGAATAAAACATAATAACGTATAGGATCATATGCATATAGCAATTCCCTCAGAATGCTATCGTATTAAATCGGAGAATGTCTTTAGTCAATTAATAACTGTTTTGTTTAAAACCAGAGAATTGATGCTTGTTCTATTTGTTACCACCTGTTATACACTGATCTGACATAACCTTGGCAATATGTGAAAAACTTATTTACACACTCATTATTTAAAGCTTTTCCTTTTTACTTTCCTTATGCTCAAATGTATCCACTAAATGCTTGTTTAATACGTAATTTTTAACGATGAAAATAGTAAGATAAACGCCATTACACTAGTACTAGCCGTTCTCGAGATATTTTAGTTTTTTCGTATTTTCTCTACGCCACCTTTGAAAATAAGTCCAGTTATCAAATAAGAACGAAAATTGAATTAAAAATCTGATGTGGGCAACACATGACTTTCCTTATATAATGTAATGAATATACTACTTTTACAGTAAAAAAAATCTGATGTGGGCAACACATGACTTTCCTTATATAATGTACTGAATTTACTACTTTTTCAGTACAAAAAATAGGTTTTTCTTATAGTAGATATTTGTATTCTTTCCAAGATATTGAATTTTCGCGTATTAGTCGTCATTTCCATTGATTTAGCGTCATTTTCATTCATTTGGAGAGATTTTCGTTAATTTGGCAACATTTCAAAAAGTCGCCAAGTTGGCGACATTCCACCAAATTCGTCGCCAAAATCTCGCCAAGAATTATGGACGAAGAAATAAGTTCTTCTTAAACAGACAAATGACTATTGGCGTTCAAATACAAACGTATTACTCAAAGTATCTTTTTTCATGAATGGAACGAGCTAGATCCACGAGAATGATGTCACCCAATTTATCGTATGGTATTACATATGAAAAGTGAACATGTTTCTCAATAGGAAATAATTTTCTTTATTTTATGACTTTTTGATAATTTTTTTAAAAACTGTGTAATATCTCGAGAACGGTTCATGTTAGCGTTCTAAAATTTATGCCAATCGTTTTCTAATGAAAAATTATATAAGAAATGTCTATTTGCGTAACTTTCTTAGTGGTTTTGATTTTTTGACGATTTTTTTAAAATTTCATTCGAAAATTTAGGGGGATTCTGAACATTCGATTGCGTATAAAAACAATAGGCTTCCAGTGTTTACGGATTGTGATTTTTGTACCAAATTTGGTTCGAATCGGTACATTCGTTCGTCAGTTATCGTCTCCACAGACTCACTGATACACACACATACTTTCACACACACACACACACACACACACATACACACACACAGACATCACTTCAAAAATGTTTGATTCGTGATCAGGGATGCTTGAAACGTGCTCTCCCGTCGAAAACTCGAATTCGAATTTTCGACCCCGTCACAATACTTTCCTTATACATTATGCATATAAGGAAATTAAAAATGAATTAAATGTAATTAAAATAAAGAGAACGTCAATATAAGTCTGTAGGACAAGTCATGTGCTGCCCACATCAGATTTTTTACCTTCCCTGCAATACATGGAAATGTATAGGGAAAGTATTGGAATCATCCGAAAATCGCAGCTCGAATTTTCGACGAATCTACACGTTTCAGGACATCTAGAATACGAAAAAACTATTTTTAGCGTAACGTCTGTGTGTGTGTGTCTGTGTGTCTGTCTGTGTGTCTGTCCGTGTGTCGGTCTGTGTGTCTGTTTGTGTTTCCGTCTGCCTGTCTGCCTGTCTGTGCAGATTTTCTATCCACTCTAACTGAAAAACTAATTAACTAAATTTCATAAAATTTAGTATGCGAGTCACGTGTGAGTGAATGTGATGCTGATTAGTTTTGAGTACGATTCGGGATAAAAGAACCCGCCTATTTTTGAAAAATGTCCCGCAAGTGCCTTTATACACTATATCTAAAGAACTAATGGACCGAATTTCGCAAAATTCGGTGGATAAGTCTTTTGTGGGTTATCCTGGTGCTGTTTAGATTTTAGTACGATTCGAAACAAAATAACCTGCCCTTTTTTGCAAAATGTCCCAGAAAAATCGTCGAAATCGAAAGTGAAAAACTACGTATGTTCAAATATATCTATTAAATGCTTGATTTATACGTAATTTTTAATGATGAATAGGATAAAATCAACCCCGTAACACTAGGACTAGACGTATTCGAGATATTTTAGTTTTTTCGTATTTTCTCTACGTCACCTTTGAAAATAAGTTCAAATACCAATTAAACACGAAAATTGAATAAAAAGTGAATTAAATTTAATTAAAATAAAGCGAACGTGGATATAAGTCTGCAGGGAAAGTCGCGTGTTGCCTACATCAGATTTTTTATTTTTCTAATGGTATATATATATATACACGTAGTTGCAGTTGCCTATATTAAGTGTCATTCCCCTGTTATGCTGTATTTACTTATCTTGAAAATAAAAATTTGCATTTTATATTTAATTCCCCCAAAATGATCAGTTCTACTGGTTTTTTTTTATTTTAAACCACCCGCGTTAAAATATAATCCAGAAAGCTGGTTGAAAAATAGAAAAAAAAATATATTGTAACAAGAAAGATGAAAAATCCCGTTTAGTGAAAATTGCCCATATGATATTGTATGAAGAATACAAAATACTCAAAATCGTCTGCTCCTGATGCTATCCTAAGAACTAGAAGCGCAATTCCAAAATATCCAACTTATCTGATCCCATTATATAAGATTTTGCACATAATTTTTCGTTAGGTTTATAACTTTATGACGAAGAGGCACATAAAGTAGTCCTAGTAATTTATCTTTCAATTTGATGAGGCACATATTTCATAAGAGAATCTTGTGTTCTTAATTATATCCTGGATCTATAACTTAATTAAAAGTGCAGGAGAACAAATTTGTTTAGAAGCTGGTCGTCTCTACCGCATCCATTTATTGAAAGACCATTACCATCCATTTATTATCGCATTATTACAAAATTCAAGTTACAGTTTCGTTAAAATTTTGCGAAGATTATTAAAGCGTTAGAGAATTATATGAATAAAAATTAATTTGAATTCAAATATGTCTGGATTTTTGAATCTTCAACAACTATTTTTATTTTTCTTATATACATAATGTATAAGGAAAGTATTGTGACGGGGGTCGAAAATTCGAATTCGAGTTTTCGACGGGAGAGCACGTTTCAAGCATCCCTGATCGCGACTCGAACATTTTTGAAGTGATGTTTGTGTGTGTGTGCGTGTGTGTGTGTGTCAGTAAGTCCATGGAGACGATATCTCACGAACGAATGGAGCGATTCGAATGAAATTTCGTACAAAAATCACAATCCGTGGTTACTGGAAGCCTATTGTTTTTAAACGCAATCGAATGTTCAGAACACCCTTAGATTTTCGAGTGACACTTTGAAAAAATCATCAAAAAATCAAAACCTTTAATAGTTACAAAAAATAGCCATTTCTTATGTAATTTTTCCTTAGAAAACGATTGACATAAATTTTAAACCGTTCTCGAGATATTGCGCATCTTTCAAATGAGTTTATAAAAAAATCCCATAAATTAAAAAAATATATTCACTGTTGTGACACATGTTCACTTTTGTTCATGCGGAGTACGATCACGTTAAACATGTGGGTCCGAAAGTCCTTCCGAGAGGTTGGTGGTAGGGGAAGGAGAGTACGGTCCCTGTGGATGCCTTCCCCACTGGGTTCCGGTCTAAATTGGGTGGCACTTCCAGACCGTCCAAACAGTTACCTTACACCTTTCTGGTAGGTCGGACGGTCTGGGTTTCAACAACAACAACAACATGTTCACTTTTCATATGTAATATCATGCGATAAATTTGGTGACATCATTCTCGTGGATCTAGCTCGTTCCATTTATAAGATACTTTGAGTAATACTTTTGCATTTGAACGCCAGTATTCATTTATCTGCTATAAGAATAACTTATTTCTCCGTCCATAACGCTTTGCGAGATTTTGGCTACAAATGTGGCGGAATGTCGCCAACTTGGCGACTTTTTTAAATGCTGCCAAATTAACGAAAATCTCGCCAAATGGATAAAAATGACGTTAAATCGATGAACATGATGGCTAATTAACGAAAATTCAATATCTTGGAAAGAATATAAGTATCTACTATAAGAATAACCTATTTTTTGCTGTAAAAGTGGTAAATTCATTGCATTATATAAGGAAAGTCATGTGCTGCCCACATCAGATTTTTGTTTTTTGTAACGTCAGTATGTCCATTTAGGGGATTAGTTACCCCTCAGGGGAGTATAGTGTCACGTATGGTATCAATAAACCTATTTTTGAAGTCCTTAAAATGAGGGGTAACATGTTATTGTTTTAACCATTTAGACATTTGTTTTTTTGAGGTTATATTTTTGTAAAATTCGGAAACAAAAATGGATTCCAATATGAGAAAGTCAAGTTGATCCTAACTTCAACTATTTTTTTTCATCTTTTCTTAACATATCCTTTACAACATTTCTTTGAAAATGCAAAAATATTTATAGCAAATGTTAAACGTTTAAATGTTTTTTATTAGTCTTCAACAAATCTGTGAATTTGAAAGATTAAAAATAATTCAGATAATCTGTTTTAGTATACTATTTTAATGCCATTTACTTCTATAGTGCAATTCAAACTATCATTACAGTTTTGGCAATACTGCCGATACTGTTTTAATACTGTCACTTTTATCATCCATACTGCGTTATTATCGTTACTGTAATGTTGTCACTGTGACTTTTATTATCCACAATGTTATGTCATTACCGCCACAGTTGTTAGCATCCTTATTAGCTCCAATGTTATGTTTATTATACTACCGTTAAGGTAATTATCCAATGTTTCTACTTACTTAATAAAGGAAGATTTTTATGTATATGTTTGTCTGTGCAATCTGCAGCGAGAAATCTAACTGTTGTGTGTATATGTACTATGAAATGTAATGTGCAAATACTTCAAGACCCGATAAGATACACCTCGATGTTATTTTCTTAATTTCAAATAATATTTTTTTTATACTTTCGATTTTCCTTTGCTACTGTGTATTAAACCACAGCCGGTCTACACACAGGCCGTGGACCACTGAGGAGAAATTGTCGTAACGTCATGGTAAGAGGGGAGCATTCGGAAAGAAGACAACAAAAATCTAAGCGCGGTCAGCATCCCTCGTGGAGTGGTTGATGATTGCAAAACGTTTTTGAGGTTTTCAGAATGTTCTATTAGTTTTATTGTATCGTGTTTTGTGCATAATAATTTGTTCTTATGTTTTATTATCATTTAACTAATGTTCATGGGTGCTTTAGAGCCATTTTTAAAATAGTTTATATCTGCGTAGTTATCAATGCCTCGCACGTGTTCCGTTCCCGGTTGCCGGTCGAACTATACGTCAAAGACTTCTTACGTTCCAATCTTTAAGTTTCCTGAAGATTCTGCGTTGAGAAAAACTTGGGAGATAAAAATTCATCGTGTGGATTTCAAAGTTGGGAAAAATTCCGGAGTGTGTATTCATCACTTTGACGAATCGTTCATCATTCGTGAAAACACTATTACAGATAAATCTGGGAAGGTAATAACAATTAAAAGAGACAGGTTAAAATTAAATCCGGATGCCTATCCCACAATTGTCGGAAATATTGTCAAGTATCTTACAGAACCCATTCCAAAGAAAAGGAGGACTATGGAAAATCGCGAAAATGAGCAATTAGATGCGGCAATTTCTAAAAGTATAATGACTTTTCAACAAGAGCAGCAAAACAACAGCCTGCCAACTTTAGAAGATATCAAGTATTATTTTTGTACTATTCAAGGAGAAAATTGGACCCACCTTTCAATCGATGACAAGCTGTATCTTTCTAAAGATCGCATTAATGCATCATCTGTACCATGTGTTATTGCGAGTATCAGCATATGCCAAGAAAAAACGTTCGATGTGTTTTTTGAAAATCTCCAGTGCAGTGAGAAGCAGCTACAAAAATGTGGAATACAATTTAGCCTAATTACAGATAAACGCGATCTGGATTTATTAATAAGTGCATGTGAAACTGTGCATTCTACTCCATCACAACTTAATTATATCGAAGCCGCAGTGAAGCTGTTAGAGAAACAAAAGCAGGTATGTTTAGAAATTTGCACCGCCAAATTAGACTTTCGATTTTCACAAAAACTGTTTATTCTATGCTTTAAAATATACTTATGTAGTTCTTCGTTCTATAAGGCATTTAGAAATTCAAAGGTATTGACATTGCCTCATGTGCGGAGATTAAGTAGAATTTCAAAAAAGTTAAATGTGGATTCAGATTTTTTTAATCCGTGTAATAGTTATTTAAAACGTAGGGTATAATGTTTAAACGAAGACCAAAAATTTGTCTCTCTCTTAATTGATGAGATTTGGTATACGTTTAAATGTGGTAAAGTTACCGGTGATTGTTTTGATAGTAATGGAAAAGCAAAAGCTGCCCAAGTGTTTTTTATTACATCTATGTTTTCGATTTATAAAGACGTAATAGCAATTGTCCCAGTTTCAACATTTACGGGACAAAAACTCTATAATTTGGCATCTATGTTAATTTGCAGGTTAAAAGAACTTGACCTTAATGTATTGTCTGTTATTATTGATAACAACAATATTAATAGAAGCATGTTTGCTTTTTTTAAGAAACACGATAACTTTAATGATGCTGTGTATAATCCAAGTAATCCTGATATACCTCTGTATTTGAAGTATGATTCTGTTCATTTATTAAAATCTATAAGAAATAATTGGTTAAATGTAGAAGACACTAAATTGCAGTACCCTGATTTGCAAAATAATGAAAACCTTAAAGAGGCAATTTTTTTTGATTTACGGAATTCATACAACTTTGTAAAAGATAAACTCCTTAAATTTTCTCACGTGTTAACATTAAAACCATTATATCCGTCTAACATTGAGAGGCAAAAAGTATCCCTTGCATTAAAAGTATTCAATATTCAAAACTCCATAGCTTTAACCGAATATAAATTGATATATAGTTTTTTTATTTTTTAGAAATTTTCATATTGATATCACCATACGTAACTAAGATAGAAACAGTGAAGATACTGATGCATTTTATAGAATTATTGTATATATATTATACATACCACACATTATGCTATAATATGTTGTAAAATTGTCAAATACATCTGCGATTGTATTTTAAAGTAAGTTTGGCAATAAATTTTGCTTCGTTAAATCCTAATGAACCTAAAATATTTATTAAAAATCAATTGAAGTGATTTTTCTCATCAGCAATGTGAAAATATTTCAAATTATATGTAAAAATAGAGTTGTCACACAATATTTTTTTGCTATTATACATATGGTTATAGAAATTTTGAAGTCATATTAATTGCATTGTGTACAGTAGTAGAAAAAAAAATGAAAGCTACTTAATATTCATTAACACTGGGTTTGTAACTGTAAAAGGATCTAGATTATATATAATTTTGTAATCATTTAGACAGAATAGTACTTGTTTTGTGGGAGCTCCAGTAAAAAAATATATCCCCCCCCCAAGTTTAGATAATCTTTATGAAATTAACTGTGCTAAAATTTAGGCATAGAAATGAGTAAAAGTATAATTATTTTGAAATATTTTTTAACTTTCAATTTGCAAGTTTTCTCGAGTTAGCGAGAGTTCCCCTTCTAGCGTCACGTCATGATTCTGGTGCCACGGCCTGAGTGTAGACCGGCTGTGATTAAACACAGGAAACGCTTGGAGAAAATGTGGCTCGAATTTCATTTCAGGTGCGGTGGCAATATCAAAGAAAAGCGTCTCACTGGCAGAACCCGGAATTCCGACAGATGGCGCTCGGGAAGTATGAATGAATTTTCTGGAAATTAAAATCCCGAGTTTTACATATAGGGATTTGAATTTTGAAATATAAGAGTGTAAAAGTATTAAAAGCATTCCCTGAAAAAAAATCATGCTTCTACGATAACAATTTCTAATATTAGCAATTAGGAATTTAAACGGATGTAAAAGAAATACTCTTTGGTGTACGGTCTTGCCCGTAGGTGGGGGATACAAGTCTTCAGCACATTATAATAATAATTAATTTCAATTTCATGGTTCTAGTAGACAATAATGTTATAAAAATCTGTATTAAAGCCATGTACCAATACCTGCTTAACCGTCAAAATATTCGAATTAAAAAACATTTCTGAAAAACAATAATTACTTTCCTTATATATACACATAATGTATAAGGAAAGTATTGTGACGGGGTCGAAAATTCGAATTCGAGTTTTCGACGGGAGAGCACGTTTCAAGCATCCCTAAACACGAATCAGTTGTTTTTGAGATGATGCCTGTGTGTGTGCGTGTGTGTGTGTGTGTGTGAAAGTGTGTGTGTTTGTGTGTCAGTGAGCCTTTGGAGAGGATAACTGACGAACGGATGGAGCCATATGAACAAAATTTAGTACAACAATTACAATCCATGAATGCTGGAAGCTTATTGTATTTATACGCAATCGGATGTTTAGAACCCCCCTAAATTTTCGAGTGAAATTTTGAAAAAATCATAAAAAAATTAAAACCTTCACTATAGTTAGTCATTTCTTATGTAATTTTTTATTAGAAAACAATTGACATAAATTTTAGAATGCTAGCATGAACAGTTCTCGAGATATTGCACATTTCCCAAATAAATGTATCAAAAAATTCCATAAATTAAGAAAAATAATAATTGTTGAGAAACATGTCCAGTTTTCATATGTAATATCATGCGATAAATTTGGTGACACCACTCTCGTGGATCTAGCTCATTCCATTCATGGATAAAGATACTTTGAGTAATACTTTTGTATTTGAACGCCAATAGTCATTTTTCAGCTATAAGAATAACTTATTTCTCCATCCATAACGCTTAGCGAGATTTTGGCGACGAATTTGGCGGAATGTCGCAAAATTGGCGAGTCTTTTGAATGTTGCCAAATTAATGAAAATCTTGCCAAATTAATAAAACTGGCGCTAAATCAATGAAATGACGAGTAATTGACGAAAATTTAATGTCTTGGAAAGAATATAAGTGTATCCTATTAGAATAACATATTTTCACTTTCCTTATATTCATAATGTATAAGGAAAGTATTGTGACGGGGTCGAAAATTCGAATGCCAGTTATCGACGGGAGGGCACGTTTCAAGCATCCCTGATCACGAATCAAACATCTTTGAGGTGATGTCTGTGTGTGTGCGTGTGTGTATGTGTGTGTGTGTGTGTGTGTGTGTGTGTGTGTGTGTGTGTGTGTGTGTGTGTGTGTGTCAGTGAGTCTATGGAGACGATATCTCGCGAACGAATGGAGCGATTCAAATGAAATTTGGTACAAGCATCCCTGAACAAGAATCAGGTGTTTTTGAGATGATGCCTGTGTGTGTGTGTGTGAAAGTGTATGTTTTTGTGAGTCAGTGAGTCTGTGGAGAGGATAACTGACGAACGGACGGAGCGATATGAACAAAATTTAGTACAAAAATCATGATCCGTGAATACTGGAAGCCTATTGTTTTTAAACGCAATCGAAGGTTCAGAACTTCCCTAAATTTTCGAGTGAAATTTTGAAAAAATCATCAAAAAATCAAAACTTTTAATACAGTTACGCAAATAGACATTTATTTCTTATGTAATTGTTCTTTAGAAAATGATTGACATAAACTTTAGAACGCTAGCATGATCAAGATATCGCACATTTTTCTGATAAATTTATCAAAAAATCCCATAAATTAAAAAATATATCAACTGTTGAGAAACATATTCACTTTTCATATGTGAAATCCTGCGATAAATTTGGTGACATCATTCTCGTGGATCTAGCTCGATCCATTCATGAGAAAAGATACTTTGAGTAATACTTTTGTATTTGAACGCCAATAGTCATATATCTGGTATAAGAATATCTTGTTTCTCCGTCTATTCTTTTCTCCGCGTGATTTTGGCGACAAATTTGGCGGGATTTTAAATTTTGCCAAATTAACGAAAATCTCGCCAAATAGACAAAAATAATGCTAAATCAAAGAAAATGACGACTAATTGAAGAAAATTCAATATCTTGGAAAGAATATAAGTATCTACTAAAAGAATAACATTTTTTTAACTATAACAGTAGTAAATTCATTGCATTATATAAGGAAAGTCATGTGCTGCCCACATCAACTTTTTTGTTACTATATAATTGCACAAAAAGCAGTTATATTAAATTATTGGAGCCTATTAAACAATTTCATGAACTCACAAATTTAAATATAGCGTTTACTCATTTTTATGTATCTCTTGAACTTGTGATTAAAGTTTTTGTTCTATAGCTGCAGAAGCAGGGGAGCGACTATTCCCAGTTGATTGATAAAGTTTGCATCTCCTCTAGTGGTGAAGTAAAGAAGTTATAATAGTCGCCACGAAAACAAATCGAGACAAGAAAGAAAATTCAATTGCAAAGTTGCAGAGCTTTTTCTGCGTAGTATGATAAGATGTGCGGTTTGCATGTAACATGTACACATCCCATAGAAAAAGAGGTAAAAGAAAAGCGATAATTCTGTAAATATATCTTTTAGTACTAAATTACTTCAGAATTAAATAACTAGAAATTCGCTTGAAAAAATAATAGTCCTTCTAATGAAATATTTTTAATTTAGAATTATACTGTTTGCAATAAGTAATATACGTTGCATAAAAATTGCAGACACCTGATCCAGTACAGAAATAATACATTTTCTTTGACCTTACTACTTCCTTGCAATACATGGCAATGTATAGGGAAAGTATTGGAATCATGTCGAAAATCGCAACTTGAGTTTTCGACGAATCTACACGTTGGGAGACCTCTAGAATACGAAAAAACAATATTTAACGTGACGTCTGTGTATGTATGTCTGTCTGTCTGTGTGTCTGTGGGAATATATTTATCCACTCTAGCTCAAAAACTAATTAACCGAATTTCATAAAATTTGGTAGGTAAAACCCTTGGGCGTGGTCCTGGTGCTGCTTTGTTTTTGGTATAATTCGGAAAAGAAGAACCCGCCTTTTTTGGGAAATGATCCGCAAAAATCTCATGTATCCACTCTAGCTGAAATACAAATTGACCAAATTTCACAGAATTTGGTAGATAAATCACATCTTTGATACTCTGGTGCTGATTAGATTTTGGTACGATTCGGAAAAGAACAACCTGCCTTTTCTTACGAAATGGCCAGCAAAAATCGCCAATATCTAAAAAGAATACTTATGTTCAAATGTATCAATTAAATGCTTGTTTTATACGTAATTTTTGACGAGGAAAAGAATAAAAACAAATGTATTACTCTAGGACAAACCGTGCTCGAGATAGTTGAGATTTTTCGCATTTTATGCCGGCTTTGGAAAAATGTCCAATTACCAAATAAAAGCAGAAATTGAATTAAAAATGCAAATTTAGTGTCATTTTGGGCAATTAAATTCAATTTAATGAGTTCTTAAAGAAATAAAGAAAATTTGAATTTGAGTCTGCAGAGAATGCATGTGCTGCCGACATCAGATTTTTTTTATCGTCTATGTATATGTTATATCCAAACTACACACCTTTCCGTATCAAACATAGATCGCTCTACAACTTCACAATTCAGAATTTTCACCTATCTTGCTTCTTTTTACTTTCCCTCCTATACATGGTAATGTATAGAGAGAGTATTGGAATCATGCCGAAAATCGCAACTCTAGTTTTTGACGGATCTACACGTTTTGAGATCGCTAGAATACGAAAAAACTATTCTTAGCGTGACGTCGGTGTGTGTGTCTGTGTGTCTGTCTGTGTGTGTGTCTGTCTGTGCAGATTTTGTATCCACTGTAACTAAGAAACTAATAGACAGAATTTCATAACATTTGGTAGGTAAGTCACTTGTGGGTGAATCTGGTGCTGATTGGTTTTGGGTACGATTTGCGATAAAATAACCCGCCTTTTTCTGCGAAAAGGCCCGCAAATGCTTTTATCCAATCTAGCTGAAAAACTAATGAACTGAATATCGCAAAATTCGGTAGATAAGTCACTTGTCGGTCACCCTGGTGCTGATTAGATTTTGGTACGATTCGAAAAAAAACCCTGCCCTTTCTTGTTAAATGACAAACTCAAAAATCGCCAAAATTTAAATTAAAAACTACGTATGCTCAAATATGTCCATTAAGTGCTTGTTTCATACGTAATTTTTAACGAAAAAAATAATAAGGTCAACCCCATTACACTAGGACTAGCCGTTCTCGAGATATTTTAGTTTTTTCGTATTTTCTCTACACCACCTTTGAAAATAAGTCCAGTTATCAAATGAGAACGAAAATTGAATTAAAAGTGAATTAAATTTAATTAAAATAAACAGAACGTGAATATAAGTCTGCGGGGAAAGTCATGTGCTGCCCATATCAGATTTTTTGAGATTGGAATTTTAACTTCAACAATCTATAAGAGTTAAACACTTTCTCTATCGCGAATGCCCACTGCTCTATGGCGAGACCCTGCATCTGCTGCATTACTCGTAGAAAACGTTCGGTTGAAGTGTTCGAGAACATCTAGAACACTTCTAACACTTCACTCAAAAGTTCAAAAGAAGCGTATGGACTTAAGAAAGAACCCGGTATATTTCAATACCTTTACATATTGCACATCTTCATCTTCACGCCCCATATATTACCTCAACATATTTGAAATAAACGACATAACTATATAATCAATTATTCACAGGCTAGGGTTGAGCTGAATTAATCACTGTCAACGAACACTCGATATGAATTTCCAATGTTAGGGCTTCGAAATTCAACACATGGAACATCATAATACATTTCGCAAATTAGATGCGTTGAATATACCTCTATACAATCTATTTCATTATCACTGTTATGCTGCTGCCATATCTAGATACGGTGCATTAGGGTATTCTGAGAAAAACTTTGAAATTTGGTTAAATTACTAACAGTGTTAAATTACTACTTAAACACTATTTGCTATAATGTTTTTCTTTTAAACTGCTGCGTTAAATCATTTGCAAATTTAAATGCTCTGTTCGTGACATAATAAGCTGGTTGATTAAATGTACCAATTGGTTTAACTTTTCCTGCAATACATGGTAATGTATAGGGGGAGTATTGGAACCATGCCGAAAATCTCAACTCGAGTTTTCGACGGATCTATGCGTTTCGAGACCTCTAGAATAAGAAAAAACTATTTTTAGTGTGATGTCTGTGTGTGTGTCTGTCTGTTTGCGCAGATTTTGTATCCACTCTAACTAAAAAACTAATGGACCGAATTTCATGAAATTTGGTAGGTAAGTTACTTGTGGGTAAGTCTGGTGCTGATTAGTTTTGGGTACGATTTGGAATAAAAGAACACGCCTTTTTTGCGAAATGGCCTGCAAAAAACTGTATCCACTCTATCTGAAAAACTAATGGACTGAATTTCACAAAATTCGGTAGATAAGTCGCTTGTGGGTTACCCTGGTGCTGATTAGATTTTAGTACGATTTCAAAAAATATAACTTGCCTTTTTTCCAAAATGGCCCGCAAAAGTCGTTAATATATAAAATAAAAAACTACATATGCTCAAATATATCCATTAAATGCTTGTTTTATACGTAATTTTTAACGAAGAAAAGAATAAGACCAAACCCATTACACTAGGACTAGCCGTTCTCGAGATATTTTAGTTTTTTCTTATTTTCTCTACGCCAGCTTTGAAAATAAGTCCAGTTACCAAATGAGAACGATAATTGAATTGAAATTGAATTAAATTTAATTAAAATAAAGAGTACGTGGATATAAATCTGCGGGGAAAGTCATGTACTGCCCACATCAGATATTTTAATGAGAAACATTTTTGTTAGGATAATCAATCAATCACTATGGCAAATATGTCGAAATCTCTTTCAACAGAAAAATGTTAACACAGAAAAACAGGCAATGCCATACTATTCCCCATAAAATGAAAATTATGATGCGGGGCAATACACGAATTTTCCTACATATCAGCAATGTCTTGTATTCTTTCATAGTGACACTATATGATGAAGAAGGTGCACAGAACAATATTTTAGTATTGATTTTGTGGTAACAAGTGCTTATTTTTAGTGATACTTAGATCATTAAATTAATTATAATACTTTCTCTATACATCATTATGTATGCAGGGACTGTAAAGACAATAATAAGAAAACAAGAAATATCAATCATGCATACAGCACTGATTATGAAACACTTCTCAACTGAAATGAAATTTTATTTACACATCTCTAAAATGCGATACATTTAGCGATGGTATTTTAAAAATTGTTACAATACAATTATTTATTATATTAGAACAATTCATCGAAAACAAATGAACTTTATTTAAAATAACATCATCGAAATATAAATCGCCTAGCTCTCTATATAAAAACAGTGAATATTTCATTCATAACTTTTATCCATTCATTTCATTCAGCAGCAATATTTTTAAAATTATCACAATACTACAATAATTTATTTTACTTAAAAACTTGAAACCATGGAGATAAAAGCACTTTCTGACTCCATGCTTAAAACTTCATTGAAAGAATCATCTAAGACTATAGAATCATCTGCTTCTCTATGTAAAATCAATGAATGTTTTATTCATATCCGCTGTATTGTTGGCTCCAGAACTAAATAATTTTGCGTTAAAAAAATTCAGCAATTCTTGTACAACTCATCTTACAGCTTGATGTGTTTACTTTCTCCATAAGTGAAATTTGGGCTTCGTTGAAGAAATAATCAAAGTTTGATGACCATTTAAACTCAAATATTTTGTAATTGCGTTGTTTCAGAATATAGATGCACAGAAATTAAGCAAAAATAAAGTGGTTTTAGGACGGATACAACACTAAATATGAATTAAAAAGAACGTTAAAAATCACGATTTTGACACAAGATGGATGCCATATTTTATTTTCCTTTGGGCCACTTATTTTCATTTGTTCTCTTCATATAATATGGGTACAATTACTATTTTTATTTTTAGTTAAAAAACTACCGAACCTATTTTGCTTAATTTTTATATATATTTTATGAGATAATTTGAATATTTTCTGAAATTTTCGAAGCAATTTATGAATTTTAAATTCGCTTAAAACAAGTTTGAAAAATTAGGGCAAATAGGGTTTAATGTATTTCATTTTTTTTCAACCCGGTTCAATCCAAAACTAAATGGGTGATATTATTCATTTACTTTCCCATATGTCCCACATACCGGCTCAATAACATACTAAAATTTCATTTTGAAGTCATTTTCAAGTCATGTTTACGGCAGTTATAGTGAGAACGGACAGACAGACAGAATGAACGAAGTCATAAACGCTTTTCAACTACGTTGTAAAGTTTTAAAAAATAAGATAACGAATATATAAACAAATATAATTCAACAAATGTATAATTTTTTATGTTAAATAATCTAATACAAATTTTCTGCCGATTACTAATATTAAAACAAAATATGATATGGATAACACATGACATTCTCTATATAATGTAATAGTTTTACTTCCTTGACAGTGAAAAAGGGATGCATAAATTTCCTGGCACAATATTTCTAACTTTAAATTGTTCATTGGGCGTTTTTCTGGGTGAGAACATGTAAGAGTGCTTCGCACCCAAATTACTTATATTTCACTCGAATTTAAATAAGCAGCTATCAATTTTTATGGAATCCGCAATAAGCAAAAGAGTCCATATATTACTATAATTAATTCATAAATTCGGCTTCATTTTTGCACTTTCGACAATATTTTCTTCAATCTGGAGCGATATATTGTAAAGCTGACAATATTTAGCTAAATTAGTCGTCACCCTAACAGCATTTTTTTTTCACAGTGACGTAAGATTTACGTCACACTGTGACTTTGGGACGTCACAGGACGTCGCAGTACGTCTCGGCAATGTCATATTGAGGTCACAGCAAAGTCATTTTGGTCATTTTCATGGTCGTTTGTGACGTCGCATATTAACTTGTTTGTGACGTCACATTGTAATTGCCATTGTAATGTCGTCACATTGTTACGTGTTAATTAAATTGTGGTAACGTCACAGAATATAGCCACAATGAAGTTACAAAGTTACTAATACATAACGTCGCATAGAAGTCACAAATATGGTGTTACATTGTGTGTCAGGTGCCGCGTGACTACAACGTCAATGTCACATATGTGACGATCTTTGCTGAAAGGGCAAGTTCGTCGAATTTATCACTAGGCGTTACACAAATACAAAGAGAAGAGCATTTTTTTTTATACATGACTATTGTTATCACAAAATCTGGCCGAAATTGACCAAAATCTCGCCAAGCGTTATGGACTGAAAAATAAGTTATTCTTATAGAAAATAAATTAATATTGGCGTCAAAATTCAAAACTATTACCCAAATCGTCTTCTTTCAGGAATGGAACGAACTAGATCCATGAGAATAATGTGAACAAATGTATAGCATACTATTAGATATGAAAAGTGATATAGTAGATATGAAAAGTGATTTATAATAGTTTATAGGTGATTTTTTTTATTTCTTTAAAATACATGCAATATCTAGAGAACAGTTCATGTTAGCATTATAACGTTTATATTATTCGATTTGCAATGAAAAATTGCATTATATGATCATGTGGCAGCAGACGACTCTACTCCTGCCAAATACATCGATCGAAAATGTTGGATACCCGAATTAAAATTTCGGAGTGGAAGCTAGCTTTTGCTCTGATCTTAAAATGTCGGTCTTGTTAGCACGAGGTCCCGAGTGCGGTCCTGGCTCGGGACTATCAACATCTATACGCCACAATGATGACAGGACGTTTGAAACACGCAACCTTCTCTCTCCAAAGTTCTCACCTCTCAACACAAGATGGCAGCACCACACGGAACCAGAGGCTCTAGCACTCCCTTCCTGGTTGACCACGACAGACGTTACGCCCGAGGTACGGCACGTCTCCCGGCCAGAACACAGCGTGCAGCTGGCACTTTTCAGGCGCGGTAGCCCGGTGGTTTGCGCGCTGGATTTGCACGCTGCCACAACTGACGCCGTGTTCATGCGGAGTACGATCACGTTAAACATGTGGGTCCGTAAGTCCATCCGAGAGGTTGGTGGTAGGGGAAGGAGGGTACGGTCCCTGTGGATGCCACCCCCACTGGGCTCCGGTCTAAATTGAGTGGCACTTCCCGGCCGTCCAAACGGTTACTTTACACCTTTCTGGTAGGTCGGACCGTCTGGGTCTCAACAATAACGCCTTCAGGTCATTCAGCCCCTCGACTGAGTTTCGGATGGGGACGTGCGGGGGATTTCTGGGCGGCCCCCTTCTCGCCGAAATTCGATCGGGGCCTTCTCAGCAGGTGAGAAAGTGTGTGGCAGCAGACGATACTGCTTCTGCCAAAGACATCGATCGAAGATGCTAGGATACCCGAACTATAAGTTCGGAGTGGAAGCTAGCTTTTGCTCTAATCTTATAATGGCGGTCTTGTAAGCACGAGGTCCCGAGTTCGGTTCTGACTCGGGCCTGGCAACTCAAGTTCCTACAATCATTTACATAATATTTTTGAAAGTTCTAAATTTTTAAAGATTTCCCAAAATTCCGGTCCAGTACTCATAGATTGTAATATATGTACCAAATATCGGTCAAAACTCTCCATTCGTTCATGAGATATCGCTTACTCACACAGGCACAATCGCCCTCGAAACGTTCGATTCGTATTCTTAGATGCTTGAAACGTGCTCTTCCGTCGAAAACTCGAATTCATATGTTCCACACCATCACGATATTTTGCCTGTATACATAGTATATAGGGAAAGTAAAACTGTTACTAAAGCAAAATATAGTTCACAATCACCGACAATCCACATTTCAAACATGTACACGTATCAACGTATTAACAGACCCAGCACAAATTTATGTCAATTCCGGACACTGACTAAAGTGCTTCCAACCATTCATCAATGTCATAAAGCTATTTGCAAATCACATTCCGGACAGTGTTTGCAAATCAAATGTGCTTTCAAATAAATTTCGATTCAACTCCAGTAGGCAGCGTTTATTTTAGAACAGGCAGTGTTTTAATATCATAAATGGGGATAATAAAATGAAATTCTTGCTCACAATAAATGGATAGACGAATTGGAAGCTATAGAGACATGTAGGCATAAATATGCTTATGCAATTATATATTTATAAGATAAATTGATATATTGAAATATTTGCGTACAAATATATGTCAGACCCGTTATGCAATATAAAAAACCTGATGTGGACAGCACATGACTTTCCTTATATAATGCAATGAATTCACTACTTTTACAGAAAAAAATTGTGTATTCTTATAGTAGATACTTATATTCCTTCCAAGATATTAAATTTTAGTCAATGAGTTGTCATTTTCATTGATATAGCGTCATTTTTATCCATTTGGCGAGATTTTCGTTAATTTGGCAACATTTAAAAAGTCAACTTTCCGCCCTATTTGTCGCCAAAATCTCTCCAAGCGTTATGGACGGAGAAATAAGTTATTCTTATAGCCGATAAATGACTATTGGCGTACAAATACAAAAGTATTACTCAAAGTATCTTTTCTCGTGAATGGAACGGACTAGATTCACGAGAATGATGTCACCAAATTTATCGCATGATATTACATATGAAAAGTGAACAGGTTTCTCAACAGTTAATATATTTTTTAAATTTATAGGATTTTTTGATAAAGTTATTTGAAAAATGTGCAATATCTCGAGAATGGTTCATACTAGCGTTCTAAAGTTTACGTCAATCGTTTTCTAAGGAAAAATTACATAGAAAAGGTCTATTTGCCCAACTTTATTAAAGGTTTTGATATTTTGATGATTTTTTAAAAATTTCACTCGAAAATTTAGGGGGTTTTTGAACATTTGATTGCGTTTAAAAACAATAGGCTTCCAGTATTCACGGATTGTGATTTTTATACCACATTTGATTCGAATCACTCCATTCGTTCGTGAGATATCGTCTCTAAAGTCTCACTGACACACACACACACTTTCACGCACACACACACGTACACACACAGACATCACCTCAAAAATGTTTGATTCGTGATCAGGGATGCTTGAAACGTGCTCTCCCGTCGAAAACTCGAATTCGAATTTTCGACCCCGCCACAATACTTTCCTTATACATTATGTATATAAGGAAAGTAAAAAACTTAAAATCCACAACCATGTGCAAATTCCTATAGTTTTCTAAAAATGTCAATGTTTTTCAAAACGTTATATTAAAACGTTTAAATTAATGTTTCAAAAATGTATAAGAATCTCTGTTTCTCGCCATACTGAACTATCATCACAGGTAGATCTGCAGAATAAAAACATCCTGGTCTAGCTTATAAACAAATTTATTTAAAATATGAAATTAAATCAATGTGTGCCAAAATAAAAGCTCTAAAATTGCATTAGAAGATATTTTCGTAAATTAGAATATACATATGTACTACTAGTATTTTCGTAGATTTAAAGATTATACCCGTGTATTAGAAGATATATAAATGTGAAAAAGCATTCACCAAAATAAAACAGATGACATAAGAATTTGAAAATATCGATAATCCCGGTTATCTGTAATGCCAAAGGCCGTAATAGATACAATCAAATTAACAATGCAATTCCGATTAAATTTATTTCTATACATTTCTTTAATATTTAAATCATAAAATATTTACTGATGTTATTAACTCATTGGGTTTAATTCCGTTTCATAACAACATGAAATATTTTTTTAAATATAAGCTCATTGGGTTTAATTATGTTGCTTAGCAACATGATATCATTTTTTTTCAAATAGCTTTTCGAAACAAATATCGTCTGCATAATACTATCTCAATGGAAGGTATATAATAGTGCATTTTTTATCAATATCTTGAAAACAAATATTGTGTGCATAATGCTATCTCAATGGAAGGTATATAGTAGTGCATTTTTTATCAATATCTCGAAAGCAAATATTGTCTGCATATTGCTATTTCAATGGAAGGTATATAATACTGCATTTTTTATCAATATCTCGAAAACAAATATTGTCTACATAATGCTATCTCAATGGAAGGTATATAATAGTGCATTTTTTATCAATATCTCGAAAACAAATATTGTCTTCATAATGCTATCTCAATGGAAGGTTTAATAGTGCATTTTTTATCAATATCTCGATAATCCCTTATCTTAGAAACATGGACACAATTTCACAGGTGGGGAGGGGGGGGAGATCCCAAGTCTACTCCGAAGATTTCATTACATTCGATATTATCCTTCTCCCGTGATGATGAGACAAACACACACATAAATAAACCAAAATATGTTTAACTTTGCAAGCATTGTATACGTAAATTCAATACACCTTTTACTTGTGAATTGCATTACCGTTTGTCATTATAGAATAACAAATTCATTCATTTCAATTATGTTTTAAGTAGGTGAAATGGCAATTCGTCGCAAAATGTGACATTTTCAAACTTAAGAAAAGTTCTAAATATCCAAAGTAGATTCGAATTTAATCACGAAATTATTTATGGACGACAGAAGAGAAGTCTATTCTCCATTCCTAACGAATCGAAATCAACATTTGTATAAATCTTGTGATCTCTTATACTCGAAAATTGCAATATGCAGTTAGTTTTTATTGTTGTTGTTGAGACCCAGACCGCCCGAAATACCAGAAAGATGTAAGCTAACTGTTTGGACTGCCGAGATGTGCCACCCAATTTGGACCGAAACCCACTGAGGGGAGGCATCCACAGAGACAGTACCCTCCTTCCCCTACCAACAACCTCTCGGAAGCACTTACGGACCCACATGTTTAGCGTGATTTTACTCAGCGTGGACACGGCGGCAGTTTTGGCAGTGGCGGGAATCGAACCCGGACCTACCGAGTGCAACTCCCACGCGATAACCACTGGGCTGTTGTGCCCTAATAGGCAGTTAGTTGTAAATTTCCAAACGTAGTTATAAACGCTTCGTACATATAAAGAGTACGCAACAACTTTTAAACGTGTGCATTTGCTTTTAAGAGTGTGCATATCAAATGGCTGTATTTATTGTGGCCACTTTCTCTCTCTCTCTCTCTCTCTCTCTGTCTCTCTGACCATATCTTTCTCTCTGACGCTCTCTCTATATATAATTATTTAGCCTATATATAATGCGTCTAATTAGTTTATATTTTGCAGAATACCATATAGTTCAATAAAGACACAAATATCAAAAACTGTATGATAATTTTAATTACAGTCAACCTCCTATAACGCGATTAATTCATACCGCGTTATACGGAAACCGCTTTAAAGAAACTCGGATTAGTGCTAATTAGACTAATTCTTACCGTGCTATATGAAAACCGCATACTGTGTTGTATGGAAACTGCGTTATAAGAAACTCAGAATTAATACAAAACAGAACGATTCGTATCGCGTTGTATGGAAACCGCGTTAAGTGAAACAGAGAACATAGAAATAAGACTGATCCGTTCTACGTTATATATAACTGTATATTTAGAGTACCATGTTATGATGAATACTGTTATGAAATATAAGTTCGGCGGCGCTATTGGATAAATAAAGTCACGTGAACACGGTACAGCCAATAATATCGTCGGGCTACCACAGCAATGTTGTTTATTTCTGCATACAGGGTATTTCCCTAATAACTGAAATTGAAAAATGATGATGTACGTGGATGAAAAAACAGGCGAATTCCCCAGTAATTTCAACTGCAAAAGTGTAATAGGAAAATTCATTCTGTAGGAAGTTGCTTAAACTAATTGAGTCATATTATAGAGGAACCTCAGTAACTACCACGTTATATGGAAAATGCATTATGAGAGAGCTGTCGCAATTTTTACTCTGCATTCTATAGAATCCGCGTTATGAGAGTACCGCGTTTGAGGATGATTGATTGTACTTACGTATAAAAAGAATTGATTCAGATTTATCTAGAATGTAATTTTAGTATTAAAATAGATCTGCGTAAGATAGATCAATATTAAACTTAAAATATTTAAGATTGCTAAACTGGATAAATGGACAACAGTTACAAGTCATCGGATGCCTCTATTTCTTTTCTAATTAAAGCAATTGATTTTAGGTCGATTAGAACGAGTTTTATTGGTTTTATGATAAATATTATGGTATGTATACACTGAAAATATTGCGCAACATTTGCTCATTTTTTTCAGCTACTTTGAAAATTTCGACAAACTGATAAGATAAGACACAATTACAGGCGTTCATGAATTTCTGCTTCTTTCTGAAATATTCAACTAATTATCATCTGCCGAAGCAGTATCTGTATGTGTATATATATATATATATATATATTATCATAATTATCATGAGTCTTACTCCCCATTAAGGGAAGCTAATTCCCGTGAAACTTCAGTAACATGCTTGCTAATGTTTTACAGTGTATATCATAATCAGCTGAATATTTTCTGATGTCTCTAAATATTTGTTTTATACTGAAAAAATCTATTCTATTGACTCGTATGTCTATTTAAGTAGGCACATAACATGATTTTCACCAAACAAGATTGTAATAACGGCGTTAAGTCATGAGTTATAAATATATGGATTTTTTTCCAATTTAAATAATGAATTCTTAGCTAAAAGTATTTTTCATCTTTTAAAAGCGTTTAATATTATAAAAGCATATCTTAAATTTTACCAAGAAGTTTCCAAATTAATTTTTAATTTCTATTAGAGAATCGGAAGATTTCGATCATCGTAATTTTCTGGAATTAGAAAAGGGCTATCAAGAATTTAATGTGTTTCAATTTATACTTTAACTCAGATATTCTTGAAATACCATTTTACAATGCATCAAAATTATATGATTTTTCAAAATTCTGAAATTAATATAACTTTACCTCTTAGAGTGAGTGCAATATTCTAAGTTAGAATAAATAGACGAAAATTTAAAATTGAGATTTTTTTTCATATTATTGGTAACTACCAGTAATATTATAAAAGTATTTCTTATATAATAAATGATTACATTTAATCAAAATGTTAATCCAGATCCTCTAATCAATCAAGAACGCAGCTTTAAATGAAACCGCTGCAGCAGAGTTCGAGCTAGAATTTTCCCAGCAGGGTAAAAATACTTCCTAACTTGATTTGAAGGAGTATTTTGCTTTTCAGAAGAGTAATTTTTAATAAATGTACATTCACCCTCAAGTTTCCCGGTATGTATTAAATTCATTGTATTTTATATAAAAAAAGTAAAATGTCACCGCCCAACAGAATATAAGTTTCTGATTCTTCTACATTGAAAAAAAAAATTAGATTTAAGAAATGCACTATACTCTATATTTGTGTTAATAAACAAAATACATTATATATCCGATATCACAATTTAAATACCTTATGAACTGTATGAAATGAGTTTATCAATTAATAAGAAATCAATTGGATTTTGATGGGATTTCCCCCTGCCTTCCGAAGGTATACTATTGAGCCACTGTGAGGAAATCGAAATAAAGCTACTTTTAATGCGGTTACAGTTTATTCATATTACAACTTTCAGCGAGTACAATTAACCCATCGTTTAACATCGAAAACTGCAACGCAAATTAAAAGTTTATTTTTATTTTAAGAATATCAAAAATATGTAAAACTGTTTCTAAAGCTAGTAAAAAACAAGAAAAATTAGCGCCTTCTCTGATAGGAAAAAAAGTTAACTTTTGTTACGGTGAATTCGTAACGATGTACGTGATGCCGGAAGAAATAAGAAAATGCTTATTTTCAAGTCAAATCTGTTTAATTTCCGATTCTAAATGGGATTTTTTTTTCTCTTGTGTTTACAAAATCGGTGCGTAAAAATACGCATTACTTAATTTATAAAGCGCATTTGGCTATTTTATAGCGTGAAATACGCATATAGAGGTGTCATCTCGATCTCTAATTCTAACTAAACAATTATAAAGAGAAAAATTAATTAATTCTAAAAAAACTGATATCAAATTTTAAAAATGAAAACACTATTATTTTTTTCTGGTTACGATTATTGAAACACATTTTATTTACAACTTTTCAATTACTTCTGAAAAATCACTATTTAGAGCTTTTGCATTCATTTTAAGCATAGTAGTATAGAAGTACCAATTAATGAATTTTTCGAAACATTAAAGGAGTCAGCTTTTTATTAACCACAAAAAACTGAAAGATATTTAGAAAAAATATTAAATTTTAAGCATTTCTGCTTATGCAATTCATAATTACTATGATCCCGTCCCCTGCTCGCTAAACTCGCGAACTCCAGAGAGCTCTATTGTTCTTATAATAATTTACATACTACCTCGGTAACAACATGGATGTTCTGACCTCCTGTAACGGCTTTAAACTTCACAACTCGACAATGGTGACATTTGGTAATAGTGAATTTCACTACGTTTATAAAAGTCCCAGAAATCATGTCTGCTCCATATATTACAGATGGCCTACCAGCGGCTATCATGAAAATTAGTTTTCGCAATTACGTTATTTAATCGTTTATAAGAGTTAGTAATATGACATTTAATTGTTAATTGCATTTATAATTAAATTATAATCATGACAGAGAGACGCCACACTAAATATAACCAATTGGTATTCGTGAGTTCCTGAACTCTGCAACTACATCAAAATCTCGAATTCCCGACTGTAATACAATTCTTTCTCTATAGATAAACAATGTATTTCAATAAAAGTAAAAATGAAAAAAACAATTGTATCAACCCCAAAATTTCAATAGACAAAATTGTTTCCGGAAAGATATCAGACTTATTAGCATTTTAAACAATATTATTTTTTGAACACATCGATCAAGAATTCCATTCCCAAAGTATAGTCGCAATTATAAATACGAAGGTGTCAGTGTCAAAATGAATTCGATGGGGAACCGCAGTGGGCGTGTCTATCAATATCTTCCCCTCACCTCGTCCACATGTAACCAATCTATTCCATCTTAAAGGTCAAACATCCCCATGTTCCATTTTCCCTCTTGACCCCATATTCCAGTGACTCATGAGATGTGTTTTGAATAAATAGCTTGTGGAGGACGGGGGAAAATATGTAATATGATTTGCTTTAGTATTCCCATGTCGTTGTATCAATCAACCTTGTAAAATAAGATGATTGATTGATTGTGGAAGTTGTGGTGTTAAGAATTAATTTTCAATCTTTTACATTGAGGAAATCTTACGCTCTAGTAGAATAGATATGACGATATAATCGTTGGGTGCACAGACAATAGATCTGTGTGGGATCGAATCTGGTTATTGGGCCCAATTCTTGAACAGGCCCAGCTCTCGGTGTAAGCCAGGTCACAATTCTCTTTCAGCTTAGGTTCGTGCTGGGTTGCTGCATTTTAAAATTACCGGAGCCGAAAAAGTACCATGTTTTGAAAAGCTATATATTAATCATACACACAATGTAGTGACCGGCCATCCATTTTGTTGCTCTAAGTCCTAGGACGAGTCGGCTGGCCTGGGCTTTCGACACAATGTAGTGAAAATTGCAAATTCCAGTAGTAAGCTGATAAAAGTTTAATAAGCAACGTTTTTAGATAATTATGGCCAAGTCATATACATTGAGTTCATATACACAGAGCGAACAAAAGTCATAAGATACGTACCTAATTACGTTTCGATCCTCCACAAGCCTTCAGCAGTGGTGTTACACATCTACCCATGGATTCGACAGATTTCCCTTGCTTTTCTGCAGAGATTACCTAACATACATCCTACAGTATTGTCATTAATGTGTCGTATTGGATGGTGTTGTACTGGATTCATTGATGGTAAACGTGGTTTGTCACCGTGTCCCACAGATGCCTCAAGGGGGGGGGGGGTTATATAGGGGATCTGTAATGGGCCGATTCAAGGTAGTAAATTCAATGCAGTGTTTGTCGACTCATTTATCAACCAAGGACTGATGTCACGTAGCATTATATTGTTGAAATTCCTCTTTATGATCAGTATGCTCTAAACGTGGAAGGGTGCAGGTGATATACACGTCTATAACGTACACATAACTCATACCTGTTAGCGATTGCTCTAAGCTGATGTGAAAGGCTTAAAGTTTACCTAATATTTATCATGGGCTAAATATTTACCACGTGGTAACGACCTGCATCACCACATTCCCATGACTTTTGACCTCTCTGTCTATGTTTGATCCGAAAAATTTTGTTCCGGCAGATACCCAAAGATTTTCGGAACTAGTCATGCTTGATCCTTAGATATCAAATTTTATTTGAATTCGGACTCATTTATCATCATGATTATAATAAGATAATCTCTCCTCTAAACCGTAACTTTATCAATTGGAAAACAATGCAATGAAAGCAAATATACCCATCAAAATTACATAAGCAATTTTGTAAAATTATTAATTAAAAAATCATCACAGCTGAAGATTTGGCACTGGAGGTATTAAAACACACCGATGATCTATTGTCCCGAAGTTTGTTAATAACTAGGTAGATAGAAAATTAAGTAAGATTTAAACTAAGATAATTAACTAGAAATTTAAAATATAGTACAATAAAAAAATTTCAATGTTTTTTTTTTTTTACCCCAATGGCCAAACATTGACTCTTTCAACTTCCCCTATACATCGGCCAGAACAGTGAACCTCTTAGCCGTCAAAGACGTTGCCCCATCGCACCAGTGGGGGTGGGAACACATTGCGCCCAACAACACAAACATCCATGTCTTACTTGGGACTCGAACCCACAACGTGGCGGCCGATCAATCGCTGGAAACGCTCGCCTTGACCGTTCGGCCACCACGTCGACTGAAATGAGCTGACAGTATGCGGTGTTCCCAGGTGGCCACCCACCCAAGTACTAACCGCGCCCGATGCTGTTTAACTTCGATGGTGTAACGAGAACCTGTGTTTTCTGCATCGTAGAGCCTTTGGCTCAAATTTCAATGGTTTCCTCACTTAATTTATCAAAGTCAATATAGTACCATTTAAAACTATAAAATGTTCTTTAAAAGCAACAAAGAGTGTCGACCTGTTCCGAAGGCAATATATAGCCTTATTCGTCAGGATAAACAAGAAATGCAACTTTCACACGAAGAGCTGGATTGGTAAATTATGTTTGAACAGCAAACGTGACTGAAGTATGGGAAAGGTTGTTTCTAAGAACGATAGTAGAAAAACGAGGTAAAAACTATAGAGGAGCAAATAAGTAGTAGGACACTATGATAAGGACAATAACAAAGTTAAAATAACAAAGAGAAAAGTTACTGTGCATCCCTCTATGATTGATATGTTCTACGCATGATTTTCCTTAGAAATAAATATCAATTTTGTGAAAAATGAACATAAAATCTAATCTTATTCGTTCCTACTAAAAAAAAAACAATTATATTTCTTGCAGCTGTCGATAAACGCATTATATTTCATCTCTATTGCTCAATCCTTCAAGAGATATCGTGGTTTTTGTATAGTGATACTTGCAATGTCTGGAGAACAGTGTCAATTTCAATGTAATGGTTTTGTTTTGATCTATTTATGACACATTTCATTTTATTTCATAAGTTTTATATGTATTTTTAAAAACAAATTTGATCTTCAAACTTAGAAACATGTAATATTTAAAACATAGTGTACAGTATGTCTCATGAATGGTGTAGAAAGTGCTAATACGACTCTTTTCACTTTGCTACCTGTTTTTTTTTTTTTTTCTTAAATCGTAGCGATCGGATCTTTGTGATTTTAAATACGATCGACTATACGCTGCGAAGTTAAACCCGAATTAAACGTTCACATCTGAAGATATATTTTAGTCTAATAGTATAGTGTCAGGTTACACTGACGAAAAGGGCGCCACGGCTTCAAACCGGTCTTGTAAGTGGTGATGATGGATTTAAAAAGAACATTCGCATTTTTTTTTAACAACAATGATCATTTCGCCATTCACTAGATGGAAGCACCACAAAAGCGAACTCCCCCTTCTTCTGTACAGCAATTGATGACCGACTTTGTCAGCTTAACGATTGAAAAACGCATTTTACAAGCTTGACCAAGTACGCACACATCCATCAGACATACCATTGAAAATAGGCTGGCTCTTGCGGCTGCCCTCGCTGTTTTCATAGGCTTTGACGGAGCACCTTTCCAGAAGGAGGAGTGTCGTGGCTACTGGTACTATTTTAAATATGATCGCCCATGATACGAAGCGCAACCCGAATTAAGTATTCGGAACCGAAGATTTATTTTTCAGTCTAAATGTTCAGTATCGGGTTAGCATGCAACCGGGCCACGAATCCTGTCCCTACGGCTGCAAGCCGATTGCATAGAATATTTTCCTGTTTTTGTTTGTTGGCAAAATTTTTGATTCAGTTTGCAGAATTTAAAAACACTCTTAACATATTTGGAAATATCTGACGGTATGGTGTTCGATTTTAAATATTAATAAACAATAAAAGTTGTAAAATACGTGTATGTCTTTTTGTATTTTAAAATATATATCTCAATCTTGAGGCAAAAAAATACCCATTTACAGAATTTATTGCGTGGGTCTTAGGATCTTCACGAAACAAACATGTGCCTTCTTTTATTTCTCTTTTTCCAAAATCTTTCTTTCAAGGAATCGCTTGTACTAAGGAAAAACATGAAAAAATAAATAAAACTGGGATTGAATTTTGTTGTCCTTTCTGGTCAGTAATCAAAATATTTTTTATTGTGAATCGGCTAGAAGGGTTTTCAAATCAAAGTGCCATTCATCAAGTTGGAAGAACGTAAACTTTATCAAACTATTTCTGTTCTATTGATTATTTCTTCAAATGACAGTAATGGTAGTGGTCTGCAGCAAAATGATTTTAAAAAACTTTTATTTATCTCATCATGACCGATGTATCATTGTCTGTATGTTTCAACTTTTTTTATGGTATTTTTCATATACTTTCCTACATCCGGGAGAGTTGAAATTAAGTACACATTTGTTAAACATTTTAATCTATTAAAATTTGACGAATTTTTGAAAAATAAAACCAGTACTTATTTTGCGAAACGGCCCACAAAAACCCCATTGTTGTAAGTTAAAATTTAGTTGTAAAATTTTAAAAAGTTAGGAAAAAGAAAACCAAAACAGAAATATTCAGCTTTGCATTTATATTATAAACATTTTAAAGGCATTTTTACTTTCTCATATGTAATATAGTATAATGAAAGTATTGTTTACGAAAAAATTTTGAATTATAAATTCCGTTTCCAAAATATGTTTTAGGACCTCCTGAACATGTTTTGACTATTTTTGGAGTGATGCCCCTTTGTCTGTTTGCCAGTCTGTATGTATGTCTGTTGTCGATTTTTGATGTGCACGATAGCTACCTCAATCATTTATGGATTTCCACGAAACTTTATATCTGGCATTGTTATCGATAAATCTGGAACTAACTAGGATATTTTGAAATTTGAGCGAAAATCTCGAAATTTTAGTTTTTTTAGCATGGCAGCATAGGACAAAATTTGACATAATCATGCATGAAAATAGTTATTTATGACACCAATGCTCACGAAACTTAATAGTTGTAATCATTTTTGTGAATAATATCCATGTTACAATGTTTGTGTTCATGACGTCACTAACCACCCTCACGGAAGGGGTGACGTTACCCCCTCTCCTGGGGGGTTTCATTCTCAAGTATGGCATCAATTGAAATATTTTTCAAGCCTTTTAAAGTGAAGGGCAATATGCTATAATTATCTGGGCAAATAATACTGAATTTTCAAAAATATTATTGTAAAATTTGTAAAATAAACCCACAAACTATTTAAAAAGGAATTCTGATATGAGAAAGACGAGTTGAGCCACATGCCAGTTAATTTCATATTTGCCTCTATTGAAACTGCATATAATGAGTTATGAATATAAGCTTTTACCCTCAAAATGAAGTTTTTATAGTATTTATTTATTTTACCATCAACAAATACTGCCATACAATAATTTTGTTCCAGAGAGCACAAAGTAAAACAATTGGTGCAGTAAATGACATACAATAAATATACAAAAGTTAACTATGTAAGTGTATCGACAAGTTTCAAAGGCAACCTCAGCCTCCATCGGAAAAAGATATGGTGAAATTATGTAAATTGCGTTTAGGACACAGCTATGACGTTTTATGATAAAACCTAATACAACAAGCGTCTATAATACAACTTAATACAACAAGCGTGTACAAAAGCTAAAACAACAAGCGTGTACAATAAAACTTAACACAACAAGTGTCTATAACACAAAATCTAACACAACAGACGTATACAACAAAACCCAAGACAAAAAACGTATACAAAAAAAACCTGACACAACAAGACCAACAAACCTGGCACAACAACTCCTAGAACAAACGTCTATAACAATATCTAACACAACAAGCGTCTACAACAAAATCTAATACAACAAGCGTCTACAACAAAACCTGACACAACAAGCGCCTATAAGAAAACTTAACACAATAAGCGTCTATGACATAATAAATAAATTAGTATATATATATATATATATATATATATATATATATATATATATATATATAATCACGTCTGATTTCAATAAATACGATTAAGGACACAACTTTAGACAGAAGGTCTTTTATTAAAACTTCTTATATAAACTTCTGATGAAGAGCGTATTAACGCTCGAAAGCGCTCTGGCATTTTTTACTTTCTACGTCTTATAAGAAGTTTTAATAAAAGACTTTCTGTCTATGACATAACCTAATGTTTAGTGTATTGTATCACTAGCGTGGTTTAGCTGTCTTTCTAATCCTAAAGAATGCTTGATTTAATTACTAACATTAGTTGATTGTTTTACATCTTTGCTTTACGCTGTGTTTATTAATAAACAATTTTATCCAAATTATATGTATGTTAAATAAGCCATTTTATCTACTCTTCAAGTTGGCTAGTAATCAGCTAGCTAGTAATCAATCAATGCGACACATATACACTTAATAAAAGTTCTGTATATCAAACACCGTTTCAAATTAATGCATAAAAATGGCGCGCATTTCATAATTCTATTGATGTGAAATCAGTATGTAAAACAACATTTCATCCCTGATCGTAGTATATTCTCCGATCATTTCATCTCTGATCATCGGATTCCATGTGTGTACAAGTATATCATAATTTCATCCTGCCTTTAATTAAACTGGATTAATATAGATCAATCAAAAAATCTATGAATAATGGTAAATCCAATTAATCAAATTTGCGTCCTCAAATGAAAATCATTCTCATAAAAAAATGTGGTGTCCTTGTTAAAGGTTGAAGGAACTTCCTTTTCCCCAATGATTTAATTAATCCTGAAAATTAATAGAAAGAACACTCGCTTCCTAAATTAATAGTTGAATTCCTTTCATTTCTTTAATAATGTACTGTTACAATCATTTAACCATCGAGGCAGGGTTGTCAGATTTGGCAATTTGTCGCCAATTTGGTGACTTTTCAAAATGCTTTAGTGGCATATTGCCTGTGCCCAAGGAAAAACGACTTTTACAGGCAGCCATTCCCATTACCTGAAAATACAGTTGCTATGATTTTCGAAGTGTGGTATCCAGATTTGGCGATTAATTATCAACTTGGATGCACCTGGCGAGTATTTCCATATACTAGAGATTTCACGAAATATCTCTTTGCGTTATGTATTGTGTAAGATTAAACTTCTATAAACACCTCCTATTCCCTATACATGAATACACTCCTAAGAAATCCTATTTTGTTTAAATAAATGAACTCCTATGAACTCTTCCTATTTTCTTTGAATGAAGGAACTCCTAAAAATTCCCTCATTTTCTTTGAAATGTACTATTAACTCTTCCTATTTCCTTTGGCTAAGTAAACTTCTATGATATCCTCTAATTTCTTTGAACAAAGGAACTCATATAAACTCCTCAATTTTCTTTTAAAAATTAACTCCTATTAACTCCTCCTATTTGGTCTGACTAAATGAATTTCTATGAATTCCTCCTATTATACTTGAATGAAGGAACTCCTACAAACTCCCCTATTTTCTTTAAAAAAATGAACTCAAATTTTTTTCTGAAGGAGGGGGGTGTCAAAGCGACTCCTATTTGCTTTGACAAAATAAACTTCTATGAACTCCTTTTATTTTCTATAAAGAAATGAGCTCTTATGCCTCATGTTTTCTCTGAATAAATAAACTCTATATGGACTCTAGAGGGTGTCTCAAAAAGATTGAAACCTGCTTTAATTCTTTACCTATCGGAGATAAATGGACAATGTAAATTCAAAAATGTTGAAAGTAAGGTAGGAAATACGACTGCGTTAATGAAAAAGTCCTCCCTTTAATTTTAAAACGGTACACTTTTTAAATTTTTATACGCCCCCCTTAGACAAATTTGGTCCATCAGAAATTTTTTATTTTTAATGCAACAAGATCATTTAAAAAACGCATATCTGTGTCTTTAAAATTGAGCGAGTTATATTTAATTGAAAATTGAATATTGTGAATGAGGACCATGTATCAAATTAGAAATATAAGTTTGTGACATATCACAAAAAATCTGATGTGGGCAACACATGACTTTCCTTATATAATGTAATGAATTTACTACTTTTACAGTAAAAAAATAGGTTTTTCTTATAGTAGATACTAATATTCTTTCCAAGACATTGAATTTTCGACAATTAGTCGTCATTTTCACTGATTTAGCGTCATTTTCATCCATTTGGCGAGATTTTCGTTAATTTTGCAACATTTCAAAAAGTCGTCAAGTTGGCGACATTCCGCCAAATTCGTAGCCAAAATCTCGCCAAGCGTTATGCACTAAGAAATAAGTTATTCTTACAGCAGATAAATGACTATTGGCGTTCAAATACAAAAGTATTACTCAGAGTATCTTTTTTCATGAATGGAACGAGCTAGATCCACGAGAATGATGTCACCCAATTTATCGCATGATATTCAAAAGTGAACATGTTTATCAATAGGAAATATATTTTTTTTTATTTTATATGACTTCTTGATATTTTTCTGAAAAATGTACAATATCTCGAGAACGGTTCGTGTTAGCGTTCTAAAATTTATGTCAATCGTTTTCTAATGAAAAATTACATAAGAAATGTCTATTTGCGTAACTTTATTAGTGGTTTTGATTTCTTGACGATTTTTTCAAAATTTCATTCGAAAATTTAGGGGGGTTCTGTGCATTCGATTGCGCATAAAAACAATAGACATCCAGTGTTTATGGATTGTGATTTTTGTACCAAATTTGGTTCAAATCAGTCCATTCGTTCGTCAGTTATCGTCTCCACAGACCCACTGACACACACACACACACACATACTTTCACACACACACACAGACATCACTTCGAAAATGTTTGATTCGTGATCAGGGCTGCTTGAAACGTGCTCTCCCGTCGAAAATTCGAATTCGAATTTTCGACCCCGTCGCAATACTTTCCTTATACATTATGTATATAAGGAAAGTAAAAAGATAAAACTGAATGATAGGAGACATTTTTGCGAATTCCGCGAAGGCTCACGATACAAGCACGGATTCTTAAGTACTTTTCACATTGAGACATGCCAATAAAATTTTTCACACATATTAACGTATTTTTGATCTAAACAATTTCCATCATCATATTGTTTATGATTCCTATTTTCACTGATGAAACAACCTTCGTCATGGTACTGAAAATTTGCGTCAGATTTTTTCTTTTATCATAATTCATTTGATTTTAATAATACTGATATGCGAATTTTTTTAATGACCTTGTTGAATTAAAAATGAGAAAAATAATATCTTTTAGACCAAATTTGTCTAAAAGGGTCGTATAAAAATTTAAAAAGTGTAACTTTTTAAAAGTTAATGGGAAGGCTATTTCATTCACGTAGTCTGATTTCCTACCTTACTTTCAGCGTTTTTGCAATTTACATTACCCACTTATCTTCAACAGGTAAAGAATTAAATGTTTCAATCTTTTTTGGGGCACCCTGTATATGGCTACAATCAATTTGATGAAGATTTTGATAGATTTATCGATGGAAATTTTGAAGGATTTTCTGATGTATAATAACTGTGCATTTATATAATGCTTTAATTCAATAAATCGCATTTTTCATTTAATTGTATCATTTTATTTATTGTTTTACACACTGTAAGTTTTTTGGAATTATGAGCATAATATACATATTACTTTCCTTATATACATAATGTATAAGAAAAGTATTGTGACGGGGTCGAAAATTCGAATTCGAGTTTTCGACGGGAGAGCACGTTTCAAGCATCCCTGATCACGAATCAAACATTTTTGAAGTGATGTCTGTGTGTGTGTGAAAGTATGTGTGTGTGTATGTGTGTGTGTGTGTGTGTGTGTGTCAGTGGGTCTGTGGAGACGATAACTGACGAACGAATGGACCGATTCGAACCAAATTTGGTACAAAAATCACAATCTGTAAACACTGGAAGCCTATTGTTTTTATACGCAATCGAATGTTCAGAACCCCCCTAAATTTTCGAATGAAATTTTGAAAAAATCGTCAAAAAATCAAAACCAATAATAAAGTTACGTAAATAGACATTCCTTATGTAATTTTTCATTAGAAAACGATTGACATAAATTTTAGAACGGTAACATGAACCGTTCTCGAGATATTGCACATTTTTCAAAAACATTATCAAAAAGTCACATAAAATAGAAAAAAAATATTTCCTATTGAGAAACATGTTCACTTTTCATATATAATATCATGCGATAAATTGGGTGACATCATTCTCGTGGATCTAGCTCGTTCCATTCATGAAAAAAGATACTTTGAGTAATACTTTTGCATTTGAACGCCAATTTATCTGCTGTAAGAATAACTTATTTCTTCGTTCATAATGCTTGGCTAGATTTTGACGACGAAATTGGCGGAATGTCGCCAACTTGGCGACTTTTTGAAATGTTGCCAAGTTAACGAAAATCTCGCCAAATGGATAAAAATGACGCTAAATCAATGAAAATGACGACTAATTGTGGAAAATTCAATATCTAATAAGTTATATAATATATAAATATATAATAATAGTTATATAATATATGTCGAAAATTCAATATTTAATATGTTATATATATATATATATATATATATATATAACTTATTTCTTTGTCCATAACGCTTGGCGAGATTTTAGCGACAAAATTGGCGGAATGTCGCCAACTTGGCGACTTTTTGAAATGTTGCCAAATTAACGAAAATCTCGCCAAATGGATAAAAATGACGATAATCAATGAAAATGACGACTAATTGTCGAAAAGTCAATTTCTTGGAAAGGATATTAGTATCTACTAGAAGAAAAACCTATTTATTTTACTGTAAAAGTAGTAAATTCATTTAATTATATAAGGAAAGTCATATGTTGCCCACATCAGATTTTTTGTTTTTATTATGTAGTTTATAAATGAACAATAATATTTGAAATAAACTTTAAATAAGGCTCTGAAATCCCATCTTTTAATGAGAAATAATAAGCTGTAACTTATTTTACTTTTTTAGCTTACTTTTGTAAAGAAAAATTATGCAAAGTAATTAATTGCTCTTAAAAATAATATACTGTGCAGCATATGTCTGTTTTGGGGATAAGTGTAATCCCCTATATCAATGCTAAACCACTAATAAACCCAAAGTTAAAAAGACATAATGGATACAATTGGAATAACTGATGGGTGACATAGTTCATAGAAAATATTTCAAGCTCAAATAACTTTGTGAGGAAAGGTCAATGTGTGTACACTTCAGATCTACCCATAGTAAATTAACCACGTTCAGTCGAAATAAAGTAAATGCAGCGTATTTATCAGAAAATTAAAAAAAAAAAAACGAATTCAGCTACAAGGAGAAATGAGCGAAAAAGCAAAATATTGACCTAATTGAAATAGGCCACAGAACTATTATAGAAGGCATTTATGGGACACATCATGGTTATTGACGAATTGTTGTCAGTTTGTGAACATTATCTCAAAGAAAATCTATGAAAATTATTTCAGGGAAGGAAATTGGTTTTTACTTCATCATACTATGTAATATATTAAAGAAAGTACTGCGTTCACGAAAATTTTGGAAATTGAGATTTCGATGCCAATTCGATTTAAGACGTGCTGAACACTTTTTGACTATTTTTGGAGAAATATCCGCCTGTCTGTGGTACACAATTTTATGTGTACACTATAGGAGCCATATATATTAATGGTTTTTCACGAAACTTTATATCTGGCTGTGTTATCAAGAAATCCAGAACATTATATATTTTTTTCTAATTCGAGCGAAAACTTCTAAATGCATTTGAAATTTTGTATTTTTTTAACAATTTGATATTTTTTAACAACATGGGACACAATTTGACTTAATCATTCATTAAAGGGTTTATTTCTGGTCCTGTGATCGCGAGACTTTATAGTTTCAAACATTGTTGTGCCCGTCCGTCTGTCTGTCGGTCTATATGTCTGTCGATTTGTGTACACAATAGCGGTCTCAAATATTAATGAATTTTCACGAAATTTTGTATCCGGATTTGTTAACGAAAATTCTAGAACTAAATAGACGACTTTTTTTTTAAATTCGAGCGAAAACTTCGAAATATTTTCTAACATGGTAGCATAGAACAAAATGCAGCATAAATGTGACAAAATATGACTATTTACGGCCCAATGATCGTGATACCTAATAATTTAAATCAATGCTGCCAAAATTAACCACGATTCAATGTTTTGGTCTGTGACGTCATTAGCCCCCTCGGGGAGGGGGCGGTTATCTTCCCCCGAGAGTGTACCTTGTCAAGTATGGTATCAATCGAAATATTTTTTCAAGCCCTTTAAAGAGAAGGGTAACACGCTATAATTGCAGTCATTTGGATCCACGGTACCGAATATTCAAAATGTTTTTCTTGTAAAATTTGATATTAAAAAACTATTACTTAAATATGGTTTTCGGTATAAGAAAGTTGACTCCAAGTGCACTCCATTTAATTATTTTGACAACTTTAAGGGAAGGAAAACCTTACATTTTATCATTCGGCATTTTACCTCTGAACATGTTGTTAATTGTTACTTCAATAACTCATATGTAATACACATCTGATATTTTCGCGCTATAAATTTCAGGGGATTTAGATTGTAACCCCCCCCCCCCCATCAAAATATTTCACAGGTTGTATAAGAAAAAGAAACGTCCCCCTGGGATCTCAGTGAAGCCGGGAAAGGTCGTCTCGCATCATTAATTTTCGCTGTGTTTTTACTTTCCCCCGGTGGTGGGGATTCTTAAAAGGTCTCTTGGGACTTCTGTGAGCGACACCTAAGAAAGATCATTGTTCAAGGTGAATTATTTGGCGGGTGTTGCAGAGGAATCGATAAAAATACATTGTTTTGGAATGAGGGGATTTATCTTCAGGAAGATACTATGGAGGGAAAGTATCTGATTTGAAGAAGAGACAAGCATGTTGTCGTTTGGAATCTAGACCTCATCGCAGCGAGTAGTAGGGATTTCGCACATTTTAGGGCTATATACGGAGTAGCTATAAATAACACGGACAGTGGTTAAATAAGATCCAAATTTTGAGTCAAATCAAAGTCCCTACTTCCATTTTAGAACTTGGAGATCCTCAACAGTGTACTCGGCAATGTGATGTTAAACTGAAAGTAACATGCAGTCTTATATATTTTTCTGTATAACAGTGCATCACCAGAAACTATATGTTAGACGAGTATTTAAGCCTGAATAAGTTTTATTTTGTTTAACAATGCATATCACCTAGCAACGAAAATAGTCAAATAGCTTTAATAGCGTCGAATAGTTTTAATCAAAAATTAGTTCATTTAGGCTCTGTATCGTATTTTATTCCCTAATTATCCAAACTTTCAGCTTTGAGGTTGCCAGGTGGCTTCTGGAGGATCTGAAAAGCATTTTAAACCACTACTATTTTTCCACACAGAAGGATTCGAAATATCGGCTTATTTAAGATCTGTCCCGTGGACAATATATTTCTTTCATACCAGATCGTCCGACCTACCTAAAGGTATAAGTTATGTCTAGATGCCTGGTAAAGTGCTACCCAATTTAGATCGGAACCCAAAGGGGGTGACAAACACTGGGATCGTACCATCCTTCCCCTACCTCTCACCTCTCGAATGGACTTTTGGACTTACGATTTCGTCGTGCCAATATACGTAGAAAGGGGTAAGCAATACTATAAGTGGGCTATGATTTATCATTGCTTGCTACTCGAGAATGTGCAACGAACGCTCATAAGGCAGTATTAAATGCCTTGAGATGGTGACGTCTTTAGCTCAACGCTCTGATACTGGCCTACTACGCTTTGCCCCGGGATAAAACCCCGGCACTGCCAAGTTGGTGATTACGCATTCTCGCGATATTGGTGACCTTAGACACAGCACGAAGCATCAGTCACTCAATTATTTCCAGTTATTCAGCTTCCTGAGTATTATATATATACATTGTATAAATGCACTTTTAGCACTCCCCGTTAGACGGCGCCACTTCCGATCTTTTCAGATTGTTTGACGTTGACTTACCGTACGTCATGACACCTAGTGACCCACTACGAGGCCGATTGTACCAGATCCTTCACTTCAACTTAGATCTCGTCACCTCATTTGCAACCCAGTGACGATTTCGTTCGGTTTCAACGAAACTCACTGGGAGGGGGAGTACTATAGTGAACGCTCATAAGGCAGTATTAAATTCCTTGAGCCGGAGATGTCTTTAGCTTAACGCTATGAAACTGGCCTTCCACGCTTTGACCCTGGGATCTATTTCCGACATTGCCAAGTTGATGATTTCGCATTCACGTTACAGGTGTATAGAGATGATTTAGAAAGACATGTCAGAATCCCCTTCCCCCATTTCTATGTCCTTGGGGGGAATAAAAAATTTGGCTCACTTATGTTCTATCTCATGGTCAATAGCATTAAGTCACAAAAGTGTTTCTTGAGGGTCGTAAAAGACACAGACTTTCCAGACAATTATCATATACTTTATATCTAAAATCACATCAGAAACTCTTTAGGGAATAAATTTAATATGTTTATATTCTGCGATAATCTCTGTAGGTTCTAAGAACTGCTCGTTTAATATTCTTAATTCAAATATATAATGACTTTCACTCTTCCAAGTGCGAGGTATATTTTTCAAGTGGGAGGGCGTATATAATTGGTAGGGGGTATTGGGGGTCGAAAAGTAATTGCGATTTGCTGGAATACATATAGTAATTAATAGTATTGTTCAGGAAACGTTTTGCGGGTGTTGGGTGGTTCAAGGAGTGCAATAATGTAGGCGGTGTGACTTTAGGGAATCTTTTATATGACTTTAAAGACCAGTTTCATACTTTTGACCCAATCGTCAACATGGAATAGTCGATATCTGCAATCGCAGCAACAAAAAAGTGTATGTGCCGCAATTTTACGCATCCTCGTAATATACTAATATCTAGTTAAATAGTCAGCCCGGTAGCTGAGGGGTATAAGGCCATTGTTTCATCGTACTCTCTCGACTGCCAGGTTGTGGGTTCGAATCGCACCAGTGGGATAATTTTCCATCTAGAGTGATATACATTGCGCAGGTAGACACACCGACACTATAATAAAAATGGTAAATTCATATTCTTTACTGCTCTTATCGCGTAGTGTCGTCGAGAATTTGAATTTCAAATTTTGAAACTATTTCAATACCTTTTTTTTATATAATCATGGTAAAAGTTAAATAAAACTTTCATCGATCACCCTCATTTAAAGAAATAAATCTTAAGTACAAAAGTAATTCGAAAAAGTTTATGTCCTCTGAACTTGATGAATGCACCTTGGTTTGAAAATCATTCTTCTAACCGATTCCCAATAAAAATATTTTGGTCATTGACCAGAAGGAACAACAAAATTCAATCACAGTTTTACTTTTCTTTGAACTTATTTTTTTCTTCATCCTTGAAAGTTCCGTTTGGGAAAAAGAGAAATAAAAGATGACTAATGTTTGTTTCCAAGAAACAAAGAGGCACGTAATAAATCCTGGAGTGAAATCTTAAACTTATAAATGCGACTTTAGTGTTCATGATCTATTGAACTGGTTGCAAACTGGAGGTTCTCGAAGTTTCAAGAAAGAAATATTTAATATATAATGCTATTAATATTTATATCTACTCTAGAGTGAATTACACGTCGTTGCTGGAGTCTTATGTAAACGCCTGCTACGTAAATAATACAAATACAGATAACACAAATCAATTTTTAGGTAGGCTACTTGGAACTAAAATTATTCTCACCTTTCGTTTTAAATTAAATTATTTAATAAAATTGTATGGAAAACACCTTAAATCATCAACACTTTAAAAAAAATCTGATGTGGGCAGCACATGACTTTCCTTATATAATGTAATGAATTTACTACTTTTATAATTAAAAAAATGTTATTCTTACAGTAAAAACTCATATTCTTTCCAAGATATACAATTTTCTTCAATTAGTCGCCATTTTCGTTGATTTAGCGTCATTTTTATCCATTTGGCGAGATTTTTGTAAATTTGGCAACATTTCAAAATGTCGCCAAGTTGGAGACATTCCACCAAATTCGTCGCCAAAATCTCACCAAGCGTTATGGACGGAGAAATAAGTTATTCTTACAGCAGATAAATAACTATTAGCGTTCAAATACAAAAGTATTACTCAAAGTATCTTTTCTCGTGAATGGAACGAGTTAGATCCACGAAAATGATGTCACCCAATTTATCGCATGATATTACATATGACAAGTGAACATGTTTCTCAACAGTTAATATGTTTTATGGGATTTTTTGATAAATTTATTAAAAAATGTGCAATATCTCGAGAACGGTTCATGCTAGCGTTCTAAAGTTTATGTCAATCGTTATCTCAGGAAAAATTACATAAGAAATATCTATTTGCGTAACTTTATTAAAGGTTTTGATATTTTGATGATTTTTTCTAAATTTCACTCGAAAATTTAGGGGGGTTCTGAACATTCAATAGTATTTTAAAACAATCGGCTTCCACTATTTACGGATTGTGATTTTTGTACCAAATTTCACTCGAATCTCTCCATCCGTTCGTGAGATATAGTCTCCACAGACTCACTGACACACACACTTACAGACACGACCTCAAAAATGTTTGATGCGTGGTCAGGGATGCTTGAAAACGTGCTCTCTCGTCGAAAACTCGAATTCGAATTTTCGACCCCGTCACAATACTTTCCTTATACATTATGTATATAAGGAAAGTAATAAGGACAACAAACATTGGCTATTATTAAAATTATTTAATTAAAAGTTTCATCCACGACGTATAAAAATTCTACCCATAACGCTTTCGGGCATTAATTTGCCCTTCATCAGTGACACAGTGAAAATAGGTGGCGAACATGAAGTTAAATATACGGGCACAATTGCGAGACAAAATTTGTATATTAATCATTTCATATTTTAAATACGATGCATTTAATTAAACATAATTTAAGTATAACATACAAAATTGCATTTTATAATTAACCCTTTTAGCAGCAGCTACGGCTTGTTGCACTAGCCTACATTCAGCAGTTACAATATGCTTTTTTCCAGCAAGACAACGCGTGACTACACACGCCAACTATCAGTATATAAGTTTTGCAAGATATTCAGTTGCTTCCTCGGCTACCGCTGCCTGCAGATATCTGTACCATCGAGCATGTATGGGACGTGATTGGCCGTCGTCTCCTGACCAAGCTTCAAACAGAGGACGATTTGTGGAAAATGGTTGAAGGCATATGGCCATCCGTCCCTCAGGAAACTATCATAGTCATTCCATCTATTCTACGAAGGGTGCTGCTTGTATCGTCCGCAAGATGTGGTCTTACTTGCTTACTGATCACCCTGTCTATGACAGTACTGTATTGTATTATCTTTCTGGAATTAGCGTCACTTATTTATATATGCCATTTCTGTCTGTATGTCCTTTATCATTACACTTTATTCGCTCTTTCATGGTGTTGCATTTTCTGTGCTGAGTAGTGTATATTTCAATATTCCACCACCCTTTTTCCTAAAAATATGTCTAAGTATCTCGCTGTCCTAGAATCGATATTTGTTATTAATTCTAGAATTATAATAAAGGATTAAAATTAAGAATTATTATTAGCAATTATAATTAAGAATTTTTATTAAAAATTATAATTCAGAATTATTTAAAATATTCTTAATAATAATTAAGAATTATAAATAAGAATTTTTATTAAAAATTATAATTAAGAGTTATTTAAAATATTCTTAATAATAATTAAGAATTATTCAAATATTCTTAATATTTATAATAATTCTTAATATTCAAATATTCTTAATATTTATAATGTTCTTAACATTTATAGTAATATTTTTAATATTTATAATATATAATCATTTGAAATATTCTTAATAATAATTACGGATTATTATTAAGAATTATTTCAAAATTATATTTTCTGTCAGACAGGAAGGAAAAAAAACATTCTGTTTCATTAACTAACAAAACAACAACAGCTTTTTAAAAACATTTACATAAAAATATGACATTTTTTCAACATTAGGCTAATACGAAGCGCTAAACGGTAAGAGAACTGCATCACGTCTATCCTGTTTCAACAAGCGGTTAAACACGATAAAAAAACAAAAACAAGAAAGATCAATCATGCTTAAAGCATTGATTATGAAACACTTTCCAACTTCAATGCAATTTTATTTAAACATGTCTAAAATGCAATACATTCCTCGGTAATTTTTTAAAACTTATCACAATACTACAATAATTTATTATATTTGAAAACTTAAACCTTCATTGAAAAAAATGACCTTCATTCAAATGACGGCATTGAAATATAAATTGCCTGGTTTAAACATCTCTAAAATGTGATACATTCCTCGGTAATAATTTTAGAATTATCATAATACTACGATAATTTATTATATTTGAAAACTTCATCGAAAACAACTGAAATTCATTCAAATGACGTCTTAGAAAAAATAACACGCCTGGCTCTCTCTATAAAATCAGCATTTCATTCATAAATAATTTCCCATTCATGTCAATCATCACAATACTGTAATAATTTATTTTATTTAAAAATTAAGACCATGGAGCTACAAGTAATTAAACTCTATGCGTAAAACTTCATCGAAAAAAATCATCCTTCTCTTTGTAAAATCAATGAATATTGCATTCATATCAGCTACGCAGACTCCATGAACTAAATGATTTTGTGTTAAAGAAATACAGCAATTCTAATACAACTCATTCTACATATTTTGCTGTTTACATTTTACATAGGTGAAAAATAGGCTTCGGTGTAGAAATAATCAAATTCGGATGAGCATTTAAACTCAAATATATTGTGATTGCGCTATTTCAGTATGTAGGAGCGTAGAATTTAAGCAAAAATAGAGTGGTTTTAGGACGGATACAGCACTCAATATGAATTAAAAAGAACTTTAAAAATCACGATTTTGAGACAAGATGGATGCCATATATCATTTTGAAGTAGGTCACGTGATCTTTTCATATCATGGTCACGTGATCGCTTCATATAAGAGGTGTAATTATTATTTTAATTTTTATTTAAAAAACTACTGAATGTATTTCACTGAATTGTTTTTTATATATTTTATAGAGCAATTTGAATATTAGCCTAAAATTTTCGAAAGAATTTGTGAATTTTAAATCCGCTTAAAAAATGTTTGAAAAATTAGGTCCCATAGCGCTCAATGTATTTCAGTTTTTCAACCCGGGTTTAATCCAAAACTAATTGGGTGATATTATTCATTTATATTCCCATAGGTCCTACAGACCGTCTGAACAACATACTAAATTTCATTTTGATTATGTCATTTTTACGGCAGTTATCGTGCTAACGGACAGACAGACAGACAGACAGAATGAACAAAGTCATAAACACTTTTCAACTTTGTTGTAAAGTGTTAAAAAAAACTGATGTGGTCATCATATGCCTCTCCCTATAGACTCATATTCCCTGCCTCTTTTGTTTCTTTAAAAATCCATTGAGTTTAATTTCACAAATTAACACCCATAATTATTTTAATTTGCATCTAATTTGCATTTTTAATTCAATTTTTGTTTTCATTTGGCAGCTGAACTTATTTTCAAATGTGGAGAAGCGAAAATGCGAAAGTCCTAATATAATGGGAAGGATCTTATTCTTTTTATCGTCAAAAATTACGTATAAAACAAGCCGTTATTTGATGTATTTGAGCATACGTAGACTTTGTTTCGCATTTTTACGATTTTTGTAAGCAATTTTTTAAATAAAGGAAAGTTATTTTTTTCCACATATTATCAATATCTAATCAGCACCAGAACAACTCACAAGTGACGTTCTTATAAAATTTTATGAAATTTGGTCAATTAGTCTCTGAATTAGAGTAGATACATTCATTGTACAGACAGACACACAGATATGCATACACACACACAAACACGCACATAGACGTCAAGCTAAAAAAATAGTTTTTCGTATTCTAGAAGTCCCGAAATGTTGAGACGCAGTCCGTCAGACCTACCAGAAAGGTGTAAGGTAACTGTTTGGACGGCCGGGAAGTGCCACCCAATTTAGCCCGGAATCCAGTGGGGGAGGCATTCACAGGGGCATTACCCTCCTTCCCCTACCACCAACCTCTCGGAAGGACATACGGACCCCATGTGTAACGTGATCGTACTCCGCATGAACACGGCGGCAGTTTTGGCAGTGGCGAGAATCGAACCCGGGTCTACTGGGTGCAATTCCCGCGCGCTAACCACTGTGCTACCGCGCCCAAATCCCGAAATGTGTAGATCCGCCGAAAACTCTATTTGTGATTTTTGACGTGATTAAAAAAATTTTTCATACATTTCCATGCATTGCAGGGTAAATAATATATATATATTTAACACATTTTTACAAGAATTAAACCGATGACTTAAATAGACAAATTACTACATAATACAGCCCAAATGGAATATTTTTTTTCACAGAAATCCATTCTCACTCGCCTGGGTTGCTTTATTTATTTTTTTTTTAATTTTTAGATGTTAGTAAATCCATCGAATTTTAATTCGTGACCACTGAATATTTGGCGAAATTCTTGCAAATCTTGAATAACTACATAATACAGCCCAAATGGAATTTTATTAATCTTGCAAATTACTACATAATACAGCCCAAATGGATTTTTATTTTCACAAAAATCCATTCTCACTCGCCTGGGTTTATTTATTTATTTTTTTTAATTTTTAGATATTAGTAAATCAATCGAATTTTAATTCGTGACCACTGAATATTTGGCGAAATTCTTGCAAATCTTGAATAACTACATAATACAGCCCAAATGGAATTTTATTAATCTTGCAAATTACTACATAATACAGCCCAAATGGATTTTTATTTTCACAGAAATCCATTCTCACTCACCTGGGTTGCTTTCTTTATTTTTTAAAATTTTTAGATATTAGTAAATCGATCGAATTTTAATTCGACACCGCTGAATATTTGGAGAAATTCTTGCAAATCTTGAATAACTACATAATACAGCCCAAAAGGACTTTTTTTAATCTTGCAAATTACTACATAATACAGCCCAAATGGATTTTTATTTTCACAGAAATCCATTCTCACTCACCTGGGTTGCTTTCTTTATTTTTTTAAATTTTTAGATATTAGTAAATCGATCGAATTTTAATTCGATACCGCTGAATATTTAGAGAAATTCTTGCAAATCTTGAAGCGAAACTGCAGATATTGCCTGGAAAAGGAACACAAAAAAAAATAACGAGCGTGGGATGTATTAAGTATTTATCAGCAATCCCTGAAAATGTCCCCAAAAATTATTGATTGCTCTAACGCACAGGTGGTGTGCACGTTGAACGCCAAAGTACACATTTATTTAATTTTGCATAGCGGAAGAATTAATCAATTTATCTATTCTGTTACCATTGGTTACCTGTTGCTTCCCGTTCTTGACGCAAAGATTTGCTCAAACAAGGGACGCAGAAAATTAAAGTTCCCGTTGATGTCTATTTTTGTGTCAAGCTGCTTGTAGCGTAAAGCTGCAAGTAAATGTTAGAGAAAATTAGGTAAAGCATTCTGAAGAGTTGCTAATAAAGTTGAATGTTATCTGAATGAGATTATTGTTTGTATTTATTAGGATTTTATGGAATGTTGATGAACTTTTTAATTCCTGTGGATTTTGTACTTACGCTACAATACCTGGTAATGCATAGGGAAAATATTGGAATCGTGTCGAAAATGGCAACTCGAGTTTTCGACAGATTTCCATATTTTTGCAATCTCTTAAACACGGAAAACTATTTTTTGCATGACATCTGTGTGCGGTGTGTGTTTGTGTGTATGTGTGTGTGTTTGTGTGTATATGTGTGTGTGTTTGGTGTATGTGTGTGTGTGTGTGTATGTGTATGTGTGTGTATGTCTATCTCTGTGTGTGTGTGTGTATGTGTGTTTATCCACTGTAGCCTCCCAAGCTAATTAACCAAATTTTTAAAAATTTTATATGTAAATGACTTGTGGGTTACCCTGGTGCTGATTAGATTTTGGTACGATTTAGGGTTAAAGACCATGCCTTTTTTGGTGAAATTACCCGCAAAAATTCCATGTATACATTCAAACTAAAAAATTAATTAACCACATGTCTTGAAATTTGGTAGATAAGTCACTTGTGGGTTAACCTGGTGCTGATTACATTTTTGTAATATTCCGAAAAAAGGAACATGTCTTTTTACGAAATGGCTCGCAAAAATAGTCAAAATATAAAATAAAAGACCACGTATCCTCAAATGTATCAATTAAATACATATTTGATACGCAATGTTTTGATGAATAAGACCAATCCCATTACCATAGAACTAGCCGTTCTCGAGATATTTTAGTTTTCTCGCATTTTTGGTACGCTGCCCTTGAAAATAAGTCCAGTTACCAAATGTAAACGAAAATTGCATTGAAAGTGCAAATAAATTCAGTGTCATTTCAAATAATTATGTGTGTTATTTTGTATAATTAAATTAAATTTAATGAATCACTCGTATTAAAGAAATAGAAAAAAATGAATTTGAGTCAGTTGATAACGTCTTGTGCTGCCCACATAAAATTATTTTCTTTCATAGTTTTTATTGTTGAATAAAAAAACCATTTTATAAATTGAAAATGTGATGTCCATAAATTTGTTGATTACTTGAAATTGTTTGCTCAACATTTTACATGGTGCACTACATCATGGAACTACTCATCAAGTACTACATCATGTAACTACTCATCAAGTACTACATCATGTAACTACTCATCAAGTACTACATCATGTAACTACTCATCAAGTGCTACATCATGCACTACATCATTTAACTACTCATCAAGTACTACATCATGTAACTACTGATCAAGTACTACATCATGTACTACATCATGCACTACGTCATGCTGTATAAATCATCAGAAGGTATTGAATTTTACGCATTTTACAAATGTGCCGAGAAATTTAAGTAATTGAATTTTATCAATTAGGTGGCAATAATAATATCTTCAAAAATATGTCAGAAATAGCATCTGCTGTTAATACGTTAGAAGATCATTTTGTACCTCGTTTAAATCAATCGTTTTAATTAATCGTTTCCCCAGAATGAAATAATGTGTACTTTAGAGCAATGTTTCTTTAGCAATTATTATGAAGATGTCATTGAAGGCTTTTAAAAGAGTTAGCAACGCAGGTTAACAATGTAGTCTTTGTTTCAGACAGCTTTTCCTCAATTGAAATGCAAGACCTGCATGCTCTCGCTTTGTTTGCAACAGATCTAGTTTCTCAAAAACCCTTTACTAAACTGACAATTGTTAATTTGTTAGGGGTTTAGAGTTTGTGCATTTCTTCTGATATTTTTCAATGACGCTCTCAAAAGAATGGTTATAAAAATGTTGCCCTAAAATAAAAAGTATTTCACTTTATAAAAAATTCCTGTTCTTCGGTTGTTAAAAAAAGGTCTATATCGATCGCCTGCTATATTAAATCAGCAGACGATATTTCTGATTAATTGCTTTGGATGTTATATTTGTGTCACCAAACTGAAACTAATTTTATATTTTATATATTTTGGTATTTATTTAATTCTGGTATTTAAAAGTTTATACGCTTTATGGTAAGATTGTTTTGTGGTTATTTACGTACAGTTAACGTTAGTATTTATGACAATTCTTAAAAATACTTCTCTTTCCACTGAAATTATCTAGTATTCTATTTAGTCATATTCCCCCATGACTCTCCTCTCTATTTAACTTGAATCTTATTTCAGAGAGAAGGATCCCCCACCCCCACATTATGATTGATATCTTGCTTTTTTAACGGTAATACACTACAAGGCTAAAATAATACCACACTTCCTTCACGTATTACCCTGTCCTTTATTGTATTTCACAAATTTCTCATAATACCACAACAAAAAGTTCCCCTCTATCTCCAACCCCCCTACAGCTATTGAAAAAAAATAACTCAGTTCATTTCTTTTTCAATGAAAGTGGAATTTGTTAGCTTCATTTTTTAAAAAATTCTTCCTGGATATAGGACGTTTTGTACGTTCTCCCGCAATATTTGCTCATTTTAAAGTGCTGATTACGCACATGAGTGATTTTAGAGAGGATTATATTTGTAAAACTAAAGTTACTGGGAATGCAGCTATTACCGGAACTACATTTACACTCGTATATCTAAAATATATAGTACACTTAAACAAGTAAATAAAAAAACACATATTTTTCTATTATATATATATATATATGTATATATATATATATATATATATATATATATATATATATATATATATATATATATATATATATATATATATATATATATATATATAATTGAAGACTTTTAATTTACTCGTATTATATATACCAGAGATTGACCATTTTTTGAAATTGTTCTGTATAGCTAAACTGAAAATAAATAAGATGGTCTGAAGGTATTTGTTATCAATAATGACTATAAGACAAGCTTGTGAAAATGATAAATAGAACATTATAAATAAAATATTATATATAAAATACCACTTTTTCCCTGTTCTATATAAGTTAAGGAAATGAAAAAGAATGACATGTGTGGTAAAGATTGGTGAATATAATCCCTTAACGATACCCTTAGATTAAATAACTTTGTGTTATCATATATGTAATGCAGATTCTTAAGGTACTAATCTCCTTGTTCCCTGCATATATATAAATACATATATATATATATATGCATTGACAAATCATTGACAAATCACATTGACAAAACAAGAGTGATTATGAATAAGAATAATACTGTAATTATGTATTGGCCTACCATATTGAATTATCATATTCTACTAATATATTGGAGCAGTGAATTGAATTAGCACATTGTACTAGCATATTAAGCTAGTACATTGAATTAGCATATTGTGCAATATATAGCAAACTTGGTTTACACATTTCACAAGCATATTTGACTAACATATTTAACAAGCTTATGAGACTAAAATATTGAATTAGCATTTTGTATTAACATATAGAATATAAATATTGGAGTAATTAATATATTGAATTAGAATGTTGGACTAATATATTAAATTAGCCTATTGAACAAACATGTAGAACACAATATTGGACTAACACATTTAACAAACATTTGACTAATATAAAGTATAATATTATGGCACTAAAATATTGAATTAGCATATTGTACTAACATATTGAATAATAATATTGGAGTAATTAATATATAGGATTCTAATGTTGGACTAACATAATTAATTAACCTGTGGAATTTAAATACATTTAATAAATATTAGACTAACATATTAAATAAGCATAATTGTCGTAAAAATCAAATTAGAGTAAGATCATATTGAATTAGCATTTCTTGCTAGCGTATTGAGCAAGTCTATTTGACTAGCAAGCATTAAACGAGTAAAACTAAATTAGTGTATGTAAAATATTTAAAAGGAAACACCCATGCAAGCGAGTATTTTTCATTTCTATTTGTCAAACGAAAAATAAAAATTCTCTCTTGGTTCATTCGATTTGAATTGACTCAAATTTTATTTAATTTAAGTCTTTGTCCTATTTTAAATATATTCACTGAAGTTCCTTTGATACGGTAGCATGTTATACTTCAACCCTTTTATTGAGTCGAGAACAACGCAAAAGAGGGTTTTGAAAATGACTATAATGCTCAACAAACGGTGGCTACGTCACTCTTTGTGTTCCAACGCACAATATATTTTATTGTTGTAACCTTAATGAAGCGGGAGTTCTGCAAAGAGACTGTTTTGTAGAAAGAGAAAGGATGAACCCAGAGACAAGAACATACGACATTTAGATTATAATGTTCTTTATAAAAAATAAGGTGATGGGAAGACATTTTAATTAAAATCACCAGTGAAATACATGCATATATATATTTATTATTGTTATTAATATCAGTTAATAACTGCAGTACTGCAGATACATTTTAGATCTAACATTTGTAAATTTGCGCATATACAGCAGATATTTTACAATGTGTCAATAATAATAAATATAAAAATAATTAAAAATAGTGCGACTAATTTAAAACATGATCAGTGTCATACATTGGTCTTATTATTTTCAGTTATTTTTATCTTTATTATATATATATATATATATATATATATATATATATATATATATATATATATATATATGAGTGTGTGTGTTTATACACACACACATTATATATACATATACATATACTATTACTATTTACATATATAGCGCGTGGTAATTAAATTATCCTTGTTTATAAAACTGTAGACAAAATACCAGTGGTCACAAGAATGCGAAATGTGCTTGGTATGCATTTTAGAATATGAGGAAACGAATGACGAAAAAATAGTTCCAAAAATAACCGATAGGGTAAGATATAACGCTGCAAACAGTCCTATGATAAAAGCATAATTCTTATGCTTTTATCATAGGAATGTATTGAATTATGCTTTTATCATAATAGAATTATGATAAAAGCATAATTCAATAAAAATACTTCACAGTCGTAATGCATATTAATTTCGAATTGTAAGTGATATAAGCGTGCTATTGATACTGACAATACTCATAAACACCTAAAAGTCAATTTAACCAATGCATCTAAAACAAGCTACATATGGAACACAGGAAGGAAGAAGACCGTAGAAAAACAAATCATTGCCAGTGTTCGGTGTGTCCATCGTGTTGCAGATGCAACAACTGGTAGGAATTGTTCGCAGTGCCATCTCTTCATCTATCGGTCATTTTTGGAACAATGTTTACATATATATACACAAGGTGATGCAAAAATCAGGAAAACTTTAAAATTTAATAATTCATGAACTAATAAAGATAACTAGATGCTGTTAGCACAGAAAGAATGGAAATGAAGCTGTGTTTTTTTGGCAGGAAAAATCAATATTGTTAGTGTAATTTACATTTATACCAACAGATGGCACTGTATTAGGTACAGATATCAGATTATGAAAATTATCAGACTGTATAAAAAGAGTAGCTGTAGCTGATAACGCCATTCTTGAAGCAGATAGTAGTGGTAGTCGATCTGTCCTATGTAATGTATCTTATCCTATGTAATGTAAACTAGGTACTTAATACAGCGCCATCTGTTAGTAGAAATATAAATTATACTAACAATATTTTTTTTTATTGACAATAAATCCGGCTTCATTTCCATTCTTTCTGTACAAATGGCATCTATTTATCTTTATTAGTTCATTATTAATATTTAAAGCTTTTCTTGACTTTTGAATCACTCTGTTCATAAACAAACACATACACAGACGTCACGCTAAAAATAGATTTTATAGTTTTATCGGATTCTGAAGGACTCAAAAGGTGTTGATGGGTAGAGAGCTCTCTCAGGACCTCGCTGATGCGTCTGAAACAACAATTTCTAGACAAACTATATACAGACGAATAGCAGAAAAGACACTTTACGCTCGGCAACTTGTGGTGTGTGCCCCCTCAACAGATCGCAGAAGAGAGTCCGCCGTTCGTGGAGCCAGCCACCATTTTTGGACACAGCTAGATTGGGACTATGTCCTTTTCTGTGATGAATCGAGATTCAGTAATCAACGTGATTCCCGACGAGTTTTTATCTGGAGCCTGAGGCCCGCTATCTTCTCTCCAACGTAAGGCAAATCGAACACTTTTATGGAAATGGAATCCCTGTGTGGAGAGGCATCATGTTGGATGGCCGTACACCACTACACACCTTCGATGCGAGAACTGTGATCGCACAGCGCTGTAAGGATGCGGTCCTTCAACCTTATGTACGGCTTTTTCGGATAGCTGTCGGACAGGACTTTATTTTATGGACGATAACGCAAAGCCACACAGAGCTCAACTTGTCTACGATTTTCTGGACGAAGAGGGTATTCGTCCTATGGTGTGGCCAGCGAAGTTGCCTGACCTAAATCCTATACAACATACTTGGAATACTCTAAGAAGAGACATTTCACGACATCAACCTCGGGCCAACGGCCGTACCGTGCTGAAAACACCGGTTCTCGTTAGATCACCGAAGTCAAGCAGCATCGGGCGCGGTTAGTACTTGGTGGGTGACCACCTCGGAACACCGCGTGCTGTTGGCCATCTCGGGTGCGGTATCCCCGTGGTTTGCGCGCTAGATTTGCACGCTACCACAAATGCCGCCGTGTTCATGCGGAGTACGATCACGTTAAACATGTGGGTCCGTAAGTCCTTCCGAGAGGTTGGTGGTAGGGGAAGGAGGGTACGGTCCCTGTGGATGCCTCCCCCACTGGGTTCCGGTCTAAATTGGGTGGCACTTCCCGGCCGTCCATACAGTTACTTTACACCTTTCTGGTAGGTCGGACGGTCTGGGTCTCAACAACAACAACGACATCAACCTCTTCACAGGATCCTCCAGGCTTTAAAAATCCTTGTTTTCAGAGGAATGAGACTTGTTGAAACAAGCTGTGATCAACAACCTCATGTACAGTATGAGGTCCCGTTGTGCAACTTGTAAAGCTGAGCGGGGTGGCCATCACACTTCTTATTAGCCGAACCATACTGAAGATATGGTGTATCAAGGTAAGGCTGTTTTTGGTCTCATTTGTAAATCGCAAAAATATAACTCCTGTTTATTTTGTTATGTTACTATTGGCTGCCTCATAGTATGGGGCAACTGTGTACAAAATTTCATTACAATAAATAAATTATTTTTCGATATATTACATGTTTTGTGTTTGTAACCATAATTTTGGGTACCAGTGTATATATAGTATATATATATATATATATATATATATATATATATATATATATATATATATATATATATATATATATATATATATATATATATATATATATATACAGGGTGTCCCAGAAACATTGACCTCAGCTTTTATTCCTTAAATATTGATCTTAGACACATATAATAAATTGCAAAGTTGCGTAAAAAAGGTATAAAATTTTATGAAATCGTTAAAAATTTGCAGGGGACTAAATTTGAAGAAATACAAAATTTAATTTTTATACGGCCTCCGTACAAAAACATTTCCAATAAGTAAAATAGGCACCATATACTAATAAGGTGATGCACAAAATTTCATCATTTTATCATAAAAATTCCCAGAGATATGTTTATTCAAAGTTGGTGAGGGATTAATCACAAATTAAAATGTAAATGTTTACAGCAAGAGTGCAAATAACGCAACGCAGAAATGCATCATAGGCAAATAATATCTGCCTCTTATCTTTAATGAATCTTTGGTATGGACGGAAAATATTTTAAACAAGCTTTGTAATCTTTGCGTAAAGTTATTATTTCTACACAGTGTAGATACTTTTGTAGCAATAAATAGCAAAATTATTATTTTTTTATGTTATCATTGTTTTCTTTCGTTATTTGTATATGACCCCTGAAATGCGAACTGCCGACATAATTTTTCACCTCTGAGAACCCATGTCTATGCATCGAAAAGTGGTTTAAGTCCGCATTTTTTTTTCTTTTCATATATCTGGGACTTTTTGTGATAAAATGTTGACATTTTATACATAACCTTATTAGTATGTGGGGCACATTTTACTCATTCGAAAGTTTTTGTACGGGGGTCGTATAAAAATTTAAATTTTGCATTTCTTTAAATTTAATTCCCTTTAAAATTTTAATCGATTTCATAAAACTCTGTACCTTTTTTATGCAACTTTGTAATTTGTTATATATGTCTAAGATCAATATTTAAGGAATAAAAGCGGATGACAATGTTTTTGGCACACCCTCTATATGTAAACATACACACACACTCACACACAATCACATACACGGTGATCAAAAAAATATGCGCCAAGCTTTTAAAGGTGGTAATACACGCCAAACGAATCGTTTCTTTTCATAGGTTACCGTGTCGAAATTGAAAAGTAAAGGCTCCAGTAGGCGATTATTGGTGAAAACAGCGAGGTGAAGAGAAAACTCAAGAGTGACTTAGAATATATAAAATGACATTTAATAAACAATAATTACAGTAATGGCTCAAAAGAATGACCGCCAACCTAAATACACGTCTCACAGCGGTTATGGAGGGATTGGCGAACTCTCTCGAATTGATCAGACATGTCGCTCACTTCGGCAGCAGCGCCGGAATTTCTGGCGACGAGATTCTCTACAGATTCAAGGGGAGTATCTTAGACGAGACTCTTGAAATAACCCCACAAAAAGCAGTCAAGACACAACAGATCGGGCGATTTTGGGGACTAAGCTATGGGACCACTTCGCCAAACTTTGCGCCCAGTAACTCCATTATGTTTCGTTTACAACCGGGTAAAATTTGATGAAAAATGCTCGATTTGGTATGTATTACCACCTCGTAACATACACACACATATACACATACATAAACACACACATATACACACATACACATACATATGTACGCATATATGCACATATACATACACACGCACGCACATTTAACTAGTATATCCACAACTAACATATTGAAATAGCATATTCTACTATGACGTGGAACAAGCAAAGTTAAGTATAAGTTAATTAAAAGTAAATGCCAATAAATGGAGTTATACAGAGTGTATATAAACTGTTTTGACAAAATAAGAGGGGTGATAGTACTCATCAAGACGAAAAATATTTACAATGGAACCAAGGGCCGCAAGTAGATGCTCAAAGTGACGCCCAAGGGTGTCGTTTCACCAGTCACAATGGCGAATGCACGATTGGCGCACCCTTTTGAAGGTACCTGGCGTAGTGTTTATCCTGTCCCCTGCAACAACGATTCTCGTTACGAAATTTTCTACAGAGTCCACAGCCCTTTCGTACACCAATGATTTTATGTGTCCCCAGAAGAAGTTCAGTGGGTTGAGGTCCGGTGAGCGTGGAGGCCGAGCCACAGGTCCACTACGTATAATCCACCGTCTTAGTTATGTGGCATTCAAGAAGTGTGGGATGACTGGAAGTGACGGTGATGTTCTGGAGATGTGATACTTCTCCGGCACCACAGCTTTGTCGTCCGAAGTGGCGACTTGTGCTTGTAGGACGTATTTCGAAGTTACTTTTTCTGACACTCAGAGTGGAATGTGACCCTAGGTTCCGTAGTAAATATTGTTCGTCTTGATGGGTACTATCACCCCTCATAATTTGTCAAAACAGTTTATATACACCCTGTATATTCACTCTATTTACAAATGAGAAACTAAAACATTTATCATTTGATTCGAATTTTCATAATTCTTTCCATTTAGATTAAGATATTGTCCAAATTTAAATGCATTTCATGAAACTCCTTCGACATGGTGCATTGTTATCCTTCAACCCTTTTATTGATTTGAGAACAACGTAAAAGAGGGTTTTGAAAGATATTCTAATGCTCTGCAAATGATGACTATGCCATTGTGTTGTCTTCCATTGCATAATATATACCATTGCTACAAGGTTAATGATGCGAGTGTTCCTGCAAGGAGACTGTAGGAAGAAAAAGGAAGTACTGGGATAAGAGAAATGTAGAAATTTAGACTTAAATGTACTTTATAAATACAGATAAAGATAAAGATTTTAAATTATTTATAACGGTTTTAAATGAATTTATGTATGGTATATATATATATATATATATATATATATATATATATATATAAAAATTGAAGGATTTTAATCGAAAATTATGCTTAAACTACTGTATGTACAAAAAAACCCATCTCTAGCATATCTGTTACAAATGAGTAACTATAAGCCAAGTCTAAGGATAAAGATAGAAGGTTACATATCACTACATTGGAAAGGGGGATGAGAAGAATATTAGGATTCAAAAATCACAATTAAAAGTATATAAAAGTAAATAAAAATAAAACTCTGCAAAAATGAGAATAGGCAATAATAATCAGCTCAAGACAAGAGATCAAGAATAGAGAACAATCAATCGAAACCACACAAAAAATGGCGGTCAGTTCGAAATTGCATTCTCATCAGGACAGCCATACAATTCGAATTAAAACCGATAGAATAGCCAGTTTCTGACAATGGCGATAGTATTTAACTATAGACACCATTGGAACTGTCTACTGGCTAGTGGAAGGAGAAAAATAAATCAATTGAATTATACAAAGCTGAAAAACAATACCTCCACGAACTGAAATGTGAAATCAAAAGCATAGCACCACGTGTAAGATAAACTAGTGACTGAGCATTTCACCTCACTTCGTCAATGCGAGTGGGCGAGCATTTCACCTCACTTCGTCAATGCGAGTGGGAATGAATACAATTGAACGATACATAATAAGTATGGAGACTTTCGAAAATAGTAAACAGTATAGGACTCAGGACAAGTGGAAAATAGACATTCGAAAATAGTAAACAGTATTAGACTCAGGCCAAGTGGTAAGTGAGGTGATAAGAATGGGTGAATTTTCAAAAATGAGTTAACCAATCAAAGATAAAAAATGCATGTGTAAAATTATTACGTGGTATATTTGAAATTATTAATAATATTATTTACAAATACTTCCGGATATAGGTAGTTTTGACAAATGCGTTTAAGTTTATTGATGTGGAGAAAGTGAAACTGAGGATCAGAAAGTCGATGTATTCGAAATAGCTGGTTTAAAATGATGTTTCTAAACAATTGAATAGAATTACAAGATTGATATGATAGCAGCTTTATGATAGTGAAGTTGTAAGAATCTTTTTTATCATATAGATAGGTGATTACATGATTATTGAGGGTATCTAAATTTAGGTCTAAAAAATTAACAGTTTGACTAACGCAAGGCTCATTAGGAATTAATTCTAGGTTAGACGGGTAAAAATCAATATTAATGGGATAGGAATCATCAATGATAATACAAATTAAGTCGTCAACATATCTATATATAATATATGAATTAGAGTTAAAATGACATTAATAATAATAAAGATATAAGTTAGCGAGTATACTACTACTACAGCCACCTTGTGGTACACCAGATGTTTGTAAATAAATGTTATCACCTTGGATAATATAATTGTTGTATAACACAAAGTGCAAGAGCATAGGAAAATTTTTGACATTAAAAGCATCATGATTGGAAGATATATAGTCATGATAAAGAGAGATAATAACTTTATGTAAATCTTTAATGACAATATTATTAAATAGGTCTTTAAAATCAAAGGTTTGGAAACCAAGAATTAGTGGTAACTTGCTAAGGTGATTAACTAAATCAAAACTATTGTTCAAAATGAAATATCCTGAATTCCTGAATTTAAGAGATTCATTAATTCGATTTAAACAGTTAAGCAAGTACTTACTAGCTGTAGTGGTAAAGGTATTATGTCCACAAGTGACTGTTCTAAAACTGAGAGGTGATTTGTGGAATTTAGGAACCAAAGTAACATAAGGAAATTTAAAAAACTTACAATTAATATTTAATTGTGTATATAATTTTAGCATTTTAGTTTTGACTTGGATAGACTGATTATTAATGGGTTTAAAAATTTGATTATCTTTTAAGTAATTCTGT